>PTEX01000011.1:5944815-5977038 GCA_003342815.1 Eudromia elegans | reverse complement strand
GCGCAGAGCGAGGCCTCGCGGAAACCGTCCCAAAACGCGGCGTTTTATCCCCGAATCCCTTTCCCACACGGATTCTTCTGTTCCCCCTTTGACGGAAAGCGCGGGAGTAGCCGTCACTTTGAAGCAACAAGTGCCCCTCGCCTYGCTCACCGCCACGCAGCAGCAGAGCCAGCAAAACTTTGAGCCGCTCCTAGGCGGGGGTTTAACGCGGCCAAGAAATGTAAGAGGCACCWGCGCCCCTCGGCCCGCCATCCGCCGGGACGTTGTGTGCTGACCCAGCAAGTGAATGGGAACAAAAGCGCAGCCGGAGCGGGGAAAAATACCTCCCGGAGCTGCAGTGATCAGTTTGATTAATAATCAGTTTTATTACTAATCAGTTTTATTGCTACCAGTTCCACCTGGGCAATGTTATTTTTTAAAAGGTCCAGATTTGGACTATTCCGGTGCTAGGGAAGCTGCAAACAGTTCAAAATACTGACAGAGCATCCCAGTAGTCCCTGCTATGCAGGTGTCAAGAAACCGTCAAGCAGCACGTGCTGTGTATTCACGTTAATACTTTATTGATCAGGATGAGAATGGATTGTTAATAAGATTTCAGCCAGGCTAGATGGGCATATAAGGTAAATATTCCCACCTGGGAATAGTTGTTCCTTGGGAAGCGGGTTGATTCCCTCTCCAGCAGTGCAGCACCAACTTGAGGGTACTTGGTGGGTATTGGCATCCAAGAACAAAACGGGATAGCAACCCAACACTGAAAATGGAAATAGGATAAAGGAGGAAGGGCTTGGTAATTCTGTGTGTCCAAAAATGCACAAAACCTGTCAAAAGAAGAGGAATTCCGTATCTGTAGTGCGCAAAAAGCACCTGGTCAGAAGTTCCCATGGCGCACAATCAATACTCGGAACTAAAAAACACATGCAAGTTTGATCATGAACAGCCAATCGATAGGTAATGTACCCTTGTGATCTGCTGTTCAGAATCCTAACTTAGACAAATACTAGATGGTATTTTCCCTCTTCACAATGCACGTTGGAGGTGGGTGCCTTTTTCATTTCTTTATCCTGTCTGCCACGCACAGTGTATACAGGACAAGCTATACTCAATTTGTCTTAAGACGTGAACAATAGTTGATTCAATAAGAAATCAATACGTGAATCATTAATAGTCTCACAGGGTATTTAAGTTCACTGTTTTTATGCATGACAAATCACATATAAATAAAATAACTCCCTGTTTAGTTTGTTTTTTGTTGTAAGGAAGAAAACTAGTCAAAAGGACTTCAAAATGGAAAGCAGGGTGTTAAAAGTCAAATGGAGCTGGGGAGGCAGAGTCTGACTGAGGCTGCAGTGCTCACCTGGCCATAAACAAACACCACCCGCCCTGTCACAAAGGAAAGGAAAGAGGGAGGTGAAACAGAAACTGTTTCACTTTCACATTTCACAAATTCTGTTTCACAAGAATTTCTTTTACCCAAATTGCTATTTTTCAGTGACTGAAAATTGGCCAGACAGAAAAGAGACGTAATTTATGGCAAGCGAAATTACAGTGGTAAATAGGTAGGCTAATAAAGATTTAAAGAGCAGTTAAACACAGGCATGAAGACAGCATGTTTTTAAGAAAACAACATAAAAAGCTGCAAGGGTTTTCTAATCAATGRATTAGCTGGAAATAAAAAGAAGGAGCAATAGAGGAAGAGACGCTACARAGCTATCTGCAGCACTGGGGCACAAAATATCTCACACCGTTACCAGATGTTGGTTCGGTAAGTGAAGGGTTAATAAAGATTAATATGAAAGTCAGTGACTCATTATCCAACCTGAATAGAAGAGAATTAGGAGCGGCTCCCTAGAAGGAAGGAACTGAACAGTCATTAGGAAGAACTCCTAATGAATAACCATGTCAGGGCAAGAACATAGAGATGAATGTTACAGTTTTAGCCTCAATTCCTTCAGTAACGAAACGTAGCCCACTAAGAGATGAAAATGGACTGCTGCTGCAGCACAGGATATAAATCTTGATATGCACATTTTCCTGGGGGCGATTGGTACATACATAACCCCCAGGAACCACTTGTTTTACCTGTTTTCCCCTACTGTTTCTCCCCTTCTCTCACTCTGGTGTGTCTCACCATGGAGCTCTTCGCTGACGCTCACAGTTGCCCCAGAGCTTTCTAGTTCTTGCTGCTGCGGGGAGAACTCCCGGCCCTCCTCCTGTCTGCCAGGGCCTGTGAATGAGCCGTGAGTTTGGCCTGTGGGCAAGACACGTTTACATATTGCTACCTCAGTGTTCAAAGTTAAAYATTTCCATTACTATTGCTGTACTAAATTTAAATGCAGGCATTTGCAAATAAGCATCCCATTAATGTTAACATTCTGCTACTACTTAACATCTAGCTGCTCTGCTAGCTGCTCTGCTAGCTGTTAGCTGCTCTGTTTCTTCTTCCTGTAATCGGAAGCGTTTGACTGTGGTAGTGGTAAGTAGCGTGCAGCAATAAAGCTGGCCATTGGTTCTCTCATGGCGTGTTTCTTTCATACCTGCCTATCACAAGATTGGTTAATAGACTCTTTGTGTTGATTTATGTAAAAACTGCTAGATTTCACTTGGACATTTCTTCAGGCTGACATTTCAGTTTTCACTATGCACATTATATCAAGTGATTTCCCTTTCATTTTTTAAGGTTATAAACATCCTTATCATGCACTCTAGGTAAACAGCTCCAAAAATAGTAAAAAAGTGAGAGGAAAAAATATATTGTTCTTAAATTTTCCGTTGGACAAAATGTGTCTCCCTAGTCTCGCTCTAACTTTGTATTGTAGCACTTCCTATCAGACTAGATATACCTTCTTTTTTGTATTTTAGGTTGGTGCAATTAAACCGTATATAATGTTATACAAAAATATTTACAATTAAAGGATTTTGCTTGAATTGTCTTGCATTGGTGTACAGTAACTTCTTTTTTGCAAGTATCTGTGATAACACGATGGAATATTTTCCTCTTAGAGCATAAAAATGTGCATGCGGGAGTCATCTAATTTAAATGCTTATCACTCTCTCCATCACCATTAGCTCTTAGATGAGTTTCAGTCTATTTTTGGAGCTTCTTCCTTTTTCAGATTTCTGCAAGACATAAGATTGCAGAAGCCCGTAGTTCATTTGCCATCTTAAATAGATTTATTGCCGCTAACAGTTCAATATTTTCATAGTATACAACAAGGAATTTTATTCTTCCATCAATAATTGAATCATACCAGTTCTCAGGTGTCTTTCATAGAACTTTCTCTTTGCAAAGCACCTTGCTGAAGTTTTTCATTTCTGCTGACCCACTCTTACATGCCAAGGATTCCTGCACTCTGACATTTCCACTTCATTTAAAATTCAACTTCAATATTAATTTAGAACTGTGAGGAATCGGTTGCAGTGATGTCTGGTGAATATGACTTACATCTTTTTGCTGCTATCAAATCATTTGTGCTCAGCTACACATCCACTCTGTTTTACTGCAGCACAGACTTTTAGGAGATTCTTGCTAGATATTAGAATATTCTTCTGCATTGTTCTCATTGACTGATAGGAACTGTCATGACTCTGATCATTCTGCAGACTCTTTTTTTTTTTTTTTTTTTTTCCCAGGAGTCTTCTTATATTGGTCCTGTAAATTTTGTGCCTTTTTTCAAGTTCTCCATCTCTCTTGATATAAACTACTCATTTACCTCTGAGAACTGTTTGCAGAAACTCTTAAGAAGACCTGGTGAACTGCAGTCTACTGATTTTCCCCTCATTTTTTCCTACTAATAGCCTAATAGAGCTTTAGTGTTTCATTAGGATTGACAGTACATCCTGCGTCTTCTTTGCCCATGTCTGATGCTGGTGCTATTCTGACACTCAGGAAGTCTGTTTTACTCGCAAATACCTCATGCAAATAGGTGCTAATGGTGACCATGCAGGAAGAAGTCATTTTATTTTTCTCCTATCAGCGTTCCCTCTTTCCTTTASCACAACAGAATATAGATTTATTCGAAATATATTCTTCATCATTACTTTTTCCACTTTTAATCAAAAGCCATTTTGTGGTAAGGCATTTTATTTTACATCTCCGCGTTTAATATCATGGTTGGTTCTTTGCTGATTCTTCCTAGATTCCTCACATCTGTCCCTTTATGAGTGCAGTAAAATATTTAATAATTGCCACTCTTTCCTCAAATTGCTAAATCCTTTCAATTTCTTCCTGATACAGAGTATTTTCTGTATGTTGTTCCTGATGCCTTCACATTAAGAGAGAGCTGGGTGCTATTGGGGTAGGTGTCATTGGTGGAATGAAGACTGTTCAGTGGGTTCCTACCAACAGGCTACTTCTTGGCACACTTTGTCTTGAGTTGCACTTCTATTTTCTTGGGCCTGGTTACCTGTTAATATCTCTTTCATGCCTATTCTTCCCCTTTCCTTCTTCCAAAGGCATCTACTGCTTTCCAAATAATTTCTTTAGGCCATTCAACTACCCATAAAACACGCTAGGCCAACACTCAGGTCCTTGGTAGATGTATCTGAGAAGAGCTGCTTGCTGTATCATCGGTGGAGGAAGAGCAAAGAGCTTCTCTGACAGCTCGTGGTAAAGTCAGTGTTAAAATGAAGCAGCATGAGCGACAAAATGAAGTTCCAGCTGCAATGTAAAGAAAAGGTGATTAAGAAGCCATCATTCTGTAGCAGGGCAAACTTTCTGTGCAGCAGAACAAGCAAGCTCAGAACTCTTGATGGAAGCATACCTGCTAGGAGCCAGGTCCTGTAGACGCATCCAGCAAATGACAGCGTTGCTCCGGCAAGCCCTCGGGGCAAGCAAAGGACTCGCAGTGACTCCTGCGCCTCTGTGGGAAAAGCAGCCTGGCGGAGGAGGGGGCAGCGCGGCCCTCGGAAAGAATTCCTCCTTTCAGAGAACAAGCAGTGCTTTCAGGCTGCACCCTTCGCCGGGGCACACAGTATGCAGATTGCATCGGGTCCTTTCGCCTTCCGTAATCATTTTTAAAAACGAAAGCGCAGAAAAAAATCGCTTCTAAATTTGATATCTTTTTCAAGAGGAAAAGCACAAATAATAAAGATATTACGAAGCAAGCACAGGAGCTTGTGGGAAGCAACAGCACTGGTTCTTAGAAAACCTGGAACAGTAGCATGCTGTTCTCTTGGTATTAATGAATATTTGTGTGAGACATACAAAAAGCCAGTATTTAAAATATATTCTGCAATGAAGAATATTCTACACCAGAGAAAAAACAGTACTCCAAACAGATACTGATATATTACTATCTATTTTCAGATATTACTAACAAGTATGACACATTTGCAAGTGGTTTGATTGGAAAAGCGTGTAGAAGCTAAAAATATGTGCCATGAACATTTCAGAAGAGCAACTATTTACGTTTCTATCATGTAAAAAACATGTCATTTTTTTGTTGGCATTTATGTAATTCATAGAGGTATTTAAAGAATGCAAATAGCACATTTAGCTACTGAAATGTGGAATATGGATTCCAATTCTAGGAACACCATCCAAGCCATTCCCTCTGAATCTGCTTCAGTAACTAAATTCTTCACCTTAGCTAAACACATGCCAGCGTGGTCTACCAGCATATCATCCACTTTGCCAAGAGATGTAGGTAGCGCAGTGACTTGTCTTACCAAGTACTCCAGAATTTCATCACCAGAGATCTTGCCACAGCAGCTGCTTCTGCGAAGCATCTTCAAGTTCAAAAAGGAAAAACGGAATTGTTTGGAGTTATGATGTATGAAGTGGTGGAACAGCCGGCTTGGATGTGCACACAGACCGAACCGAGCTCTGAAAGGACCCCGGTTACGGCAGGATTTCAGCGCAGCGGGCTGGACGCAGGGGTACGTTGTGCGGGCGCTCTCTGGTCCGTCCTCACCGTGTGGGGACAGCAGCCACCTCGGACGAGGTGCACTCTGAGCCGGTACGGTTCAAGAAGAAGAAGCGCAGCCACAATCCTCCTGTTGTCCAGATGCGCCCCACAAGCCACCAGCTAGACTTAGGTGAACTACAATATTCAGTTCAAACCGCTGCTAATTGTATTTTGATGATAGTTTAAATGGTCCTGCCGATCATTTCAGAACCATCCAGGTCACTAATTGCTTTTAAGTCTGTGTGCTGCTTTAAGCATGCAAAGCACTGTGAAAATGTTAAGTAACATTATTAATGCCTTTAATGGCCTTTAGTGATTTCCCAGGTATCAAAAATAATTGTCTCTTGTGCATAGGCCAAATGTGCCCTATCTGTAATCCTCTGTAAYCCAACTGCTCGAGTACAGCAGATGTTTCTGTAGCATCCTGGAAACAAATAAAAATAGTAGTGGTTAAGATTAATTACCTCCATTAGCTAAAACTATACAAATGTTAATAAAATACAGTAGCAACTTATATTTACTAAAGCTCTTAGGATGCACCAGCTTCGGTATGTTTTATCTGAACTATTGTCTTGATCAAAATGAACCTGTGAGAAACACTCGATCAGAAGGTTTGCCAGGACGCCAAGTGCTGATGGTGCCGGTGCCTGTTTGCAGCGGGCACTGCTTGCTTCCCAGCTGTTGGCCGGGACCGTTCCGGGGCTCCCGCCCTTGCRCCGTGCCCGGCCGGGCTGTGCCGCCCGTCACACGGATTGCGGTTTCCGAGGCGGGCGAGTCGGTACCTGCCGGGAGCATTAAATTCCTCCTAGAATCTTTACCTGCATTTTGTACAAGATGCCCATAGTCTGCCGAGGAACACATTCTCCAGGAAAAATATTTAGAGTGCAGGTCACAGTTTTCCCCATCAGGAATTCAGCCAAAGCACACCRAATCTGCTAACTATGGACAACATAGTGGTGGTCAAGATGTTTATACATAAAACACTATCAGTGAGAGCAAAGCACACATGTTGCCTGGGTAGTAGATATCTAGTAATGAAATGGAAAAGCTGGCTAAGCCCTTTTCAAAATACACACTTTTAGTTTTCATTTGAGCTCAGGAATATAGGTTAACCGTAGTGCAGTGAATTTTAAATGCAAAATCTAAGCAGTTAGACTTACTGATGTAGGACGAAGAAGGAGTCTTGCTTTCTCATTGGAAAAGAAAAAGGAATAAAATAAATACTAATGTTGAARTGTTACTGTGAAGGCTTATGCAGAATTGATCTCTTTACAGCCCTAGAGTGTATTGGGTTTGACTAATCTGCCCTCGAGGCGATGTGAGACGGCAGCGGTAGCAATGGGAGCGGGAGGCAGCGGTGCCAGTGAGGCACGCAGAAACGAGAGGGCCGTGGGATGTGTGCACGTGAGACCTGCAGCCGGTGACTCTGTGCCTGTACTTGCACCCGTCTGTAGGAACAGCTTTAAAGGCAACATTTAGCCAAGCAAAAGTGCCCARTCCCCCAAAACTGCCGTTTGCACCAGGACAGAATTTTGCAGGTGACTCTAAAGATGCGGATTTTGCAGCCGTTTGGCCTGGGAGTTTTGTTACCATATATGACACGAAATGACCATAAATGATGTGTCTCTCTTGCTTGGCTAATTTTTTAAGCATGTTGTATGCGCCCCTCTCCTCTTCCTGAAAGGCTTTGCAACCACGGTATCTTTGGAGATGAAAGCCTTGACAGGCTTTTTACATTTTGTTGCTAAGCGGTGCTTTTTTTTCCCCCTTTTACAACTTTGATGTGTGAGGGAATAGGAGGGCAGAGAATTCCTAGCTTCTCTCTTGCAGGAAGAGGCCACAATGAAACTCACACATTCCCAGATTTCTCAATTAGACGTTTCCCAGGTGCTTCTCCTTCCTTTCCAACCCCCCTGGCACGGCTGTGCCTTGGTGGCGTGCGTGACTRTTCCCAAGGGGAGAAGGTGACGCGGGAGAGGGGCCGCGTGCTGAGACGCGCCCGGGCGGGAGGTGCACGCTGGGTCTTTGAACCAGCCAGGCCTACTTTGCATCGAGGCGGTGTTGTCAACGTTGATCATAATTAATTTTGGATCGTGGTTTTCAGCCAAAGGTTTCGAACGTGTTTCGTGCGGGGCCTCACCTTGGACTACAAATGAATGGCTTCAGWGTCGGGGTCACAGGCAGAGCCGTAAATAAAATCCCGGGTTTGTCYGAAGGGCGCTCTTGGAGGAGAAACACACCGGTGAGGAGAGCAGCAGGAGATTCTCTCTACGGGAARGGTAAATATTTCTCCCGGAGCTTTCCCAGTTGATCGGAACAACACACCTAAGAACTCAATATGGAAGGAAAAGGATATTTTTTGTTACTCACCTCTAAGAAGAAGCTTTAGAGCAAAAGGCTGGCTCCAGTGACRCCAATGAGAATTTTACCAATGACTTCAGGGGCACCCAGATTTTACCCAGCATCTTAGAGAGACTGTTTGTTTTTGKTTTTTTCTTTATATTAGAACAGATTATATAATGTAATCCTTAAGAGCAATTCAATTAAAGAGAAAAATATAAAGCCCTCAGCAGTAAGTGGTCCAAGTTTGTGAGCATCTGCTGTCTAGAGTGAAGCCTGAATTAGATACAGATAACGCAGGCTCACTTGTAAGCATCGTGATAAAAATCACTATGGAGAAGCTCGTGTCGGCTTTCTGTGCTTGCTTTTCAGCAAGCATTTGCTGTGTGTTTTCAACTGGATCTTTTCTTTTTTTCCATTTTTTTTTTAAATCATCCAAACAAAATTAGAGGCATTATTTGAAGCATTGCAAGCTGAGGCAAACTGCATTGATTTGGCTTTATCACAGCTCTCAGTTACACCAGGGTCAACAATTCTTCACTGTAATTTAATACTGAGTAAGTATTTCTGCTGACTGCCGAGAYTGGGTGGGAGGAGGAGCCCAGCTACAGAAGAACTTTTTACTTCTGCTTGTATTTACAGGCCAGTTCATATACTTAGTGGCTTTTATTTTTAGGCAAGAGAAACACATAATATCCACAAGGCTAAGACGTTCATGTCTTGCAGACATGACAGTTATTAAAAAGAGTTATAAAAAGTGGAGTGATTCCTCGGAAGGAGAGCGAGCYGTGCTGGCTTCCCAGGCAATAAGCAGGCATTACGAGGTCACGGTTTTGAAGCACGGGTGTTGGACTACACTAACTTAAAAATATGTACAATTAACATAGCTTTCTGGTTATGGCATTCGGATTACCAGATCAGGATGATACATGAAAAAAAATATGTAGATAAGGCATCATTTGCCCAAACATGCAATGAGAAACTGACTTTCTAAAGGAATGTCTCAAGCTGGAGGATGAACATGCAAATACGTGAAGTGTTCTGATTTCAGAGCGAAGATTAGGACACCACTGTGAAGCTGACCTTAATTCCACAGCTGATGGAGGGAGGCTCGCAGAGGCATCGTGTCCCCTGTATTGCAAACTTTCAGTTTAGCACAAAGTTATTGAAAATCTGCTTGGTGGAGGACTGGGCCCACCTGGCAATACAAGGGGGAAATGCTTTCTTTGGCATGAATTAGCATATACTGCCTTAGGGAAGGGTTTATAAACTAGTCTAAAATATAGCACACTATTTCTGCCTMTTATAAACTCATCCTAAGTGAAATAGAGTTACTCTTCACAACATATAGCAAAGTTTGAAGCTCAAAATAAAACCAGAGTTCTTTCCTGGTACATAGAATTTCACTGGCTGTCTTTTCTCATATACACATATACAATCTTCACAAAAATTGGTTGTCACGGAGGTTTTTTGCTCTCTGAGGATCAGTTCCCATGATGTTTGCCGGTTGGGGCCGGGGAACTGCAGCTGCTGCAGCACGGCTTGCAGCGCTACCATAACACGCCTGGCTCCATTGCCAGGGAGCTGGCATGTGCGTGGCGTGAGGAATCTCACAGAAATGCTTTGATGYTGCATAGACGCAGAATTTGAAAGGAATAGGATGGTTTGCTTTTAAAAGGAAAGTAATAATAGGCATTATAAAGCTATGCAAAATAGAGGGTGGTATTAAGAGAGGTCAGGAAATTCTTTTTGTTTTTCTCGCAATGTAAGGAACATTGCCCTCCCTCTCACAGAGCGAGATCTGTTCTGCCCCAAAGCTGAAGAAAGTCCATTCCCTGTTAGGTGTCACAAAGTGGCATTGCTGCCAAGTCTGTCACCTGATCAGCCACAGCCGAAGCAGAGACTGTTGGACAGTCTCCCCCAAACCAGATCCACTCACTGTCGTGTCTCATTGGAGTTATCAAGAGTAACATCCACGAGGTGCCACAACATTGGAAATCTGTGAATCAAAGTGAAGAGCTTTTTGAAGGAGTGAGAAAATGATAGATGCACAGAGACCTTGTCCTGGTAAAGTGTGCAGGAACGATACCTCATCCCTTGGAGAAGTAATGTTTACAAGGAGAATTTGCATGTATCAATGATTGCAGTCGAATATTTCTGAGGAAGCCCCTTGTTAATATTTTGGCAGCATATGAGTGTGTTTTTTGCAACTGCAAATGTCACTCCATCTGCCACAAACTCATTGGTTCCAACATTCTGTCCTTTCTCCTGTTAAAGGGGCATCACAGAAACATGTTTGCCATTGGAATAGCAGGAGAGTAAAGCAAGATGAACACGTAGCCCCTTATCGTATGCCCTGCTGTTTAAGAACTCACCACCAGCAAATGGTGATCGAGGTGATACACTCTTCCTGCTTAGCTGCCAATAAGTGAACTTTTAATTTAGTCATGGTTAACATCATTTAGGCGAGATCCTGATAATGCCATTGGCTGGAATGTGAGTCACATCAGAAACGTTGGTTGGAAAGGACCCCTGGATCTAGTCCCAGCCTTCCACTCAAAGCTGGACTGTCACCAACACTAGATGAGGTCAGCTGTGATTCTACCTAGCCAAATACTGAACGTCCCTGAGGTKACTCCTCTCTGAGTAACCTCTATCCAGTACCACCGTATTTTCATACAGAAACAGTTCTTCCTAGTGCCCAGTGTGACCTTCCCAAGCTACAACTGGTGGCCGTTTCCCCTTGATAAGCCATCTGTCATTGCCAAAATAAGGTTTTGCTCCATTTTCTTTGTAACTGACCTTCAGGTATTTGTAGTCTGCTATTAGATCACCCCTTAGCCTGACTGAACAGGCTCCAGCTCTCCCAGTCTCTCCTGATGAGACATGTGTCTGTGTCCGTCCCTGGACATCTTGGCCGCCCTCTGCCACCTTCCTTCCTCGTTTCTCGGTACCCTCTTGAGCTGCAGGCCCCCACACTGGACACAATATGCCAAATCACCTGCACTAAGATGAGCAGGATTTTAAGTTCCCTCAGCTTGCTGGACCTGCATCTCCTAATGAAGGCCAGTATGAGATTTGTCTTGCTTGCAGCGAGCACASCATTAGTTTGCATTTGGCCTGACGTGCATTGCAAGCTCCATGTGCTTTCCAATATTTTCTTTTCAGGCTTAGTCAGCCAGGCAATCCCCAGCCTGTCCTGGGACATGAGGCTGTTCTACTGAAGATGTGGAAGTCTGCACTTCTTGTTAAACTCTGTGAGATTTGTGCTGGCCAAATTCTAAATTTCTGGAGCTATCTCCAAACCAAACCAGACTTAGGATTGACCCTGGGCTACTCTTCTTCTTGCTATCTACAAAACAGATGCTGAGATATTGATTACTGTCTTTCAACCTCAAGCCCGAGTGAGCTTTTTGACTGTGACACTGGAATTATAGGCAGACCTACTTTCCTGTATTGTGTGTTAACAGGTAATCTATTCCTGAGACAGTTCGGGCAGATGTTAGCAGGCTGCATAATGTGCAATAGCAACAAAGGTAAAACCTTGTTTACATGCTGTACTATTCTGTAAACACACATCCAAAAATCACAATAAACAAGAAGAAGTTCTTAAGCTGTCTATATTTTTCAATACYCACTTAGTAATGTACTGTCTAGCCTTTGAATTCTTTTGAAATTAAGGAAAAAAATTAACATTTGTCTTTCCTTCTCTGTAGGAATACAACAGACATCTCGCCGCTCCTGGGAGGCAGGGAGGAAGACTCCTCCATTCCAGAACAGCCAAGGGCATTCCGAGACATGCTAGAAATCTACATTCCCATCCCTCCCTCAGGTCAGAGCCTGATCTCCCCATCCTCAGATGCATGTCCCAGCCACGGCATTACTGGCTTACCTGACGTGTTTGAATGGGGCTTGCTCTCCTCGCTCCTCATATTTTTCACCCAAAGATTAGCTTAAGGACAGATCCGTCTCCACAAAGCACTTTGTTTTTGGCAAAGTATCACATTTCCATAAATATACCTTGCTGATGATATTTTGGTGGTGAAATCTGAATTGTAACAGGGGAAACATCTACTTGAATCTTTAAACCCTAAGGAGGCATCCACCAGAAAACACGAAACTCTACCGTAGAATGACTATTTCAGCAATGACTTGTAATCTGTGCAGTTTCATCTACTTGATAATACCCAGCTTAGTGTTAGATCTAAAAAAAAGAATGAAATGAGAAAATCCTTCCTTTGATATGCATTGAATTATTCAGTTAGTAAATTAGTGAATCTTATTCTGAGTGTTATTAGCTATTAGCATGTTACACTTCTTGATGTTGCTCATGAAGAATGCCTATGAAAATGAGGAAAAGATTTCCCCTTTGAAGTTGCTGCCACTTCAGTTGTTGACATTTCCTTTAATTGGTGGCTGTCCTCCTGAATGCAATATTCTGCTTTCTATTATTATGAGAGAGTCTCAATTTTAATTTGTTTTTTCATTGTTTGGATTTTTTTTTTAATAGGTAACTCTCCAAATAATTAACTTTTCAATGGAACCATGTTCTTCTAAAATAGCAATTAATGAGACTCTCCTTCGTGCAGTATATTTAGGCATTAGGATAATTTTAAGCTTACCTCCACGGCTGGTAGAACTGGGACCTGGTGCCGCTGAAGACAGCAGGAGTCTTGCTGTAGATTTCCAGAAGAGCAAGACTAGACCCTAGGAATGAAGAAAGAYCATTTGCATTCAGTTTGTATTAGAAGGAGGTTTATTATCTAGGAAAACCTTGCGATATTTCTACACAGTGGGAAGAAGGAGAGAGTAAAAATGGGGTCTCTGGTCTTGACAAATGTTGTACTCTCGAGCCCTAATCCATTTAGAAAGCTGACCTAAAATAACATCCTCTAATCCATCACGTGCATCCCTATTATTCTGTTCAGCCTCCTTCTGACTTCTGCTGCTTTGTCATTTTAAACAAGTTACTGGTCTTTGCTTTCAGTACCTCGCTTGAACAGCCTCCTCACACTGTCCCATAAATATATATATGTATACACTGCTCATATATATGTTGCTTATGATACATATGTATATTTAAATATCACCTACAATTTGAAAAAAAAAGTGATCACACAGTGGTTGCAAAACTTGATATCAACAGCTGACCAAACCATTACAGAATCATAACTTAAATGGAAGCTTGGGGGAGACCTATGTTTACAGAATGGCAATTTTTAAATATTATTAAAATATYTCTTGAATTTTTTAAGTTATTATGTAAGATAGTACAGTGTGGCTTTTGGTAGAGATAAAATGTACTATGTGGGGCGCTTATATATCAATATATTTCTGACATAATAAAATATAAGCTATTTCAAGAATCTGTTTACGAGCAGAGCCCTGCCTTCACTGAAATCAATAGGAGTTTTGCTAGTGACATCAGTGGAAGGAGGTTTTACTTTCATTTTTAACCTGTGGAAGATTAACTRCAGGGTCAGAAGCAGAGTATGCAGTACAGCATTTGCTCGGGAGGATTACTGAATTGAATTGCCAAGCCACATATTAATAGGAATGATTTCCTACATGTATCCAGATGTCTTTAATGGTARAAGTCTGGCAGTATTTGGTATTTTGACGTTCTCTGTATGCCTGTACAAAATAGGTGCTGAAGCTATGGGCCTTTTGGTATATGACTGATCTGTTTCCCTTCCCCATTCCAATGGAAAGTCAACAAAAGCAGCCATTTAACTGTATGGATTTCATTATTATACAGCTCAGGAGCTTTGCAAGCAGCTAAATGCTGCAAGTGCTAGAATAACTTATCTTTGAAGTTGTTAGTAACAAGGCATAATTAACTAGCAAGCTGTAGGAACATGCAACTGCTGTGTATTTACATGGCCTTTGCCGTGCGGTTGTGGTGTAATTACAGGGGTTGTTCCTGTTCTGTAGAATAAGAGTACATGGTGTACGGCGTACTTCRTTTTGTGTTATTTCTATCACTTGGGCCAGCGAAGCAGAGCACCGTGCCGGGGCGTTTAACACAGTATTTCATTCAGCTGTAGGTGGAAGGGAGCGCCAGGTACGAACCTGCACGTGAGGCTGCACACAGGGCTGTGATTCAAATGATCGCGGCGGCTTCCAGCGGTTCACGGTGGCAACACGGCTCTTTGAGCTCCAGCTRGTTTTATTTTGGGCTGCTGCCCTTTCAGTGACATAAATGGAGTTGAACATGCAGATTAGAAAAGGAAAAAAAAGACAGGTTGGTGCTTTTTTTAGTATGGTATTTTTCCTTTCTTGTATAAGAAAATAAGTAGGAAAAAATCCCTTTTATGTTCATGGTATAACTTTGTTCTGTTATTATTTGTCTAGGTCCTTTGACTTCTTGAGTTTATAATGGCTGTACGTAAAAAAAAATTAAAAAAAAAAATTTCTGCAAAGCTGTGTGTTGTCGCACCAAACTAAAATTCAGTAATATCAGAGTACCAAATGTGGATTTACATAACTTAGTCACTTCGAAAAAGAAAATCATCTAATGGTGAGAAAGGTATGGAAATATTCTACATATTTGTTAATCACATTGTATATTATCAAACAAAAACTATAAGTAAAACTATTATGTTTGAGATCCACTTCTATGAGAAAGAAGATTATACGTATCCTTACGTAGGTAAGGATATACATATGTGGTTTTGTATCGTTTTTCTAAAATGGCAGCACAATCTTTAAACAATGTAGTGCTATTCCTCCTGATGAGAAAATACAGAGTTTTTTAGAGAAGGGATGAAATTCTGCTCTGGATATTTAAGTATTTTAATAGAAAAACTGAATTATTTGCTATTACTGAGTATATRCATTTTAACTTTAGCAAACAGAAAAACAATCTGAGAATTGCCTGATTTACTCAGTGTAGAAGAAAAAGTTCTAAGTGTAAGTTATCACTGTTCAGCTTCACAATAATTTTCTTGTCTTGATGGACTTGATTCATGGGAAAAGTATTAAAAATCCCTTGCTCCAAAGGGCAGCAGTGTGACATGACAAGGCATGAACTGGGTCGGATTAATTCCCACTTAGCATGTTGGCTGCATTCTGTTACACCAGAAGAGCCAGCAAACAGGAARGAGATGCAAACCGACACGACGTCATTACCCCGTTGAACGTCCCGCTGCGATGGAGCTCGCTGCGCTCCCGCCGGCGCCGTTGCCGTTCCCGGCGCCGTTCCCGGCAGCCCTCCACGCCGCGCTGGAGGAGGTGCTCGTGGTTGGGAAATGGATGCAGCTCCATGCTGGAGCTCMTGTCAATCGTGTCGCTCACTGTCCCAGGCATAGGAACATCTACTGTCAAATGATGGTGCTCACAACSCAGCTATAACCGCGTGGTACTGGTGATGGCTAAGGAGGACCCGTTAGCTCACACTAGACGACTTACCGCAGGCCTTCCAGGGGCGGAGAGCCACTTTTTCATCTGTGTTTTTTCAATCATTTGCACTTCGTATCTGAAAAGAGACATACAACTTGACTTTTGAACTAAAAATTAAATGCAGATTTCTGAGTATTTGGCTCTGCCTCCTCCAAGTGCACCAGTTCATATCGTTCCAAACGATCAGGTGCTTAGGCACCTTAGGCATGCCTAGATTTGTCGTTTGAAATTTGGGTTCAGAGAATATTGGTGTTTAGCATCAATAGCTTATCATGTAACAGGTTAAGTTGCCTATGGAGCCCACAAGTTGCTTACGAACACCAAGACTTAACATTTTGGTGCATCTCAGAGGATACCATTCAGGAACATCAGCAAAAAGCACCAAATCCTTTCTGCACTAGCTTATTTTAAAGAAAGATTCCAGAAGAACTTGTTTTTAAAGTAAAACACAACTTCCTTTTGACAAATTCATATATGAAAAAATATTGACTGGTTTGTGACTTGCGTTCTGTAGTATTTCAGTGCAAAATTTGTTTTTCCTACTTATTTATTTATTTATTTATTTATTTATTTATTTATTTTTCCTTTTTTTTAATTTTCTTGAGGTGGACCTTTTATATAAAGGACCTTTAAAGGACCTTATATAAAAACTAAGATGCGTGTTCCAGTCCTGATAACCAAAATTATCATCCCTAAATTTCATGACTTTTAATCATATTTCTCCTACTTAAAATCATCAAGTGCCTTTATGACAGTGGCGGCAATTGTTTACATTAACTAAAACATCAACAAAGTAGTTTGCTTGCATACCAACAAGGGATAAACTGGTGTTTTAYAAATATTTCAAAGCAAACATTCAAGGACAGTTCTGGACTTGAAGTTCTCTCTCTAGTGTGTGATTGCACTGGGTATTTTAGTGGACTTTTAGCTATATTTTAATACGGCATATTCATTAAAAAAAGGCATTTTCTTCAGTCCTTTCAGTGGCAGATAGTTTAGAATGGAAAGCTTTCCATTGACTTAGGAAACAGAGTCTACATCGAATTCTTAAGTTAATATTTTGATACATTCTTATATTTTATTAAGACTCAGTAATGACCAAGAAAATCTAGTAATTATTTATGGTTTTTTTTTTAAAGGGTAAAATTGTGCATAATTTCATTCATAATTTGGAACAAAAGCACTTCATGTGCCTTGAAGCCTCCTCTCCCACAAGGGATGTTTTATGAGCCAGAAAGTGTAATGAATTGGGATGAGACAAAAGCTCTGGTTAGGAGCACATTCAAGTTGTGAAGCGTGTAAATAATGTTGTCTTTAGGGTTGGAAAAACTAGTTAGCATGAAAATTACAGATGCATGCAAACTCTGAATGTTTTAGTAAATATATATTCCTAAGTCTTAAATAGTTTTCAATAGTATGTGCTATCTGCGAGTTTTTAGGGAGGATTTTTGAAAGTGGAATTACTCTCTGAAATAATACACTGAAAATCAGATATTTTGTTATTCTATTCATACAACTAAGAAGCAAATACCGTGTGATGCAAACTCATATAGAACTAACAGAATGGGAACAAATGTCTCACAACAAATTGTTCACAAATGATTTACAGAGAGAATTACTTGCAGAATAATTACAGTAAATGTTTTCAAAAAATCAAGAAAATCAATCTGCTCATGCACAAATAATGAAAAGAAGAGAAAAAAATCTCAAATATGAAACTGCAAATTATTCACTCAGCTCAGTTGGCAACAACCACATTTTATGTTAGTAGAAACTTGTAGAGTAGGAGGCATCTGTATGAAGAATGATTGAGTCAGTATCTTGTATTGCAATTTGGAAGGGATTCAACACCTAATTTAAGAGCTAATTTCTTTCTTTTGCCCAGTAAAAAACAATAAAAAAACAATTAYAGATCAAGGACTGTGAGCTTTTGGGGACAGATAGATTCTTTTTTGTGGGTCCATATAGTCCTGTCGTCATTAACAAAAGCTAGTTCATMATAAATAACAGTTACTTGCCATGGAAAGCCTCTTTTCTTAGAGAGAAAAAGAAAAAGAAAAAAAAAACCCCAAGGAAGTGTATTGCCATCACGACCCTGTTTGCATCTTCCCTTTAAGAGAGTTAATGGATTTGCCTTCYGAAAATAAATAAATAGAAGACACAGAACCGGTCTTAGACTGGCTATTCTTTCCAGACTCTGGGTTGTAGAGCCATATTCCAACTGCTTCTTTACCAGCCCATCATTCAGACCCTTCATTAACAAGGAGAGAGCTTGTAGTAATAAAATTGCTCTTGGAAGAGCACAAAACGCAAGACCATATCTTGTCCCTTCTTCCCAAATCACCTTGTTCTAGTCAAAGATATCAGGAGGCCAGCAGAATTATTTTCTTACTGAGCGTGTTCTGTTCGTGCTCATGGGTATGAATTCGGTATTCAGCTCTCTTTTCCTCCTTACACTTGTATTCCTGATCCAGTATTTAATTCCTGAAGTGGACAGGCACATGCCATGTTTTAAAAAGGTAGCAGCTCCAAGGGATCTGTTTGATCCTCCCTGCTTCACTGTATAAAAACCTAAAATACTCGTGCTGTAAATAAGTGTTACGGCACAATGTTTGGATGAATGATATCCAATGTTACTCATTATTTTAGTAAAAGTGAAAGATTTTACAAGGTACTTGGAGCTGACGAAGGAGTAGTTTTCAGTTTAAATGATGATGTGTTCATTCTCATAAATGCTGTTTGCTGTAAATCTATTATATGCTTCTGGCTTAGGAAACAGGGCCAAGTTAGTTCATTATTACTTAACACTAACCACTGACTGCAAATGAGTTCGTGATTGCTGTGTTTTTAGGGGGAAAGTTACCAGCACTGAGATATTTCCATGTCCACTGAAAGGAACATGCGAAAAAAGGCACGTTTCTCTAAGGAGTCCATTATAGGCAACCAAGAAAGGAATGCTGCAAGCGATGATGTTTAGGAGCTATGTCATTAGCCCACTGGAATACAGGATTAGGATTTCTGCATCCARCTGAGCTGTGCAGAAAGCACCTTAACTCTTTTTCTTTTTGCTTTTTTCTCCCTTTTTGCAAATTCCAGTTACTTCAAGACTGCTTTAAATTCTTTTGTCCAGTCAAGCCAGTGCCAGAGGGGCTCTGCTTGACTAAAAAGGGCAAAAAATATTCAGCTGCTGCCAGCCCCAATTCTACAAGCCCTTTTGCTGGTGTTTTACTTGATACATGTGATCAGCTCCACTGTGTTTCTGCCTGACTAAAAATACCATGTACATGTATGTAGTATGTTATAACACCGACAGAAAGTAAATGAGGCCATAGTCGTCATAATCACTATTTTCCAAAGAAATGCTGCTCCCAGCAGACAGGTTATTTTGGGCTCTAAATGGAGATCAAAAAATGAGATCTTCTCTCCCTGTTATTTCTCGCTCTTCCTGGGAATCCCATGGCTTTCCTCTGTGCTTCTCCTTTGGGTGGTAGTGGTGGYGTTTTGATTATAGCAATAACTGGAGCACAGCCTGAAATACAGCTGTGAACATGGCAAATAGTCTCCACTGCCATCAAGTAGTTTTTACTGATGTCACATCAGGTGCTAGATGCAGATCTGCCCTCGACCTGCTGAGTAGCTCATATTTATTTCCATCGAYTGTAGTACTGCTGGGAAGTGCCCTCTTTCTCTGGATATAAATAAGAAAATTCCAGCCTTGGAAGAGCATTAATCACACTATTTACTCACTGAGGAGAGGACAGGCTTTTGGGGGAGCAAAAAGAATACCTCACTAAATGGSCATCAGCTCTGGCACCAACAGCAGAGAATAATTTCAGAAAGTATATGAAAAGAAATGATGGATTTTACAATATAATAAGTAAATAGAAAACATTCTTGTGCAGTACCCAGACATTACAAACTGTTGTCGTAATTGTTGTTCTCGTACTATTCTGCGTTGTCATTTGCAGCAATCATGTGCTTGGCTTAAAGCAGTCTGATTCTATTCACTGATTTGGTAGTTTGATCGGRTAATGTCATAAAAATCGGAAAAAAAAAGTTTGAAATTTGAAAACTRTTATCCAAAAAAACCTTTGAAAGAGCAGAAGCAGCGAACTGACTGCACAATCTGCTCTTTGATACACTCCGTGTGCATAGGCCCTCATTACTTTTAATGGCAGCTCTCAAGCAATTTATTAATGAGTTTTCTTCATCCTCATCCATTTCTAGTCATCTTTCTCTTCTGAAACAAAACAAGATCCAAGTACTACTTGTTTTGTTATCAACTCCAGACTTTTGCCCTTAATTCTAGTTAACTTATCTGGATTTTTTTCTTTTGCCTCTGCCCTTCTCTCCTTAACGTCACAGTGTTCTGAGCCTTCTCTCCAATCCCAAGTCTCCCTTTTGCTTCTTAAGCAACTATTGCTCCTCAAAATTAGAGAGTGAGGAGATTTTATAGCTTATTAATAACATAGCACATACCACACTGGAACGACTTTTGATTCTGTAGCTTTTTCTCTGAAGAAATCTSTTGGTCTTCTTTTGCACAGAAAGCAACTTGGAGCATTGGAGCATTTTTTCTTGCATTTGTTTGGCACCTAGCAAAATAGACAACCTTATCAGAAAAAAAAAAATATATTTTTTTCTGAGGTTACAGAGATGTTTAAGGCCCTATGCTCAAGGCACTGCTCTTTGATTTTCCAGATCCTTAAATCTTGTGCTACAGACTTTCCATCTTTGCCTTCCTCATTTGTAGCCCTTCAGCTTCCAAATCCTTGATTTTCCCTGTACTGTTCAGCMGCAGGAGTCTAGACAGGATAGATTTGGCTACTACAGCGTATTTGCTACTTGATTACAACTGCTCAGTCGCATCCCCTCCTCTGATTATCTTGTTGATGAGATATGAAGCAAGCAGACATACCCAGTAGGCTCAACAGGAATGCTTTAACTTCGTACTCAAAAGATGAGTGAGTTATCCTGGGAATTTTAAACACACCATGCTCAGATAAAATACATAGGCCTTTTTCCACAAAAGGGGTCACGTAAGAAAGAAGAGGAGCACAAAAGCCAAAGAGCATGACTTTGGAGGCAGGTCAAATTGCTTTTAAAGTAACATGATCTCTTTACCTCTGAAAGATCCATGACGGGACAAAGAAGGAGTGGGAAATAATATCACTGCTCTTGTCAACTTTGTGATAAATCCTGCTGATATAAAATGTGTTTACAAGAGATATTCACAAAAGAAAATATAAAGAAGTCCCACTTACTAGGAAAAAAAAAAAGAAAAAGCTTATTGTTAGTGATGAAAATTATAAGAAAAAGAAAAAACAATTGAAGAAAAAAAGGTCTATAGGATACCAAATTCAAGAATGTATYGAAAATAGAGATTATGACAAGTTTCAATTACATTTTAGAATACTTGTGAAATTTAACATTTCCATATTAATGTCAAATATAAAATAGCCTCTCATGGTAAAGGGAAATGAACAGATTGAACAGAAAAATCAAGCAGCTGCCTTTTGTAGAATTGTTATGAACAATACTATAAGAATAAAATAATAATAAAAAAGTAAGGTTTCCAAAAGGTCTGTAAGTGCAGAAAGCAGTTTGTAACACATCCCCAGAACCCATTCACCTTCAAGCTTACTGTTCTCTCAGCCAATATAGAGACACTCTCAAATAGAGTTTGTTTGTTTGTTTTTGTTTTTCCCAGCTGTGCAGAGTCTGATTTGCAACTGGAAAATAAAATCAAATACCTCCATATATTTCCATATATTCCTCCAGCGCTTTCAAGTTTTTCTACCCATCTACCAGARAGGTATCTGGTTCTTTTCATTTTTACTGGCATGAGTAAAGAAATCATGTTTCATGAAATAAAGGGGAGCTTTCCATGCAACTGATGTTCAGCTAGGACCATCTTAAGGGAATCTGCCTTTMTGGAGAACACACGCTCAGCAGAATTTAAAATCTGACCCTTGCGCACCCTGAAACTGTGCTACCCACAACCCACTAATGTCTTGGGTAATTCTTAGGGTGGTGGTTATTATTTTTGTTCTTCTAGGGGTATTACAGCAATATGATTGTAAGCAGATGGAGTTTTGAGTACCAGCTATTAGCCATCAGCATCCTGACATAAAAAAAGTCTGCTGCTCTAATAATCCCTGGAACTTTACAAAATGATACCTAAATAGAGCCAATTATTTGCTCATACCTGTATTTACATCATTCTTCTARTGTTTTATTTTTGTTTAAGTTCCCGAGAGCCCTTGACTCTGGCATATACATCAGAACACATATCAGAGATACATCTGTTCTCAGAATAGAAATCAAGATCAGTACGCAGAAAAGAACACTACTTAAATAAGGCTCAAGTAGGAATGGTAAGTGTGGGCTAGCCCATCTGTTGATCTTCTACTGTAGTTGTTCTGCTTGAAGAAGAATTACCGTATTTTTGTTAATTATGCTTACTACACTTTCCCCGTACAATGGGGCCCATTGTGCCGGGCACAGCACAGGCACAGAGGAAGAGGCAACCCTTGTCCTGAAGGCCTTCGGCTCTCAATAATGTGTATTGGTCTCCTGTTATCTCAGCCTTCAGCTAAAGCTTATTTCCCATCACTAACCTACAGGGCAGTAAAAGAGCTCTGAAGAAAGCTTTGTCTTTGGTTTAAATAATTGACAACATCGACTTGAGTATCTTGAGAGTATCACTAATCCCAGTCTTCCCAGCAGCTTGTAAAAAAAAAATCTCTCAGTCTAACTCACAGTCAGTTTTATGAGCCAGRTCCTCCACCACATTGACCTTGTAGTGCCTAGGACCAGGTGTGCAGGYACCCTGTCGTGGTGGATGTGCATTGCCAGTGCAAGGCACCAGCGTCCTGCAGCTGAGAGTTTGATGCCAGTCTCTCTTGTGACTGAGTGACGCTTGTCCTACGTATTTACTGTATAATCAGAGAGCAGAGTGGCTTGGTATAATACAAAATCAGGCTCTAAGTATTATTGGCTTATGCTGTATGACAAGAACAGGAAAGGAGGGTGACCTGGGGAGTGCAGAATGTCCACCGGAGAGGCCACAAAAAGCCCAYGGCTGTGACAGGAGCGAGAGAAATAGTTTAACCAGCACTGAGGTTGCTAGCAGGGAACTGAGCAGCTSAGTGAAGCACTGAGTTAGGAGAGCTGGGCAGTTTATGATGTGTCACCTTGTCTGTAATGCCACATGGACTTCCATTTSCTAGGAAAAGTACCCTTAAAGAGTGAACTGTTTGTGATTCTGCCTTCTGTACTGCAGGAGAGAGACTACATTATCACTTGGACTTTCAAGGAATTTTCCATTTGTCCATACTCTGTGGCCAATGTTTATGATCAGAAATACGAGGTGCACTCTAGCCTCCCTTGACAGACATGAAGCYACACTTCTCAAGCCAGGGAGCAAAACATTGGCTGCATTCACATAATTCCTCCTAGGAATGAAGTACATTTCCTAATTCCTTCCCCGTCTACAGTTTAGAAAATGAATTTTTTACAAAAAAAAAAAAAATCTACAGGGATGGCCTGTCTTAAGATGGTCTGTATACACCGTGGGGTGCTGCTATGCATTCGGGTAATATAAAAACACAGGGTTGGTAGGAGAACTGAGGTTATATAGATGAGACCCAACAACTGCACAGTTGCTGAGACCCCAACGCTGTGCTAGGTCTCTTCATCGAAACAGCACAAAGAACATCTAGAGTTTACATAATACAGGGATGCCAACATCTTAACCTATAGCAAAAGACCAACCTTGTGCCTGAGATAGACATGAGGAAGAGGAAAAGAGAGTTAGAAGATGTTGTCAGTAGCCTAGGTCCCCAAAAGAGCACATTATTAAGCACAAATTAATGATAACCTCAAGAGGTGAGTCACATCTCTCCCGTACACACAGGAGTACAAAGAAAACAGCTCTTAAGATTCTCTGCCACATTGACAGAGATGAGAATTTCCTTCTGAACCTCAGCTTGTGAGTAATCCCTGAGAACAGAAASGGAGAGCACCAGCCACCCCTGCGATTTTAATGCTACTTACTCGACAGATCTCACTTGTACCCCGTTTCTGGCTGTGRCTGATCTTCATCGGTTTGGATAACGGTGATAAACATTACAAACCAAGCTCCCAAAAGGGAGGCAATGTGTCAGCAGGAACTTCTTATCTCCACAGACGACCAGCAGAAAGCCTACGATTAATACARCATAGATCCAGAGAAAACAAACAAACAAGCCCAGCAGTCCCTCTCTTTTCAACCTCCTTTGGCTATACCAGCACAGCAAAGACTCTTGTATTCACGTTGAAATGGCATTTTCTGTCCTCAGATATTGTATCATATAATCCTTCCTGTAAGCTTATCAGAAGCTCATTCCAGAATTTTGACTCTTACATTGTTATTAACTTTCTTCTAATTTTCAGTCTACATTTATTTGTGACTAATTTATACTCATTGGATCCCAGGCTAATATTAACCTTGAACTTATGCAATTCTTCCTGCTTGCTATTTGCCCCAGCAGTATTTATAAMTAAAGTCATCTTGTCCCATTCATAGTTTGGTGAGACTAACAAAGTATAAACTGATGTTTATTAGCAATGGAAGTTCTTCCTGCACAGGAATGAACAAATGAGCCCCTTCATCTTGTGGGTTAGCCCCAAATAAGCCTACACTTTAGGAAAATAAACATTCTCCGTTACATTTCAAAGGTGATTTTAGGTTTTCTGTTTGTTTGTAGTTAAAGCTATCAGGGATTACTAAACAGACAAGTCCCACYCATTTCTCCAGTCAAGACAAGGGTATTTATTGGGCTTTTCAGCTGCAGTCTGCAGGGCCGCAGGGCGTCAGGCTGCGCTCCTTCCTGCCGGGGATGTTTGCAGCGCTTCACGAGCCAGAGCAATGCTTTCAGGTGCCTTCAAACACGCTCACAGAGCAGCACAAGCCACCCAGCCTGGTAAACTGCTCTAGCTCAACTATAGCAGATCAGCTACTGCCCCTGCYCTGCTTCTTCCCAGTCACAAACATCCCTGGACAAACACTGTACCGTGACTACGGCACATGTGTGCCAGGCATGTATTTGTGTCCTCCTTTGTGTTCACTTCCCACAAGTATCCTGGCAAATGAGTTTAAGAGTAAAAACGTGTGCTAAGAAAGCGACCAAAGGAATTGTTCCCGAAGGCTTCAGTGTGGCAAGAAGCAGCTCCAGGCACCCCATTCTGGGAGCTCATACACTTCCCTGGAAAGAAGAAATGTTCAAATATCCCCTCTGTTTTCCCATGYCTAGCCAATCCTGGTCAGCAAACATTTCACAAAAGAAAAAAGAAAACAAAACAAAACCYTACTGTGAGTACGTTCAGCAAATGATTTTGAATACTTCTAGAGAAAAGCATGCCTCCATACTGAACGGCATTTGCTTTCACACATTTGACTTAGCTTTATATTCTGTTTAGTCAGGCACGTTAGAGACTTCACTCGTGTCTTACCCCAAACTGTGACGCCCATGGAGAGTGACACCGTTCCTCCTTCTGCAGTTGTTTTACATTTTGCAGTGAAATTTAATGGGCTGAACTTGAGGATCCGGATCCGGTGTTTTCACCCTGGCAATGAATCACAGGGTTAAAAATGTCCCTGGAAAGCTCAAGGTTGCCTTTTCAAAGCTAAGGCCTACATTTCATAGAATTATTTTTCTTCTAAACATGCAAAATTGCAAAGTTGAATGTAAATAGACCCCGCCAAAAGAAATATGTACTCAAACTTACGGAAATCCAAATATTGAACCCTTTTAAGGAATGGGGAAGCTAAATATCCCAAAACTCTTGACATATCTTCTAAGTAAATTCCCTCTACATGTTAGAGAATTGCTTTTCAGATCATCATGCTGAAACTTTTAGCCATGAGAAATGTTTCTAGCCATCAAGTGAAGAAAAGAAAAGGTCTCCTTTACTCTTCATAAGAGATTGCCCAAAGTTCATTCGAGTACAGGGGCCTGTCCCTGTGTACAGCACTGCGAAAGCGCTCGACATTATGGAGAGCCGACTTGATGCAGACGAAGTTTCACTGGGTCGTTTGGCTGCCTTGCTTTAAAAGTTCATTCATTTTAAGGGCAGCATTGAAAGTTTTACTGCCTAGAGATAAAGTATTTTATGTTTTAATTATTTTCGACAAACAACGGTCAGAGTTGAAGGAAAACCTCTCCCCGCAAACGGCACCTTGCTGGGAAAGGCAGCGGCGCCCCGCGCTCGGCTGATTTACTGTCACTGCCACGGCCCAGATCCTGTGGAAGGGGAGGAAATTGATCTCCCTGCTAATAAAAAAGGAAAAGGAGGCATTTTGCAGCATGAGACTGCACTTTCAGGATGGAAGGGGAGCTGCAGGAACAGGGCATGGAAGCACCGCGTCGCTAAATTAAAATTAAAAAAATGCTACAGTGGAAAACACTGTTATTTTTCCTAGTGCTAAGCTGATTAAGCCTCTTCTGAGCTGCACTTAGGAGGAGCTGTGGCGTTAAGGGCTGTCACGTTGCGGGGGCTCACGGGGACCTGCAGCGTCCTCCTCCCGCCGCCCGCGGAGGCGGCAGCGGCCCCATGGCCTGGGGCAAACGTGGCTCATTTCACCACGTGCGGTGGTGCCACAAGCMGTGACTGAACCCAGGGACAGAAAGTGCGACCTGTCCTGGAGGGGTGATTCAGCAGTAAACAGTCTTGATAGCGTCTGTTTGGTTCCAGCGCTTTGATCCCGGTGAACCCTTATTCCCATGCAGAGGGACCGCCCCTCCTCCCTCGGTTTATTTACTTTTTAGTGGGGTGGAAGATCTCAAAGAGCTCTGAGCGAGTAGTGAACAAGGTAAAAATGCAGCACCTTGAGCGCTCACTTGGGTGTTAGTCACGGAGCACATAGGGAGCACACAGCTTGCCCTTGACTCACCGGGGTCCTGAAGCGCCGCCCGCCCGTGCTGCTGCTGCTGCTGCTGCCGGTCACACATCCGCGACGGAGGCGACGAGTGAGAGCTGTAAAWCCTGCGGGGGAAACCGGTTTCTGGGCCAGGCCAGGTCCGTGGGAGAACCGGCGAGTTTTAGTCTTACACGAGCAAGGGAAGACCCCGAAAGGGCACACGGGCTGAGGTGCTCCTGGGAGAAGAGGCTGCCCCTGCCCCGGGCAGCCTCTGCTCTGCAARGACGGAGCAGCTCCGCAGGCTCCTGCCCAGTTCTCACGCCGCGGGGCCCATCTGCCATTATTTACACATGTTGTCCGGGTGTTGCCGTTTCAGGTTTGTTTTCGAAGGTGCACACGCAAGGAAAAGGCTCCTTTTCCTCCTCAGGAGCGGTGCAGGAGCAGGAGCATAAGCAGGACAGGAGCACAGAGTGCCACGAGGCTTCYCTCCAGGCCACGAAGGGTCAGTCCTGCTAGGTCAGTGACACAGATAAATTTGGTTCCTGGCCTGCAGTGAGCCTAGACACAAGTGACCAATGGAGCCGGTGTTCTTAGTGCTCCCAGTTGGGCTTCCAGGAGATCTTTTTGCCTCCACATTTCCACACCATGAGCAGGTCCCAAGGGGCTGTGTCCACCCCAGTCCTGAAGGCAGCCAAAAAAGCAGGAGCCTCTGCAGCTGCCCTGCCCAATCCGAAGTAGCACGGACAGGTTGGCACGGGGGGGCATCCAGCACCGCAGGACGAGCAGCGAGCCTCGGCACCCGAGCAGCGTTCCCCATGCAGCAGGAACAGAGGAGCACCAGGACACGGTCCCCCTGRTGACGGTCCCCCTGGTGCACCCCTGCAGCGCTGGCACGGCCCAACGCCAACCACGGCGSCTGCACCAGCCGCTGCCGCTGCCCAACCAGGGCCCCGTGGGCTCTGCGGCCTCCGCGACAAGCAGCTCTGTGTGGCTRGAGGGGGAAAGATTCAAGCTGCCCTTGTGCTCCCGCCCGAGCCCATCCCCAGCTGCATCCCTAGAGCTGCTCCGTCCCCACGCGCTCCCCTGCCTTGCCCAGGGCTGGTGGCCAGGGCAGGAGGAGGGACGGGGGGCAAGGGGGAGGACGAGGCCGTGTCCCCCTGCGCCCCCGCACGGGCAGGAGCCGAGGGCGGTGCTGAACACTCGCACAGCTGGTTTGGGCGGGAGAGCGGTTTCCACTTGGCATCGGCTTCCCCTGCGCTGCCACACTGTCCRCAGCCCCCCAGGATGATTGCCAAGGGCACGGAGGCAGCTGGTCAGCGAACAGGAGAGCCATTGAGCAAACCAAGCCTCCCAATCCAAAAGCAAAGCCAGAGCTACTGTTCCCATCTCACGCAGGAACGACTGGGTTCCTCTCATTCTCCCAGGGTTTGCAAATAGAACCCGGGCTTATACTGAGTTTTTAAATAAAAAATGAACTCGCATGTCACTGTAAAAGTGACCTTCTCAGAGCCGAGGAGAACATCTTGTTCGCTGGTTGCAGCTGGTATCACTCTCCATTTGTTAGAGCCTTCATCACGCCTGTGCTCTCAGACTCCTCTGCCTGGTGAAGGAGTGGGGAGCTCTGGATAATTTTCTCTCCTTGTATCATTTTGCCATGATTTGTACGGAGCAAAGCATGAACTCAGAAACTAAACATTTTCATTGGGTTTCTGCCATGAGCAAAGCAGCGATAAGGAATGCAGCTTGTTTCAAACACACTGCCTCGCAGCTCTCGTTTGGCTGTTYGGAAGAGGTTTTCTGGAGACCTTTGCAGTTTCGAGATGACATTTCTGGGCAATTAAATGATTAGTGAACTTTGCCCAGTCTTAAGATGCTAAACTCATCCAGGAAGGTAAAGCGTAGGCAAATTCTGAGATGGACTGAAAAAAACAGGGGTCTATCTGAAACCAAGTATCACAAAAACAAGGCCCAGAGAATCGGCTGCTGCTCTCAGTGCACTTAATTAGTTTATACACTGAAACTATGAATAAAAGGGCTGTGCAATTGCTTYGGCTTTAGTAGTAACCCCGCAACCATGACAACAGGAAAGCATTACTGCATCACCATGACAAAGAGCTGCAGGCTGCTGCTGCTGCTGCTCCGCACAAGCTCGCTTGGCCCWGTCGGGTATTATGCATACACGGAACAACGTATTCCGCAGTCCTGCTCTTACTCGAACGTGCTGTTTTCAGCACTGCATAAAAATAAATGCATTTTGCACCGGGCAGCTTACGTACGTCTGTGTCACTTCACTGCGGTCGCTATCGACTGTTAACTCTAGAGCCAGGGYGGCATCTTGTAAAGAAGTGATATTGTCTGGTTATTTTTATCCCCTTAAGAAAAGAAAAGCGAGAGCCCTGAGAGGGCCGGGGCTCCTCGGCGGCCCCGCACCGCATGGAAGCTCCCGCAGCGCCCGCACCGGGCAGAGCACCGGG
Organism: Eudromia elegans; assembly: GCA_003342815.1. Taxonomy (NCBI): domain Eukaryota; kingdom Metazoa; phylum Chordata; class Aves; order Tinamiformes; family Tinamidae; genus Eudromia; species Eudromia elegans. The sequence continues at coordinate 5,948,014 of PTEX01000011.1, read as the reverse complement.
CGCGGGGTCCGGAGCGCGTCCCCTGGGCCCGGGGCCGGCGCGATGGCTGCGCCCCCCTCCCTCGCCCCCCGCCCGCACTCGCAGCGCGCCCGCAGGCGGCATCGGCACCGGGACGCTTCTGACCCACGGGGCTGGGGGTGGGACGTGGGGGCACTGCTCCAGTTCAGACAAACTCGGCGTTTCAGCTCGATTTGCCACTGCGCTCTCCACTACGCCACCACCCAGGCAGGTAATTTTTGAACAATTGTACTTGTCTGTTTTAGTGATAATAGTGATAATATAGTATATAATAATATAGTAATAATGATAATAAAATGGCAAAGCATAAGGAAGGGAAGAGCACAAGTGAAACCTCTGCGGGGTTAACTGCAAGGCGTGCGTCCTCCCGTCGCCGGCCAGGAAGAGGAAGTCTCTCTCCTTCCTCAGCACCAGTTGCCATCTTACTTTATGTTGCATTTCAGGAGCGAACATGCGATAGGAAAAAAAAAAAAATATCAACGGAAATGCGTTCCCGGAGCCGTCCTGCAGGAGCAGGCGCGCCGTTACCTCCGKTTTGGGGCTGCTGGTGGGGCCCCGCGGGCAGCGCCAACCCGCGGCCTTGGCCGAGGAGGAGGAGGMGGCTGCGGGCGCTCCGCCGGCGGCACAGCGCAGCTCCGCGGCAGGCGCCGGCTCCCGCGCACGGCTCCCGCTCGGATTTGTCTCTTCCTAAACCAGCTCCGTTTCAGACAGCTTCGAAAGGACAAAAACCATCCAGGTKACACTCGGAAACGAGCCCTAGGCCTGATGTTCAGGGCCACCGAGTCCCGCGAGCTCCCCACGCGCTCTCACTCCTCTTTTCYAAGGAGCTGACTCTTGTATCCGACTGTCTTGGCAGTCCGGACTCTCAAATGCAAGTAATAAACATCTAAAAAATATTTTTCTATGTTCGATGTTTTTAACTGACTTCAATTTCCATGGCTATGCTAACAAGCCTTGCAAAGCATCTAACAGCCTTAAATATCTYCACGTGCCCCAGCACAGATCAGCATCTCCCCACATGTATCCATTCCTCCCATCCTTTCCAGAAATCCTCCCACTGAGCAAGCACCAAGAAACCAAAGACAGAAAATAAACCACTTAAAATTGCTCCCAAGTCTCGCAGAAACTCCCCAAGTCCAGAGGGGATTTGAAGCCTTTTTGGCTTCTATTTTCCTAAATCAGTAACAGCTAATTAACTACTACAATATTTTGCTGCCTGAAGCACCTGTTACAGCAATCCAAGACACATTTCCATTTCCAAACATATTTTTTTAACCAAAGTTAAATGGACATTTCCAAGCGCAGCATGCTGCGTCCGAGACACCCAGTGTGCTTACTCGCCAGCGCAGCAGGAGCAACAACAAAAAGCAGGTTTGGAGAGAAAAGCCGAATGTTCCCCCACGTAGAGAGGTGCCCGACCCCTGAACTTTGCAAACGAGAGCCCTCTCTTGTCCCACTTTTGTCGTTTCCCTGCTCCGCCCTTGGAGACCTGCTGCCATTGCTGCTGCTGTGCTGACTCCTCCGAGCGTGCAGCGGTGGAACGAGGTTCAGGAACGCCAGCYCTTCTCCTATCCGACTCACCYGCCCGTGTTGGGAAAGATCCCAACRCTCCATCCCAGCTCCCARTGCTCTCTCCTGGCTCCCGGGCGCGGTTCCAACCGAACGTTACCTGTCAGACCAACCTTGCYGGGCTCTGGGGCTCCTTGGACTGGGTGCACGTGGGAGATGCCCCATGTGCTCACATGCTTGGTGCTCGGTCCCCAGCATGGGGGTCCTGGGGTGCTCAGGAGGCGCCGCTGGGCCCAGTAGGGAGCGGGGAGCGTGGACACGGTGCAGGGCCAGTGCTCACGGTGCAGGGGGGCAGTGCTCACGGTGCAGAGGCAGCACTCCCCGTGCAGGGAGGCAGTGCCCACGGTGCAGGGGCAGCATCACTGGCACTTAGGCACTGCCCTTGCGCACGCAGCCCTCGAGCCCCTCCTCTGCCACCGCTCCAGCAGAGGGAAGGGTCTGCAGGGAACAGGCTGGTCACGAGTCCCGCAGAGCTGCAGGGCAGCAAGAGACCATGGACTGTGGGGCTCTGCTGGGGGTTTTCCTGCGGGAAGGAGCCCCTTAAACCCTCYGGAAATGCCCGCGCAGTGCAGCCGTGCTCCCCGGGGATCTCGGCCGCAGCGACAGAGCCAACAGCAGCATCAAAACAAGGTTTATTGTTCGGAGCCGACATCCGGAGGGGACAGACACAGCAGGTACCAACGCGACAGCACGCCAGGCTCYGGCTGCCAGGGAGGGAACGGGCAGCGGCACCGAAAGGCAAACGGGGAGATGGAAATTCACGTTTCCCCGGTATCAAAAACAGAGCGCRGAAAGGTCACAACGTTGTGGTCTGAACGGCCTAAGGGGGAAGCAAATGGSGCCTTTGGGCGCACAGCAGCAGAAGGCTGGAAGAGATTAGGGCCAAAACCTAACGCCAGAGCAGCACCCTTTCCTAGGCCTTAGGAAAAGTGCTAAAAGACACCTTTCCAAAGAAGTATAACCCCATAACGAATGATCACCCCCGAGACTGTTGCTACAAGCTGCTTTGTAYGGCACCTCGGCCCAGGAGACGCCTGGAACCCATCCACAGGGAACAAACAACAAGAAACCTCTCTGCAGCACCTTGGCTTGCTGAAGGCACTCTAAACGCTTTTAAAAATTGCTCCAATTACCGACTCGTCTGTAGAAGGATTTTAGCCTTACATTTAAAATTAGAAGTGACTTGAGAACCGTGTTTAACTCTGGCAGGAAAACGTGTCCAGTCTCCAAGGAAAAGAGAGAGGAGGAAAAAAATAAAGGAAGCGACAAGAGGGACCTCGCTCCCCACTGCGGGCTCGGTGGGCTGCTCTACGCGACGTATCCCATCGCGAACTGCGTGTTATCCCCACGGCAGAGCCGTGCTGACCGTGAGACTCAAACGGAACCGGAACCGCCCTCGTAGCGCGCGGGCCCGCGTGTGCCTGCGTCGCTGGAGCCGCCGGSACCGCAGCCACGGGCGAACGGAGCGCGGCGTGTGCGGGACACGGCCCCGCGCCGCCCTCGACACGCGGCGGCCTGGCTCGCAACAGAAGGGAACAAGCGGGAACCAGATCCTTTTTCCCCCAAAATAATTTTCCTTTATTTTTGCATAACATTATTTTTTTTTTTTTGT
>PTEX01000011.1:5860517-5943850 GCA_003342815.1 Eudromia elegans | reverse complement strand
AACAATTAGGCAGCCTCTACACTTCCTGCAGGTAAGCTATTTCAAGGAAAAAGTTCTACAGACAAACCAAGCTCCAAGCACATTTAGCAGCAACCTGGATAGTGCACTTCAAGTATCACTGCAAAAAAGCAGCAGGAATGACCATGACCGTGTCCCTGGAGGAGCCCGCCTGCCACTTGAACACAGCCCAACCCAGCTCTGCAGACATGAAAAGTCCTCCGTGCGACGGCTTCCTTGTGGCACGGAACCCGTACCCTGGCAGGGTGCTCCTATTTCCCCATGTCCGGCAGGACCTGGAGGCCTCGGAGCTCCCTGCGGCTGCTCCAGAGGTGACGGCAGCGATGCGTCCACGTTGGAGCAGCGAGTGGGGAGCGCGGGGTGGGAAACGCCATGTCTGGCCACGTTCTCATCGCGTTCTCATCACGTTATGGCCACGTTCTCACCACGTTCGCTCAGCAGGAGTGGTGCCAGCAGGGGTGCCTGGTGCCTCGCACGGGCACCGAGCAGAGCTCGAGCTCACCCCATTGCTGCCCCGGCCACGCGGCTCCAGCCCGAGCACAGCTTGGCCCCACAGACACAGCACTCTGGTGAAGGGGCCACCACAGCCAACAGCCACGGCGAGGGACGCAGGGCGGCTACGCGTTCACTGCGTACAACCCCGGCCCCACCAGCTGGTCGGTCACCGCGGTAGGGAGCGCCGGAGCCTCCCGGCAGCCCTGCACCACAGGCGTGCCCGTGCCAGCAGGGCCAGCCCCTTCCACCAAGGCCTCCCGAAAGCAGGGACGGAGAAGGGCACGTGAGGAGCCAGGAGACCGACCGCAGGGACCTTCCTAGGCTGCCATTAGATGTAGGCTTGAGCTATTCCGCTTGCAACTTTCTTCTCCAAGCCCACTCCTTAAACAAGATTCAGACAAGACCACCTCATGGCAGGGTATTGGCAGCAAACCAGGGAACTCTGCAGGCTTTTACCCTGGTAGTTATTTTAGCTATCAACCTTGCTCACCGTGACTTCAAACCTCGGTTTACCTGAGGGGAGGAGCACTGCTGAGGTGAAATCGTTTCAGAAGGGAGCTGCTCATTACGGCTCTCCCAAACTGGCTTGCAACCCGGGCAGAGGGCTGGATGCTTTTGCACTACCCACACGAGCACACACACATATCGCACACCACCRAATTATTTAAGTGCACAGGGYTTCTCTGGAAAAGTTCTGAACTGGAAAGCGAGCAATGGGACCACAAAAATCACTTCAAGGGGAAAGCAGCCACTGGAAAAGCCAAGTCAAACTGACAACTGCCTCAAACATACTAACGATTTCCCTCCACAAGTACTGAATGTCAAAACTGGAAATCTGATTAAAATTTTTTATTTGAAACCTATTCCCAAACACACATATATTTGTAGGAGTGAAAAGATGAGAGGCTCATTTAACCTGTCGTCCTCTGCCAGCTAACACCAAATATTTCAGAGGAAAACRCAAGAAGCAAGAGAGCAACCAGTGAAGGACCAGAGGAGAAAGCAGCACTCTGCAGACAGCCGTAAGGCAGCAGCAGCAGCGTTCACTCCTTCCAGCTGCGGAAGGGCGAGCCGAGCTCGCGAGGAGCACCCGTGCAAGGGCACGGCTGCCGGCCCGCGCAGCGCTGCGGAGGGGGAGGGCAGCGAGGGCGGCCGGGGCCGCGGCGCCCGGAGCGGGGCGGCCGAGCAGGCGCCCTCCGGCCCTGCCCGAGGGCGGCCGCGCGCCCTGGCCGCTTAGCCGCCAGCCGCTTAGCCCCTTCTTCCAGCGTTTGTGGTAAGTTCCTGGGAGCTTTCCAAGTTAAGAAACTGGGGACCTCCCAACTCTCTGGCCCCACCAGAACCTCATATTTAATCATAAGGGTCCATCCTGGCTCCACATGAGACCTCGCAGAACCTTATTTAAATGAACTCAATAGAAATCCAGGTTAAGAAACAAGAATTAACTCTTAGCACATGGAAGAGAAAGCCCTCCAGAAGAGTCCATGCTAAGGTGCAGCCCRTGCCCGGCCGGCAGCTTGCAGCCCAGGCTTCTGCCTTTCAGAAAAACACCGTTTCCTTCGCAGTTTTCAAGCACAAAATGTTTATTTTTCTTCTTTCCAACCTGTACAGTTTCTCGGGGTGACACTGACTCTGCCAGTATACAGGGGTCAGGCTACACAACAGGTGAGAGCGACATAAACTGTACGGTGCAGTGCAAGCTGAAGGAAAGCTGGTGTGAGAACAGTTTCCATGGTTGCTCATGAAGCATACAGACATGAATCTAAAAAACCCAGACAAATTAAAGATACATGGTACAGAGAACAGAAATCTCTTACTACAGTAAGTAYTCTGCCCAGGCAGAAGACTCTGCATAATTGTCTATAAAATTCAATTCTCACTGAATTGATGGAGTAGTATATTCAAAGGGTACAAACCAAGTAATTTAGACAGCTGGAATGCTGAAAGAGCAGCATAGCTATACAGTTCACAGCTTGGCAGCACGGGACATCTCTGCCCTTCGGCAGGCAGTWCCAGCGTCACTGCAGCAGAGATGCCTTAGTGCAACGTGCTGCAGTTTGTCCACGCGTTTCGTCACCGGTGACGGGCTCCCTACGGAAGGGAACTCGCCCTCCGCGCACCAGGTCACTGGGTACCTCGCGCCTTTGGCCGGGGTTGCAAGTGCAGACTCTGTGCACAGCAAAACGGGCAAGCTTTCCAACAGGAGAGAGGTGTCCGTGCCAMCTACAGTGCAAACTTGAGCAAAAATAATAAGGAAAAAACCTCAAACCAAAGGTGGTCAGACTCCCGGAGTGAAAGACTCATTGCTTATATACGAGGACTAGGAGCACAACAGCTCCACGGTTTTGTTCCGGGTCGGGGTGGACACTGCAGGAGAGCGCTGCGAGCCGGGGCGGCCGGGCTGGGCCGGCGAGCAGACCTGCACGGGCTGCCCGAGGGCTCGCGCTCAACGCGGARACGCCCTCTCCCGCGGTCCCGCTGCCCAAAGCCTCCCCCTGCGCTGCCGGCACCCTACGGGATCACTCCCACACGGGCATCGTGCTGCTGCTCCTACAAGCACCGTTCAGTGCAGGCCGTGGTCTCAAACCTCACTTCACCATTTTAAAAGTCCCCAAAATGACAATTCAATCTATGAAGTAAAATAACAGCATTTAGAGCGCAACAGAACTGGCAAAGAGCTTCGACTGCAAACCTTCGGCAGCTTTRCAAAGGAAAAGGACAACTCTAACTCATGAGCAGAGTGTCAATGAAGCACGCCTCCCAGATACTTTTACACCTCTTTCCAGCGGGAGCTGGAAAGCTGAAGTTCAAGGCACTGTTCTGCTGCAGGGTGCGCACCCTTCTCCACCACGGGCTCAGGCAGGAGACTCCGAGGGGTGCCGGTGCCAAGGGGCAGCGCGCGGCGGGGACACGCCAGGCGYGGCGGCAGGAGCGGCTCTTGCTGCAGCCAGGGCGCCACGGGTGATGGGCGCTGCCCACGGGCTGCACGCGCGGGCTCCGTGTCCGCACACCGGCGCCTCGCCGTGCCCGACGCTCCCGTGCTCGCTGCAGCGCGGCTCCCTGCTCCTGCTCCTACCCCATTAGCCTACAGAGAGAAGGGCAGAAAGGCACGGCAATTATGCTGGGTCCTGCRGTGACCAGGGCGCTGCTCCCGCTCCCCGAGCTGCTCCCGAGCTCCAGGAACACGGGCCTGAGCTGAAAGGATACTTGGGATCGACCAGCRAAGGTGAGGGCAGGCAGAGCAGGGGTCTGGGCATGGCCTCAGGGTTTGAGCAGCCCGGAGACATCTTGAGTGCAGGAGAACTTAACACCCTAAAGGAAAGCCACAAAACACTTCTAATGTCCCAGACAGGCAAGCATCCCTCCTTAGGGATGTGCTTAATAGATAAACCAAACCAAATGTAAGCTTAAACCACACCACTGACTGTACTGAACTGACTACCCGACGTGCAGTAAGACRGGCAAGGTTTAAAACGAGGAGACTTTAAAAACTCCAGGGCGTATTCCTGCAAGGAGCCCCTTCTGCGCAGGCTGAAGAGCGGCGGCGCCGCCGTGCAGTGCGCTCAGCGCAGTGCAGTGCGCTCAGAGGCTACCCACGTTGCCTCAAAAACTCAGGGTTTGGTCAGGGGAAAAAATCCACCAAAGTAACAGCAGAAGTCAACAACAAACAGACAAACAAAGAAAAAAACCCACAAAGAAACTGAGGACTCATAAATAAGATTTCTTTATGCTGTTGTTATATCCATATTCAAACATCCCCAAAACATTTTCACCAATCTAGACAACTGTAAGTGGTTAATGCGGACACCCTGCAAAAGTACAATCAAATGCATCACTCCCTATACAAGCAATAGATTACAGCAGCATTTAAAACCACAAAGTGACATTTTAGTAAGTATAAAAATCATAATTTGGTTTTAAAAAAACCCCTTAGATATCAATTATTTTTAAATGCTGAGAAACATACACAACCTGGGGTTTTCTACCTCTTCACTCCTGGGCAGTTACTCTACAAGTTACTCTTTGCTATTGCTTCAAGCGAACCAAGACACAGGCGTGTCAGGAGGCAACGCGGCCCCTGGCCCTCACATTTCCCCCGTGCTCACGTTTCTCAGCACGACCACCGTTAAACCACGATCTCCTGACCAGCTCTGATGAACAACGACCGCCAGAGGCTGCAGCAACCTGCTCCCTCCCRCGTGCCCCCACCGAACGACGCGCTGGGATCAACGGCCCCATCGCGCTCCCTCGACGGGGCGCAGGATCACGGAGCCACCGGGTCACGTGGACCACAGAACCCAGGGCAGCAAGCACACGTGCTCAGAGGGAAAACCAAAAGGTTTGGGAACAAGAGTCTTCACTCCTACGGCACGTATACATACATACATACATACATACGCGCACACACACACACGTTGGATTTTGCATTATAGGTAAGTATATATCTCAAATTCTCCAGCAGGAGGGTAGAGTAGAAATGCTGTTCTGCTTTCCTCATTTCCTTCCTAGGGGACAGCAATGGCACTGACTACCCGGCCTTGTCAGCTATGGACGGCGTTGCCTCGTTTGAACCATCTCAACGTTCATTCCCTTCTGCTTATCCYGCTCCTTGTCCCTACTTCTGCAGAACACAGGCTATTTACACCATCACTACACACGAGGACTATTTACTCCACGTTTCCCTTAGCTTTATCGTCGCTAGTTCTTTACTTTTAAAGCTCGCTTATTTCCTTCAGCTCAACTTCCATTCTTTGCAAAAACGGCTCCAGCAGAAAGGATCAGTCAAGGAAGGGGACTCCGTCTGTCCCCTGTCCCCGGGGCAGCTGGGGAGCAGCAGGGCATGACCTGGTGGGATCAGGACACATCCCTGCCCATTGAGCCACGAGGACCAGCTCAACGCGGCCACGAGGCCTGTCACAGCCTCATCTATTCCTCCAYTGAAAATGAAAGGAGGTGAACGGAGGCATTTCTGACTTCCACGTGGCTTCGGTTTGCTCTCACCACGTTTTAAAGGTGGATGGGATTAATATTGCACTGCCCCATTCAACATGCATGGGTAAAAGGGACTTCTGGTGGTCCCCACCGCGCCTCAAAGCTGCTGCTAGAAGAGCGGCCCCAAGCCCTGCCACTGCCCTGCCTGGGGACACGTAGATATCAACACAGGGCAAACTTCAGCACCGCTGAAAACTTAAAAGCCAAACAAGGTAGGGTAACTGAGATGTGTATTGCTGTATATTACTGCTAATGAGCAGTCTGTAAAAATATATATATACTTATATATACTGCATATATATATATTTCAGCCAAAATATGTCAAGATTAATTCCAAAAGACTTTTTTTTAAAAAAAAAAAAAAAAAAAAAAAAAAAAAAAAGAAAAGAAAAGAAAATCTGTTTTAGTACTTAATGAAAAGAGCTGGACACTTATATGGAGCATCTCTCCGAAGCAACTTTAATGTACGTCCTCGTCCACACGTGAGCTCTGCAACGGCTCTCAGACACACAGCAAAAGGTCTTCAAGGAGCGCCACTTACTCCGCAGGTCTCGCTCTGCGTGTGCATGGGATTAGCCTTTGGCTCCATGTCTTGCCTTTTTTGGTTCTGCTTCAGCTGGTTTAGGGAGGGCTTCGCCTGCGCAGCGCCGACAGTTTTGCTCGTCCACTGATCCACCAGCTTGTGGAAGTCGTCGGTGAAGGTGCCTTTCTTGTTGTTGCTGTTGTTGGCCTGGACATGCAGCGAGGATTGCGGGAGGGGCTCCGGGCCCGGCACGAGGCTGTTCGTAGAGGATCCTGGAAAACCACACACAGGAGAGCTGAGCACGGCGCCTGCCTGCACCGCTCCGCGCTCCCCGAGCTCGGCACGGGCGCAGCCCGCCCCGGGACCTCTCTGACTCGCACCCTCCCCGCGGGACCCCTTTGCTTAGAGAAATGGTCCAGGCCCAGCGCATCCGTATTTTCTGTCRGGGTGCCAGCCCAGCCCCCAGCCGTTGTGCCCACGCCCTCTCTCAAGGTGAACCCTAAATGGGGAGCAGAGGCCGCATCCCCACCAGGGGCTAGCRAAGCCTCCCCTCAGAAGAGGGGGCAACGCTGGTGCTTGCCCAGAGCGTCACTCGCTCAAAKAAGGTGCTTTTAGAAACGATTGCTACCCCGTTCATCTGCCGTGCAGGGGTTACTGCCCTCCTGCAAAGGCTGACGTGTCTCGTCCCTCCCGGGGCGGTCGGCCTGCTGTGCCCCAAGGGCCGCAGAGGCTTCGCTCTCGCGCTTTGCACCAAGAGCATCTGCTCGGCCACCTTCTCGTTGCTGACCCAAAACACATTGCTACCCATCAAAATGTACGGAGCAAAGAGGAGAGAGCAGGGCGTGAGGGGCTGCACTCGCACACAGATACAGAACGTTGGATGCAGGAAGAGTATTGAAASACATTTAGTTTTATACGCCCAGATATTTTGGGACTAGCTAGAAAAATACCTGTCCTATTTATGCATTGGTACATCCAAGTCTGACACAGCAAGATTAGCAAGAAGCAGCAACTGGAAAGGTGTAAATTTGACCTCAGCAGAAAATACAAAGCAACTTACTTATTTAACAAATACATTCAATAAATCTAAATATTTTTTTTAAAAGACCATTTCTCCAAGCAAAAAGTTCAGAGACCTGTAGTCAAATTATTTATATAAGCAAACACCACCAACATTCAAGTCTGTCTTCTATCAATCAGCTCCCAGTCAAGAAACTCAGTAAACTAATTAGTCCTACAGTTATATACAACATACAATTAATGATCATGCATTCAACTTGCAACGCAATGTGTCTGCTAGTGAATCCTGTTCATTTCCTCTTCCTTTTTTGGGGGGAAACGGTCCAATGAGAAGAAAAGTATTTTGACAAAAAGCTCTTCAATAGCTGTTTAATATTTCATGCATCTCAACAGGAACAGGGCTGCGTTAAGAATTCCTCCCGCAACAAAGCTGCAGGCATGTAAAGCTCTGTATTTCACACTGGACATAACACTTAATCCAGTTTTCCCGTTGCATGCGTGCAGTCTGACACACAACGACTACCACAGCCACCCTGCAGCATGCGTGGTCCCCGAGAAATCACTGCACATGCATTACGAGGAAGGAGMCGCAATTCCTATAGTCTCATTCCCTAACTGTGCAAATGCACCACCTCTACCTATTAAACTAGCTTTTAGTTAAAAAAAAAAAAGGATTAGAAACAACCCCCCGAGACAGCCCATGCCATGAAGGAAATACTGAGAAACGAAAAAGGGATAGTTACTACTACTGTGATCTTTGCCTAGACATAGTCGTTTCAAGGTAGACCCTACAAGGTAAAACAATACAAGACACACAGYGTTAGGTCAGACTAAACACCACAGCTCTGATGGACAAGCTTCTGTACTTTTAAGCAATCAAAAAGTAGTTATTGTGCAAGAAAGGACAAAGTCAGCAGTTCAGGCGAGAAAAGGAAGTCTAAATAACTGGAGAGCTCAAACCTTTACTAATGTGCAGCCATTCAGAAGCTTTAAAAGTAAATAGCATGCCAAAAGCAAGGTCCCATGGCTTGATGGGTTTTGTGGATTTTTTTTTTTTTTYCCAAAATTGTCTTGGCTTCCTAATAGGAAGATTTTGATTCCTACTCTATTTATGCAGGAAATGATGTCAATTCAGTTTGTGATAGGAGGCCAAAAATGCTTTCAGGAACAAGTACAGCTAGTCTGGCTGCAAAGACAAACTGTAAAACAACCCCAAAAGTTCAGTTTTACAAGTCCAAAAAGATACATTGTTCTGCAGGTCTGAGGCCAATTTTTTTTTTTTTCCAAATGTTTTATTAGTAGGATTTGTGTCTAACTGTGAGATTCTGAACTTAAATTGACAGCACCTGTGAATGAGTTTCCCTTATGATTTTTCCAAGTACAGAAAATTAACCCAGCAGAAGAGCTGAGTTATAATTTAACAAAACTGTGTGGGTTTTTTTTTTTTCATTATCTGGTTACATCTTTCATCATTCATTTACGTATTCAGTTGGACAGACAGTATCTACAGCGCCAGGAGTGTTCAGAGAGCCCTATGCGACTGCCAGATCTTGCCAGACGTGAGCACCGTTTGCTATTAGAGCGCCAAATTTCCTGAAAGGTATTTTGGACTTGGGAGAGAAGAGTATCATTATGGATGGCAGGAGATGAGTATCTGGCATGGGGCATGGCAAGTTTGTTGTGAAGAAGCGCTTGAACACATGAAAAAAATCAGAGGGCTGGGAGGAAAAAAAAAAAAAAAAAAGAAGAAGGCAAAATGTATGTATTTTTCCTGTATGGTAAACTGGTGCTAATATACTATGCTACTGTGCCAGAAATGCAGCTTTAAACTCAGATTTCAGGTCCACGATGACAGAGGCTCTGAATGGGTCTTCAAAGCAGAAAGGAGACATCGCTCAGAGACCGACTGAAGAAGAGAAGATAGAAGAAAGAGGGGGGAAAAAAGGGAGGAAAAAAAAGTTTGTGTTTTGATATGGGTGGCATGAGGAGGAACAGAAAGATTGCTTGGAAAGATTTTTCCTTATCATTTTGTAAATGGTTAAATGAATTTTACTATTCTGTCAAAATCGAAAGGCTGCGACTACGGTTATGTCTTACGCAAGCAAGATCCAAAGTTTAGTCAACTCAAAGTCTACGCTATGACAAGTACAAGTCACATCCACACGTGAGCAGTCTGTGCTGTACTTTTAAAATAGTTTGCTTGCTTTTTTATTCCCTCAGACGCACCTTACTTCACCTATTTTTTAAAGGAAGGTGGCATCTCCTATTAGAGGTATTTTCTGCACTGCCCTGCAGCAGTGTTTTGGCACCRCATCTATGCAAATGAAAAGTAACTTTCTGCAAAAAATCAAAGCAGCAGCTGAGTGCTGTATTATCCTCAAAGGCAGGTAGGAAAGTTTAAACATCAACCCCTTCCCTTCCTGACAATCTAGTCACAAGCTGATGTGCAGCCTTGGAGGCCAAGTTGAGCCCAGGGAGCCCAAGAACAGCAASCCAGGTCACCCCCAAGAGCCGCCACGTCAAGGGAGCCTCCCTAATTGAAAAGGTTGCGGAAGGGTCAGTGGCCACTCCAGCATTTTGCTSGGGAAATGGGAAACGTTACCTTGGCGGCAGCGCTGCCCGAAGTGGAGGCTGACAACCATCTGCTCACGTTCCTGGTCTAAACTCAATTTCGATTTTAAAATGCACTTTATCATAAAGGCAAATCAAATCACCGCATTAACTGTATTGCTTCTAAAAATAAAGGTCTTTAATAGCTGAAAGACTAAAGAGAAGGATCGTAAGTAATTGAGATTTGAAATCCAAGAGTGTAATAGTTAAGCAGTGTTTTACCTCCGATTCCATACTTCCTGAGAAATCATGTAGCTATTGTACTTTATAGACAAAAAAAACCCCACTGCCCCCTATTTGCACTCTTAGAGCTGCCAAAAAGCTTGAAAGCTACAATAAAACTGAAATTGCAATAAATTGTTAGACCATTTCCATAATCATGTATTCACATACACTAAATTAATTAGTCTTGAACTGAGAAAAATGGCTTGACATCGTATTACGAGCCTATGCCAAATGGAGCTTCTGAAAATTTCATGTGTAACTGGTCCAAAATGTTGCCTAAGGTGCCCTTGCAGTCCAGAGAGTGAAAGCTCAGGCTAAAGTGGGACTAGATCCCATCAAAACCTTTTAGTCCATGAAAAAGGCAAAGGGAAAAACAAACACTGTGAAAACGTTCACGTTTGATGGGTGTTGTGACTAGGAAAAATATAGAAAATCTGTCTTTAAGGGACTTTTTTGAGCATCGTGCGTTAGCATTGGGGCAACCCGTGTCCCCAGCAGCCTGCCGGGCCCGTCCTCGTCACCGTCCCCCCGTGAGCTCCGGGCAGCGAGCTGGGGAGACCTGCGGAGCCCATTGACACCACCCCGCCCGGGGAGGACCTCGGCACCGCCGGGCGGCGCAAGGACCCGGCACCGGCACCCCTCAGCTCCAAACTCTGCCCAAAGCAGCAGAGAAGAGAGCCCGTGGCCTGGGAACAGGCACCGGTCAGTCGTGCCAAGTTGTTTAGGCCCTGGGAAGACTCACTGGTTGAAGTACTGCCATATTCCCTTCGTTTCACTCACAACACCCATGCTCCCAAACATCTCCATCTTTTTTTTCCTCTCTTTTTTTTTAATTTCTTTTTTGAGCTCCCATCTCCCCGTCTTTTTTACATCCTACTGAATAGTAAGCTTGTGAAAGATGAATGAAATCACTTCTGGGAATTATATGTGCAACAGGAGCAGCTACTGCGTCCATTAGAAAACCAAATGGAAAAATCTGTTTGTGGAGAATTCCACTCTGGCTCCTCAAAAATCCCTCACTGCAAAATTGTGTCAAGACTTCAATGACTGTTGAAAACTTGCACGGTAAGTTTAACATGCAGAGCAATAAAAATCCATCTTTATGAATGTGAGTACCTGGAATCTGGATCTCAGACAAATTTATTTTTAAAAAATATTGCTAATTTATAACATAGAAGGACTTCATTTGAGTGGTCTTGTGCCTTTGATCTGTACCACTTGGATAACAATGAGCAATGTACAGCTCCAATGGGCTATCTGATATTAATGCAAACGAACGTTTAATCCTCGCTAACGTTATATGTAAGTGGCCTATAGTACCTGTTCAGCACAACATATCTTTATTGTACAAGCAAAATCTGTTTGCCTAAAAAGCAGCATATAGGATTAGAAAAAATGGTGTCTGCATATAGTTTGGATGAATTGCCAATTGCTTTAAAAATCATAGAAATACGCTAAAAATAGCGGGTGCACAGTTGTTTTAAATAAAACATACTGGATCCTAGCAACCCATTTCAAAGTATCATATAAAAATCTGGTGTCACTTTTTACTTCCCTACGCTTTGATGAACTGCTAATTGACTTCATCTCTGAGGTCACATGAGGTCATAAGAAAATAAACTGAGTGTAGTACTTCAGCCAGACCCATTTGCACACAAAGCTGACGGCACTTTGGAGTAACCAGATCTGCCCACTACGTTCAGGSGCGTTCTCAAGAGCTCGCTTAAGCTGACTAGCAGAAATTAATGGGGAAAAGCCCACCGAGGAGACAGATTTTGAGAGAACTAGCTGGAGCACTATCGACTCAGCATTTCCACATGCAAAGAGCAGGAAAAAAAATTAAAGAAAAATAGAGTGGAAATAAACAGTACTGTATATTGTGTTAATACAGCCCTTGTATGGAAGTTATACCCTTCAGTGACCTTCTAGCACTGTATCAGCTTGCTACATGCATGTCTTCATAGTCCAAACATGTGTGAAAGAGACCATTCGTCTACAGAAGGATGGATTTCTTTTTGTTGTTGCTGGAACCGGGACAGCAGACATGTATATTTGCCACATTGCAAATAAAAAAATTACTTCAACATAAATCACATAAAAGTACAAAAGCTTTGATAAGTCCAGGGTAAAATTTACCATAAGGCTATATAATAAATGATGAGATCTTCCACACATGCTTTTGGTGCCCAGCACGAGCCAAAAGCAGTGCAAAAAAAGCTTTCATGTGGAAAATGAATATAAATAAGGTGGGGTCATGATGGTTACTTAAAAGAAAGAAATGTAAAAAGAAAGAAAAGATGGTTCGGAAAAAAGGGGCATCCTGCCAAACATATTAGAGATATAAAACATGAACTTGGTAAAAGGTGGTAAAAGAAAGATGGACTGTGATAAAATACAAAAGAACAAATACAAACAGATGGACAAAGACACAGGTCCACTGAGGAATCTGGTACGAGGTTTGCTACTAGATTTATAGGTCACTCTCTCAGACGTTTGGTGGAAAACCGTCCAGCCTGCAAATGAATATAAAGGGAAGAAAACAAAGACACTTATAAAGTACAGGTAGCTGTGATCAGATGTCCTATTACCATCAGTCAAATCAGCTTTGTTAGTTAAACATCCACATCTCCATTTTTAACTTTGCCAAAGAGGAGTCAGTTCATTGACCATACACAAAGGATGCAATAACAGCAGAAGAGGACAGATAGGTACTTTGCAGATTAGTTTGGCAGGATGTGCAATGAGAGGAAGGTATTTTAATCATCATTATAACTTCCAATACATGTGGCAACAAGATCGGTCCAAGCCTGCACTGCACAGAAGCACCAGGAGCCAGGCCTGGGGCACGCAGCCCACCTACCTCCCTATGGGCATTTACCTGGGTGTCGAGGTCCTGCATGACCTCAGCCCCTTAGATAATGCCCACGTAACTTGGCCCTCTGCAATTTGCCATCCCTGAGATGGACTGATACTTTAGAATGAGGAACTTTGGGGCTACCAATATCAAGGGGCTAAGAAAAACCAAAGCAAAGGGAACCAGTTCCCGTCCTTCCATGTCCCCCCACCCCCAAACTCAGAGGGCAGACTGCAGAAAAGGTGCCAGCGTAAAGCCACGGCTGGCAAAAATAAAGCCTATTCCCTCCCTAAAAACCAGTATGCCTTCGTGACTGGTGACTCTTAACGTTTTGTAAGACACTTTATTCTTCTGACAATACTGCAAGGATATTTTTTAAGATAAGCTAGCACTTTAGGCTGCCAAAGGCTCATGTTTTATATTGCCAGAAGTGAAATCCACCCTTAAAAGTTTAAGCATAAAGGAAACAAGGGAAGCAAACTAATTTTAGCATGTGCTGGAAGACATGCTGAACAGTTGGTATGAGAAAATCACCTTGGCCAGAGCTGGCGTTCCCGTCGCCTCCGTCGGGGCCCAAGCCGGAGCAGATGTCAGAGGACAAGGAGGCTTTGACGGAGCACGGCTGCTGCGTCTGAACCGACTTCCCCAGGGTGGCCGACGCAGGCGCCGCCGCCGCCGCCTCGGGAGCCCCCGACGGAGCTTTAGTTACCTCTCGGTGGGGAGAGTCTTTAGGTTCTGACATATTACCTGAAAGGACAAGAACAACAACACGCGTGCAATGGCAAACGCTAGAAAATCAACGCCTACAAACAGTCATTAATTTACCACCAGGAGGAAAAAAGCACTTATACTCTCATGTACAAGCACAGACTTTAAGGGTAACTTGCATCAGAAAATAATGTATGCTTACTATCACTGATCCAGATTCTCCACGAAGTTTATTGGGTCTTTTTTTTTTTAACATTTTTTTGGCGGGGGGRACTCAGAGCACTATTCAAAAGAGTGACACTTGCAGAAGTGCCTTATTAGCAGAATGAAGGTACAGAACGGCCAAGCAGAATCAGCAGAGCCACACTCAGATGTATAATGTGAATGGAAGCAAATGCTGCAAAGGCTATATTTTTTTTTCTKTATTTTTACCTAGCCATATAGTTTTATTTATATATTTATATCCCTCTATATATCTAAATATAAACCTTTATTGATATAGCTGCCTGTATATCTCAGATGGACAGGTTTTAACACCCAAATAATTTTGAAATTTATTGGTGACACGGGCCACCTGCYAAGACCAGATAACAGGGGGAGTGACAGTTGGCGTGCATCAATAGCCAAATCAGAGACTGTCTCTCCTCGACACCTGAGGAAGGACCTAGAAAAGCCAGAACTGGAGGAGTCCAAGCAAGGACGAGTGAGACTTGGGCATTAACAGAGGCTCCCAGAGACCGCACGAACTTTCCACAACGCCTCAAAACCGGGGGCAGCGACCCAAAGCACACGATGGAGCAGAGCATGCACCAAGGAAGCATTCTGACCGAGCCGGTTTCCGTCCTCTAACTGAAGGTGACGATGGAAACACAGCGGAGAGGCAGGACACTTTATGCAGGGACAAGCTTGATCTGTTTGGAAAGGAAGGCAGCACACAGATATGAGCTAGGACAGACCCGCGAGCAGACACAGAGACAGGAGTGTTGAGATAGGAGTGAAGGGAAAGGCTAGCGACAACCCAAGAACAAACTGGAAAATACATGGACACTGGATTAGAGACATTCAAATATCTCAGCACAAGGGAAGGAGGTAAAACCTGTACAGGGCAGCCAAGCCACTGCTAAAAACATGAAACAGGAAAAATCTTATTCAAGGCAATGACATTATCAAAAATTAGTGACATAGCTTTTTAGCKTGATAAATGGTACCATTTACTATGTTTGTTACACATTCAAAACTAATCCAGTGCCATTCTGAGGTTTTGTTTACTTGCTTGAATAATGCTTCTGCCTCTATATAAAAGAATATTGAAATTCAAGGTGTATCACAGAATGCCTTGCCTCTTAGTGCTTTCCTATCTTAATTGAAATCATTAAAAGCAAAACATTCTAAGCCTCCCTGTCTATAATTAAGACTGATGTAGTGAAATTTTATGACGCAGTGGCTTTAAAAACAAGACCTACCAGATTTGAAACACAGGGTTCATGTTGGAAATGGTATTACTATTCTAGGTAACGGAACAAACTGAGCTGAAAAAAAGAAATCACGTCTGTTCTGCATCCTGCAGAAGGTCTAGTCACTGGGGCTTATCAGGGTTCCCCATGTGAATTGTCTCTTCGTGCATTTAATGACTCAAGACTGCCATGCTCCTCGAGAGCAGTGAAACACCTCACAGTGCTTCTGATGGCTGAAGCATCCATCGCCCCTGTGCAACTGCTGCTCCCATCCTTGTGGGGAGGGCACAGAGCAAACGCAGCCCAACCTGATTTACAGGGCACCCTTTAGGAATAATAAACAACGGCACACAATCAATATCGAATAACATTACCTAAGAAGTGAATACAAATATCAATAAATTGTGTTTGGAGGAAGGATGAGAAAATGTGGGCAGGCGGTATTCCAGATTAAAGTGGGATGCTGTTTCCCCGCCAAGCATTATAAGTGATGCAGAGAAGATATGAATCAGCACTAGGCAGATGTAATAAGATGGTCTCATAGGAAGCCCACTTCAAAAACAGCCCATAATATGCAAACTTGAGTCACAGGAATAAAACCAACAAAGATTCGGTACCTCCCCTGCAGTCTGTGCAGTTACAGAGCAGACCCACGACACACACAAACAACAGCGGGAGGGAGAACAACCCGATGCACCTACTTGTGCTTGATGTTCCGCTCCTGAGCTGCTGAACCAGGGGGTTTAAKAGTTTTCCACCTTTCAATTTATTTTTGCTGGTTCTTCGGCGWCGGCCGCTTGGTGGGGCTGAGTGCAGAAAGCCCAGGTTGGGAGGAAGGGGTTTCCCCAGCCGAAGGTACAGCGCCTCTATCTCATTCTTCTGCTGAGTCTGAAGTTCAGCAATCTCTTTCATATGCCTAAATTAAAAAAAAAAAGAAAGAAAGAAAGAAACAAACCCCGCAGAAACCTTTGCTAGCAGTGCATTTGATAACGCACCACGTTGCGCTGGCATGCTAAGCTATCAGGAGAAAGCAAACGTTGTTCTGCTATACAGCAGGTCAGCTCACCCAAGAGCATGCCCCGCTGAGGCAGTTCATAACCAGCAGCCTGGAGGAAGTTCAACACGAGAACAACAGACGTGTTTGYACAGAACGTCACTAGGACCTGCATCGTCACCTTACATATAGTGCAGAGCGAACAGTGCCATAAAGTCAATTCAAAACCGGAGCTACAACCGTACAAACACAGATGCATCATCCGTTTCCCGTAAAATCACTGCCTAAATTTAAGCTTGACATTTTGGTAAGACTGCAGTCTACTGCTAGCTTCTACTGGTCACGTGTGAGGAAGAAGGAGCTGCGAGCGTGTAAACCCCAGCTCCGGGGAGCAGCACCCCGCCGGGCTCGGGCACAGGACACAGGGCAGCACCTGGAGCGGGTGGGAGGCACCGGGAGAGCCGGCACCGGCTTTAAAGAGACCGCAGGGATAGAGACGGGAGTGCAGATGTGACAGTCTAGAGCACTCCTGTGGGGAAGGACGGGAAAGGACACCAGGACAGCTCTCTACGCACAAATAAACATCCAGATTATTTTTATGCAGACCTAAATAGCATCCAGATTGGAAGCTAATACTATATATGAACATATAACAAGTGCTAAGGCTTGCTCCCAATCAACGTACTTTTCAGTAAGGAAACCAAATAGGGGAGTGCAACTAAATTGGTTGGAAAACAATGTTATTTTGGTTCTACTTATAAAAGGAATCAAGTAATAAAGCGATGCATGAGATAATGCAGTGTGCCACTTGRGGGAAGGTGCCAGCCCCTGTTTACTCAGTATTGCTATTAACACGTGCAATCTCTTAGCACACACAGAGATGCTGTGTAGGTATCATCTTAACACAAGCTACCCTAGCACTGTCCACAACTCCAACATACTTCTCTCTCAGATTCTGCAATTCCTTCTTCATATCTGCATCTTCAAATTCCGAATCATTGTCACTGCTCATGTACGACGACTGCGAGTGGAAAGACGTGATGTTGATGGTAGGAATTTTTGCTCCCTGACCGTTGGGCGAGTCGAGGCCTTGCAGAGCAGGTTTTCCAGATCTCTGCAGAAAAGCGGCTGCTTTTTTGATCAAGTCGGTGGCCGCGCTGGCGCTCGGCGGGGCGGGCTGAGCAGCCGGGGGCTCCCTGCGGGGGGACTCGTCGGCGGACTCGCTCGAGCCCTGCTCGCAGAGCACGTCCACGGAGGAGGCGGTCTGCACGCGGCGCACGGCCGCCCGCACGTCGGGGCTCGAGGGCAGCTCGTCCAGGTAGACGTCGGGCGGTGCCGAGAACCTTAAGCAGTGCGGCGACGCCAAAGTTAACTCGTCTTGCGTGCTGATCACTGAAAACCTGCCAATGGTTTTGGCTGGAGTGCTGCTGCCGTGAGCTTCAGCCTGTTTTCCATAGGAACCAGAGTCTAGAGAGTCATCCCTTTGAAGGTTATTCATCCTCCCATCTGCTGTAGATATCTGCACTGAATTATCTGTGTGCGCAGATGAAGTTGTGGTCTTTGCCTTCTCGCTCCTTTCAGAAGTTTCCATCTGCTGGGCTACGCTTGATGATGTAGCTGCAATCTGCACAGAGTAACGGAGATTAATTCTGATAGTGACTATTACAACTAAACTAAAAAAAAAAAAGCAGGGGGGTAGCGTCTGGTTACCTGAAGGAGACCTTTTGCTGTAGCAGCAGGAGCTGATATGATACTTGCACATGAACCTGTTTTATTATTTGGGAMAAAAAAAAAAGAAAAAAGAGAAAATMATCTGTGGGAAAAGCCAATGTGTTTATATTGGTGTAATATAACACAGTGCAATACAGTGTAGCACCAAAGAATTATTTAAATATCAAGTCACTGTAATACAGGATTTAGTGATTTTTTTTTTTAATGCTGTAGGCAATAACGATAACACGAAGCATCCACAAGAAGGCACTCTGCTCAGTCTATTCCTTCTGTCGATTTGGGCAGTCCAAGTAATAGTTGGGGAGTGAAATTTCATTAGTAGATTGAAAAATCTTAGTGAGAAAAACAGAAATAAAATGATATCTGATTAGATGCCTCACTAAGGTACATCTGCAGGGTATATTGGGCTCGCATCACTAATGTCTTCTCGGTGTCTGAAACAAAAATTGCACTACGATATCCATGCACACAGAGGGCTGCAGCTGGCCAGGAACAGACCTACCTCCTGCCTTTCATTTGACATATTCCTAAACCAGCAACGATATAATAATCACCACACAGCTAAAAATGGAAATTATCAGCTCAAAAGATGACCCCTTGGATCACGGAAACCAGTACCCTGGTGGTCACTCCTTTGGGAATGACATCCTCAAGGAACGATAGTCTCCCATGTTGTTGAATGTGGCAGCAGAGCTGCAGGTTCCTCAGCCCTTAAAACGTCCATGACTTGGCCAACACGCTAAAGGGGGTTAGTTACCCATCCTACACCGTTTCTTACGACWATTCCAACTAGTTCAGTGTGGAAAAGACCCATTGGATCCACAAGCACTGTAAGAAAAGGGCTCCCCTCCACCATGTTACTCCTGTCAATTCTGTTTTACAAGGTTTGGGACATGCCAGTGACTTTCTATTCAGACCTTTTAATGGCACTACAAAATGCACTCTTCAAAGTGTAGTGGTCCATGTGACTACCCTGTACTGAAGGCCATGGAAACACATATATTATTTCTTCATGGTTTAAAATAAGTCTGCCTGTGAGGTAGTTTACAAGGCAAGGTGGACAAAAGTGAGAGATTTAACGTTTGTCACAACAGATTGACCAGTGCACAGTGCTGAGCACTGGTCTGTGGCTACTGAGAAGGATGAGCAGGAAGGGGCCAGCAGAAGAGCAGCAGGCACYGGAGCAGACACACCATGAACCACCAAAACCAGCGTCACCTTTTGGGCTTGCTGACCCACCTCTGGCTTCCGAGGAATCAACCRCGGCGCCGGCGAGCCCAGACTTCTCCAGCTTTCAGGAAAAGGAAACAAGAAAACGAGGGTCAGTCTCACGCGCACAACGCAGCCTCGCTCCCTGCAATCGCACTGTGCGGGACACGAAACTCTCGCGGTGCGTGCGGAGTTTCAGAGCTGGCCTCCCGGGCTCTCACGTGACTTTTCCTTCTAAATCACTAAACTACAAAACCAAAAATTCACTGCCTTCTTTATAAACGGGAGGAGAATGAATCGAACGAGGGGCGGCACTAACCCGCGCGGGGCCGGGCGGCACCGTGGAGGGCGCGGGCTGGCTCTCGGCAGCGCTCGCCTCCCGGCCGGCGTCCGCAGCGCCGCGGGCCGGCTCCCTCGCACCCAGCGCCAGCGCAGGGACCTGCTCCTCGGCGAGGGGCGGCAAGATCAGCTCGCTGTCGCCCTGCTCCAGAGGGGCAACGCTGTCCGGAGTCCCCGCCGACGCGGAGGAYGTGGGAACGTACTCCTGGTAGAGCAAATTGCGCAGCTTCTCGTCGAGGCTTTTTATGGTGTTGTCCACGAAGTCCACGCGGGGCGGGCCCTCCCCGTCGGACTCGGCGGCGCAGGGCGGCTGCTGGGGCGGCAGCGCGATGCCCGCGGCGGGGCCGCTTGCCAGCGGCGCGAGCGGCGGTGGCGCCTGAGTGGGGCTCTGCAGCCGCGAGCCCGTGAGCCCCGACGGGTCGGCGGGGAGCGCGCGGGGAGCGCCGGCCTCGGGCAGGTGCGGGCCCTGCGCCGCGGGCTGCCGCTCCAGCACCGTCCTCTCCGGCGGCGCGCGGAGCTCCGCGGGCGCGGGCGCCGTGGGCGGCCCCACGCTGCAGCAGGCGATCTCCACCTCGGGCACACACGGCCCCTCGTCCGGCGGGGGCAGCCGCACCTCGGGGGGCTCCGCGGCGGGCGGCTCCGGGCGRCCGGCAGCGGGAAGCTCTGCGGGGCCCTGCGGGGCGGCCGGGGGCACCGCAGCAGGAGCCGGCGCCAGGGACGGAGCGTCGCGCACGGCAGGAGGGGGCTGCTGGCCGGGCAGGACGCCCGGTGCGTCCGTCACCGCGGGCATYGCCGGCTGCTCCTCGGGCTGCTCCGCATCTGCAAGGCACGCGAGCGCCAGCGTTACTGTCTGCAGAGGAAGGCAGCGGCTGCAAAACCTCCCGGCTCACCCAACCACCGGGACCCACATCCAGCTGAACCTGACCACTGCTTCCTCTCCRAAAGTCACCAAGAGCCGCACAGCGAAACCAGAACCTGGCACCRTGCTGAAATCACTGCCTATTAGAGCAGCACTGACCACGAGCTGCCGGGCAGAGCAGGCTCAGTTCTAAAACACCTGGGGCCCCTGTAACTCAAATGCCATACCATGCACTGCCCTAAAGCGCTGGACTCACATCTGACATGAAACACACCCGTGCTCGTTTTGAGTGGTAACCTTTACACAAGGAATAAAAATGTTACTTATAAATAACTCAGTTTCAGCGCTTGAGCGAAGACAGTTGGACTCTTCAGATTAGGTGAAGTCCCTGGCAYGCAAGCTCTCACTTGTTAAATAAACACAGCAGGGCCTGGACTTCATAAACATACGGATTTTCAAGAAAAGGAGGAGGTGATTTTCTAGAAGCCAGGAGTTTTAACCTGATGTTAATGGCTGATAAGTGCAGCCCAAAGCCAGGGCGGGATTTCTTCCCTGCCTTCCCCCACCTGCYATAGCTTTCTAAGACAATGATGAGAATGAAGGGCATTTTTTCCTTTTACCTGAGAAATATGAAAGGTATTTTCAGAAAAGAGAGAGGTTACTGCAGGACCTGAAGCAGGTTTTTTATTATTTTTGGGTCATAYACTATGATCTATTAATTACCAATTAAATATCAGGGAGGAGCAGTATAGTAATAAACTGCCATAGAACAGAACTGGTAGATCATGGGAGAGTAAAAGAGAGGTGAGGGCATACTCTGGGAAACAATATTTTCTGAAAAATTTAATGTTCATAAATACCTGGGCCTTCAGACTGCTGTGCGCTTGGAGGAACCGGCGGAGAAAATTCTGGTGCATCGGTAGCGGGGTTTTCCACAACGGGACATATAATAAACCACCTTTTTCCAGTATGCAAAACTAGAGAGGAAAATAAAATGTTAACACAATAGTTTATATTCAATACAGACCACCTGTATTTCAACATAGGTTGAATTATTTCTATATTCAAAGAAAAAAATCAGAATTTCTATAGTATTAACAGACTTTAAAACAGTGGCTCCTATTTGATATCATCCCAAAGAAGCTGCCTTCGGAAGGCGGATGATGATTCTCCCTTCCATTCTGGATGGGGCATTTGGCTCTACCACATATTTTGAGTAAATTGCTTGAAAATTAATTTTTAAGTGTTCTTTCTTTTAGAAAGATTAAATTGACATACAYGAAAATTTTATTGCAAGTGTTATAAACAGTTAATTTGTAGAGTTCGTCAATTACATATGGTTTGGATAACATTTATGTAACATTTGGATAACATTTACGTAGCATTTGGATAAACTTCTGCCCGAGAACTCAAATTTAAGTTTGTGTTCAAAAGGKGCTTTTACCGTTTTGCTGATACACGGGCATCTTCACTTGAGACTGCCGCTTCTCCTGTTGAGAGACAAAAACAGGACRGGAGACCCGAGCGTTTTGGTACCAACCCAAAGGAGCGTTATTCCCCAGAACAGTCGCGTTGTGTAAGGCTCAGCAGAGGAAAAACATTGCTTTTCTGGCCAAKAAGTCTTCTACGACACAGGATGCAAAACTAATCCACAATAAGAATATATTGGAAAAAAAAAGGGGGATTTAAACTGTTTCACTCTACTTACTTCATTCACTTCCATTCTATCGGTATCTTGTTGGGGACTCGTTCCCTGATCAGAACTTCGTTCTCCTTCTGTATCTTCACTGAGCATATCTTCTGCCTTATCAATAATATCTTTCATTTGTTCAATAAATGTCTCTTTTTCGCTCTGCAGTATGAATTCATTCTCTACCTATCAGAACACATAAAGAGCAGAACAATGTTTTGCTTAACACACAGTTACACTGCGGCCCAAAAGCCTGCAGCAAGCGCACACTGACAGGCAGATGGTTGAAGCRATTCACTACGATAAGAGACTTTGGGGAGCTGCGTGGCCAAGCCTTACCATGTAAGTAGCAATTTCCTCTGGCGCGTCACCATCCAAATCAAACTTGAAAGTCACCATTTTGTGATTATGTGTTTCAAGCTGACACTCGACCATCTTATCCCCTGTGTTACACACCTGCAGGCAAAGATTAGCAATGGTCACTTTTGGCACAGCCAAACCAGCTCCAAAGATACCCTCGAAGAGGCTGTACTTGCATTTAATATGGTCAGTTTTGGTCTGCTGGTCTTTTCCTGGCGTGAACGAGCCCGAGTAGATTTCTTATGTTTCTTTGAAGGCTTCCCTTCTTGTTTTCCACCTCCTATCGCCCCTTCAAAGCTGTCACTCATTTCTTTACCTGAAGCAACATCTGGACTCATGTAGCTTTATAGTGGAAGAGAGGAAAAAAAACAAACAAAAACCCACCAACAAAATGGTGTTATACAAAGATAAGACACAGAAAAACAGAGACTGCAAGAAAAGTACAAGCTGTACCTCTGGCCTGAAATAGGACAGCTACTGAAAGACACCTGGTAAGGAGACTACTACTCCAAATCAGGCACCTATGTTGGCTATTGTAACTAATCAGAAATAATCTATAAAGTTTTCTGCTAATAACAATGAAAGACCAGTTACTTTTAGTAGATCCCTATGTTCCCCAAGCCCTATTCTGCAGAGATCCTTAGAGTCGCTCTCCTAACTTCAAGGATTCCATCTTATTTTTCCAAGCCACAGTTCACGCAGGTCCCCTCTGTTCACTCTCTCAGCAGAAAGTCTAAATACGGTCAGTGTTTTGGTCAGAGATGGTCAGAGTGAGTTGCTCACACAGCCCCAGTGAGTTCCCACGTCTCCTGTCTCCTCAGTTCTCAAGGATGTGAAAGACTGCATCACGCCACAACATCCCAGATGACCAATGTCCCAGCTAGTAACAGCACAATATTTTTAGCAACCTCAAGCACTAACTGCCAACCTTATCACAATAYGACATGTACAGAAAAAGCCTGCAAGTCATTTGTGAAGTTGAAGGAAACGTTCAGAGATGCATAATGAACATGGCAAGAAGAAACCTTCTAAGGTCRTCTAATCCATTTATCACCCAAAGGCATGATCAGCTCTGTCTAAACCACTCGTGACAGAAATTTGTCTAAACTGATCTTAAAAACCTTCTGTCAGATCATAACCTCCCTGGAAAAAAAAAAAATGTATCCAATTTTGACCTACAGATCCCTTGGTTGAATTTAAGGCCTCTACTTCTTGTGATAACTGTGCTAATACAACTGTTTTGAGGAAACAGCTCATTTCCATCCACTTGGCAGCTGTTTCCAAAGCGCAGCTCTTACGCTAGCAGAACGAGCATACGTGGTGCTAGATTATATTCTAGCTCAGACCTTCACTGCAATGCCACACATTTCACTTGAACGCCTGTCCCCCGACTCTGTGAAAGCCCAACCCAGCTCAAATGTTGGCAGTTGGAAGGGCACTCAGAAGGAGACCTCCCTTTACGACTGAGACATGTTCTGACACACTCAGACTTGAGGGGGCTGGGGGAGCTGACACAGACACTATTTGTACATAACAGCTATTATCTCCCTAACCTTCACCCTTCTGCCTCCCTCCCTTTCAGTTTCCCTCACCAAAGCCAAAGGCAAGGCTTCTGGCTTACCACTGTAGAGAGTGAGGGGAAGGAAGGGGAATTCCTGTGCAAGGGGAATTTCTTATGCCAAAGAGATTATAACGATACCTTTCACAGCTCTGTGACAGTGCCTGAAGCTTGTCCTGCATTGCCTGCTCCTAAAATATAAGGAAAAGTCATTTAGGTAGATATGTTATATAYGCACAAGTAAAACACCTTTAAACAAGTTTTTTATTACTAAGGCTTCAGTAATGCTAAACCATTGTGCTCAACATATGTTCGGAACATGAAAATGTCCCATTTCACCCTCCCCAATATCACGCCTGTGCACAGCATCAGCATCTATGCCCAACCACCCTTAATACGGAGCTCTCTGGCCAGTGAGTTCCCTTCTGCCATCCCGAAAGCAGGAGACAGGGTGAAAAYGAAAGGGCAGGTCCTCACCATGACAGAACGACCTACTGCATGGTGAAACCACGTACCAGCACCTACCTGATATGGTTTCTCTTTCTGAGTGCATGTAAAGTATAACCTCATTTGCTTTACTACTTTTTATTTTTCCTGAAATACCATATTTTCAGTGTATTTAACTTACTGAGAAAAATATCTTATGAATATATACATGAACAAGGCCGTTATTTACAAACACASCCTTTATATCACCCTCCTCTTGCTTTCTACAATAGAAGTTTTCCACAACAGCTTCCTTCCTCGCTGACTGCAGTGCTAGGACAGACATCCTTGCACTTTCTCATTGGGCAGACCTGTTATCACAGAATTTGGATGATGCTGCTATAACCACAGACACATGTATATGCACATACACACAAATACAAACATTCTCATAAAAATATATAAACAAATTTATATATAAATATATAAGCTTATATATATATATATAAATCCGACTATTACTCACAGTTAGAAACCAGACCCTTGACCATTACCAGTACACGTTAATACCAAAACAATTTGCAGACCAGATTTCAAAGCTTAGCATCTTACAAGTYGACACCACTTACAACTTATACCACATGCGTGCCATGCTGAACATGACTGCAATTTCAACAGATCTGCAAAATTAATGAACACTGAGAACACAGACATAATGTATCTAAGACTCCAGTAACGCACTTGACCAAGTGTCTTAACAAAATCTCATTTGCCTGCTCAATCCATATTGGTTTGGATATGAGTATCGCCACATGGTCAAACAAAAATAGAGATAAAAGTGGTATGGCAGAGCAGTGATGAAACACAGTGTTTTGAATACGTATAGACATGAAACTCTGCTTACACCCAAGGAAAGCTTAGCAATACATATCATAAAAATCAACACAGCTTGACCTATATGGAGAGTCAACTTTTGAAGCCTATGTTTTTTTTTTTTTTTTTTTTTTTTTTTTTCACAAAAAAAAGCTGTAACAGTCACCGCTTAAGGACCTTTACAGCTAGAGGATTCCTGTTTCTCATACAATAGAGGGGCAGCAGAGGACACCACCTGTACTCCCCAGGGGGTTGGGTCTCATTAGAGATTTTGCAGGTGTGAGTAGAGGAAAAAGGCTTCAAATATATTTGGCCACCTTGCTCAAATCATCAGGCTTTTTCCACTGAACACCTTTCCCACACCACTCTGGGAAAAGAGGATCAAAGTATGATTTTGGATTGATTTCATAAACTGAATGAGAGAAGTTAACCCACAGATGAAATATGAGAATGAAGTTAAAAACACAGTGCTTGACTGTTTCTAGGCATTTGATAAAATGACGGGGACAGACACATGCCTCAGGGTGCACCAGTTTCTTGGTTAATATATGACGACTTGTATCCTCCATATCATACCGCACTGGAGCAAAGAGGTTTACACATATTTCCACAAACTCCTAGTAGGATGGGCCCTCTACCACAGGCTGTCGATTTGGCCCCAGCATTGCCTCTGACACTAGATCGAGCACATGGAAAAGGCAGGTGAAAGGAGAAATCCCTTGAGTAAGGTATCACACACTGGATACCATGAAGCTTACCCAGGGATTCTGCAAACGAAGCACCAAGAGCYAGTTCTTCTCTTTCTGCTACCTCTACCTGACCTACAGGACACAGAAATTCACCAGGCTGAAGGGAATATCCTAAATCACCACGAGAACTGATTTTTACAAGAACTAGGCTGCCACTTGAGAGCAGGACAGGCAACATGGAGAAATGTAGTTTGGTCAGTACCATCRCTCAGCATGCCTGGAGAAGGAATTAAGCTGTACATCTACTGGCATTCACGGGCTRTATGGGGTAGGTATGGGAGGATACACAAGTGTGTAAAAACATGGGCAAAAAGAGATTMATTTTGAAAAGATAGAGTTTGTTACTTGGCAAGGGAAGGTATTTCAGAGCACAGAGCCTCAAGAGGAAGCTGAAGTTGGACAGCAGCTTTGTGGAAGGACACTGCTATACAGAGTGCAGAAGAAGCCAGACGTATTTACTAAAATCTGGTACAGATGCCAAAATCTTTGGTTTGCTTTGTTTCTGTCATAGGTACTCRGAAACAAAGAGAAGGAAACATTCTGTAACCTCTGTCAAGAACCAAGTTTAGACAATTATGGAAGTGGAAAGAAAAGTCAAAATAGCAGCCGGGAGGAGCCAACTGTTCTACAAAGAAATGCAGTTAAATGCAACTTGCTTATATAACCACTAAGAATTAGTAACGTCTACAAACATTTGAAGGAACAAAAATCCAAGCACTAGGCTTGAATTCAGGCAGTATAGGAGGATACAATGCTAAATGAAATGTGAATAAAGCTCAAGCAGAAGAGCATGAAGAGTTCTCACATATGAAACAGTTTCTTAAGGCAAATGATCGTAGCACAATTGCTTGAGACATTAAGACATTTAAAACAAGACTGCACAAAACATGCATGAAGTTCCATAGGACAACACTGTACTGTGTCCATGGCACTTAAAGAATGTAACTTCTATTTCTGCTTTTATTTGTGCTCAACTATGGACAAAGATGCATTTGGCAGCTGACTTGACCTGACTCGTCATTTCTTCAGGGGACATTTCTCAAGAAGATACAACAATTCATCTGAAATAGCCAATTATTTGCCGACCCAGAACCGTTAGGATCTAGGACAAGCTGTTCTACACCGTGAGCATGGACAATCTAACTTGTGAAATAAGCCTGTGACCAAAGCAGAGGAAAGAGCTCTACCTCTTGAGATGACTCTGTAACTGCCTGGGCTGCTGAGCAGGGCACTGGAAGCGGCTGACCCAGATGCTGGGACAGGTCTGGCTGGAGCTGCAGAAGACCGGAAGGCTGCGGAGGCAGACAGTGCTCCACGGGCACGGGCGGGCTTGCTGYGGCAAGGCTGCCGTGGGCCTGCGAAAGGCTTTCTGGAGCGACGCAGGGCGGCAACAGTTCGGGCTGCAACTGCAAGGGCGGTGACATGACTATCGAAGGCTGCACGGGCAGTACAGGCGCCTGGGCGCCGCCTTCCAGAGCGAACTGAGTGTGTCCAGTCATCTGCTGCAACACAATAGACACCTATTAACACAAATCTCTGCTTTGAGCGCCTGGGACCTATACTGACGACAAGGCACTGCACTTCACAGAGGAAAGACTATTATTGTGCACTGAGGGTATATTTGTGGGATCTCCGACYGGAAAGGAAGCTACTCAGAGCTTAAATGTCCTTCAAAAGAAGGAAATGAAAAAGCAGTATTCCTACATAACTTTGAAAATGTGTATATTGCTCAAGTATTGCTACCTAGGAGAAACTAAACCAGATTTGGCTTAGAAAATAAAAAATTAAAATCCTAGATGATGATTGTCATGATCATCATTGTCCTGAATATTGACTACTTCGCTCTATTTTCAATAAGCACATATCAGTGTTCACGCAGAGGAAAGTATACTCTTTACCCACAATTAAATCAGAATTCTTTTTGTACTCTATATGTGGAACAATCAGCTGGTATAACCCAAGTTTTCTGTTYATTTGTTTTTTTAACAAACAAAAAAATCCCACTCAATATATACTAGCATCTTACAAAACAGTCTCTTCCATTTAGTTTAAGCTTTTAAGATACTTCTTTTTTTACRGACTAAGGCCCACAAGTCTGCAAATACTTCTTGTGAGATTTTTGTTGATTTCTTTAATGTGTTAAAGTATTTTATTTACTTAAGCGTTTTGTGGGGACTGGAATGAGAGAGTTGGATTCCAGCTGCCTTGGAGACTACGTTGCTATACTGCATGTCTAAACTTAAGGAGAAAACATTCTCCTTTTAGCTGCATTATGTACTTTTCTAAAGGGACTGAACTTGTGAGAAAGGAAAAAAAGGGAAGAAAGGAAAATATGGGAAAAAAAAGCTTTCAGAACTAACTAAAACTCTGCAATTTTTACTTGTCCTTTAAGGTATTTATCATCACCTAGAGATTTAGACTACGTGGAAAATATATATTAAGAAAACCAAGACTCATGAGAATAGGGTCATACAACTCCATTACTCTATGTTCTGCGAACGTTCAGGATATGAGTCCAAATTATTACTCCAGTATTTAGTATGGATAAAAATAAAGATGCAGTATAGCTTGCAATACGTAACAGTTACCAGGCTTCCTAAGTAGGGTGCTTAGAGGAACAATTACATTGCAGAAGAGCAGTGTTGTAATCTATTTCATCTTGCATAACTAAAATAATTCACAAAATATTTAAATAAATAACTTCCCTGGACAAGACTGAATACAGGTGCAAGATATCAACTGCAAACCTCTACTGGAACTCCCTTACACAAAGAAACACTTCCCAATCACAAGTATTTTAAGGAATAGAAAGAACATTTCTGGATATTCTGCACATCTCCATTTGTTTGTATTAACCATCTCTTKATCATAAAAAGTATTACGAACTCTTCCATAAATATTTGGTAAACAATGATTATGCCAGCACAGTTTGGGAACACCAGTTCTTCAGGGTTGGCCATGCATGCTCCATACAACTGGCTCCATTCACTTCCCACTAAAGCCCTTGGGAACACTGGGACTAATTAGCTCAGTGGTAACAGTATCAGGTTCCAACTTGGCTCCATCTTTGCAAATAACATTTTTGCACCAAATATATAGCTAGAGTCAGAATTCTAAGTATGATGTACAGTATTAAAGATACCATGACATGGCAGGTTGAAATGTAATGTTATGAATTTCAATCTATATCTATATGTTACAGCAAACTGATGAGGTAGAACACAACTTTTCAAGGAAGCAATTATTAACAAATTTAGTTCTCGCTCTTGCTTGGCTCAGGCAGCATTTCACTGTGTTGCCATATCTCAAATGTGGCAATAGGAGCATTTACAGGCTGTATTAACAAGTCCTGAATCACTTCTCTTGTAAACAGTGCTAATATCAGAAGCTTCATTTTATGCTTCATTTCTTTCAAGGGGGAGAAACGGTCTATTCTCGACCGATAGATCTTCCAAGCAGCCTGCTGGGGTCATTATCAAACGCAGATCTCCCTTTGCTTCTCAAACTGCTTTCAAGCACTTCTGCATCAACACAACTGTACCAGTTCCCTCGACCCTGCCAGTCCCCCCTATCCTGCCACTGGTATGTGCATGCACCAGGAACGTGCCGTTGCATGGACTCTGTGTGTGTTTTGCCCCAACCTCTTCTGCCCCGTGGCGAGGAGAGCTTACCCTTCCTCTGGGGCTGTCCCCTGTGCACTCGAGATGGGAGAAGGCAGAGGAAACTCAAGCAGAGCCCGTGTTTGCTCCCTTCTCCAAGCCCACGAGACCATTGCACGCACCCGCAAGGTTCGCTTGGCACCGGCTCAAGCCCTCATCTGCTTCTGCTGAGCCACCATCACCTCCAGAGCGGAGGTCAAGAAGCTACAGAACATCTCAGGAACCAGCGACACCGCTCMCAGCAGGGAGCTCCCCGCAGAAGACGCCCCGGGCCACAGCCACCCGGCCACCTATCACCGACGGAGCCCCACGYCAACGCGTTACCTGGGTACCAGCGCCCGGCGCAGACAGGGCCGGCTCGGCAGGGTGCACGAGGCCGGGCTGGAGCGACGGAGGCGGCGGCGGCGGCTGCGGCGCGGCCTGAGCGTGGTGGGGAGAGGGTGCCTCGCTCGGGACCATCTGCTGGAAGGTGGCCGGGAACATCTGCTGCTGGGAGAGCTGGGGCACGGCGTGGTGCGCGGGCAGCGCCGACACTCCCGGCGGAGCCACGGCAAGCAGCGGGATGGTGGTGGCCGACATGTTTGGCACTATGGTTTGGCAGGGCAAGACCAGAGAAGCCACCGTTGTATGAAGGTTCACGGCCTGCATGGGGAGCGCGGGGGAATTGGGCGCCAGCGGCAGCGCGGGGTTCATAGGGAGGCTCGGCAAAATCACAGCCGGAGCGAAGTACGGAGAAGGAGCGGGAATRGGGGGCACGTTTGCAGCAGGGATGTCAGGGAGGTTTGGAGGAAGGTTGTCAAGTCCTGCCAGAGGAGTAATTGCAGGAATGACAGGAAACTGAGGAATCTGAAAAAAATATAACAGCACATAAATTGCAAGCGCTTTCATGGATGGTACAAAGTAGTTTCAATTGCCATACAACTATGTCAGAACCACCAGTGTCATGATGATAATTATGTCTGTCTGTTCATTTCCTGAGCTTTATAAACATTAATAAAAGTGATTCATATTGAATACATTAGTAAAAACAGATTTTCATTTTTTGGGGGGACATTTTCATACCTTAGGAGCTTAAAACTCTTTCTAACACTACTTAAGAGCCATCAAGCAACATATTAACAGAAAAAAAGTGGCTTGTATTTTGACAGAAAGAAACAAAGATCAGATCAAGACAAAGCAAAATTCTTTCATGCAAAATTCAATATGACAACTTAACCCTGTGTCTAACCAGGCAGRCTCCAACCCAGAACGTGCTCTTCTAAAGAATGGTTTTTAAGAGCCARCCTGCCCCATGAGATAGCGGAGCAGAAGCACTCTGCTATCCCGGGGCAGCTCGCCTCTTCCCTTGGCAAAAGTTGCTTCCCACCACGGGGGCTGGCAGGAGCGAACACACCAGCAGCACCAACCACCCCGTGCAGACCCGAGGAAGGTCCAGCCTCACTGTCGAAAGCAGAAACAGGGGCGGGAACGAGCAAGGGGAGGTGGTAGTAGAAGGTGATGAGCTTAAGAGTTCAGTAACATAAAAACTGGGCAGCTGCTCTCGCTCTTAACCCTGGGATGGGGAAGAGAGTACGCCAAGGGGAAGGTGCAAAAAAGCGGAGTTACTGYAGTTGCGTAGCTGCCATCACAGGATTACCTAGGCATGACACAGAATTATTCACAAAGGGTATTTTTGATTCACTGGACAATTTCAAAAAAAAAATGCAGAAGGTATAAAAAAAGCTATATTCTTTGGGACTAATTAAATTGACATGCATTTCAAAGAGGCACCCAAAAACTGCAAGTCATGCTCCTTGCTAGCTGGAAAGCTCCCCACGAACACCCTCCCCCACAGGTTTCACAGGGGCATTACCTGGGAGGGGGCAACCGGCGGCAGCGGCGGAACGGTCGAGATCTGCAGCGGCTTGAGGGGCGTGCTGCTGGCTGCCACCTGGGACGTCTGCGGCGGGTACGGGGGCAGCAGATGCGCCGCGGGCGGCATCGGGCACACGGGCTGGCTGGCCAGGACCTGCTGCAGGGAGGCTTGCTGAGCCATGGGCTGCTGCTGCTGCTGCTGCAGAGGAAAGGGGGACAGCAGGAGGTCCAGGCATGGCCGCTGCAAACGGGACAGTTCACCAGCACCTCACCGCCTTCCYACCTCCCAGCACAGAACTGCTGCTTGGAGCAGGAGTGACTTATAAGAGAGAAGGGTGCTGCTCATTTCAACACTGCACAAGAGCCTATGCTTAAAGCTCATTTAAATGTAAGGTATGGCAGCTGAAAAGACAAATGCTAACTGTCTTGGAAAGGTTATTCGTAATAACTCACCGCACTCTTCAAAGCCCTGAGATTGCTCTAGCTGGCCCTGTAAAATCCCTACACCATTAACTTCAAAAAGTCCTCCTATGCAGATTATAGCCAGGCCAACCTTGGCATTCAAAAGCTGGCTCTACCGCATCGCAGGCACTGAAACATTCAGCACTTATCACACAGCATTCCACCTGATCCGCAAATAAAACACAGGCACTACCGGAAGAGTCCTAGCTGGACCTCAGGTCTATTTCTGAGGTGCTGCAGGAACAACACGGCAGCTGAAAAGGCAYTTCCACCCTTGCAAGGGAAACAGTGCTCTGCTGGCCTGCCAGCTTTTACACAACAGAAATAGAAATAACAGAAAMGAAACAGGCAAAAAAGCTGACAGTAATGAGTAATAGAAAGTTTCACAGCTTCCATGCTACTGATATATCCTTCTTTGGCTCCTTTAATTATGTTTCAAAATAATAATGTTTCAAAAGTGCAGCACTGAGGCATTAAACCATCCCTGGATTGACCTACTTGGGACCACAGGATTTATTGATCAGCTCAGCTTCTGTACCACATAAAATCTAATACCATGCTTGAAGTTCAAAAGGTCTGTGGGCTTTTTTCTTCATCTTTTCCACTTCTCAACTATCACAGTTTTTTACTCGACACTTTTGCAGGAGCAGAATTCTTCAACCAGAAATTTTAGGTGTCAGTACAAKAAAACTGACGAAGATGAGCCAGGGAAGCAAGACACGCCATGCCCGCTCAAACAGACAAAACTCGGCCATTATAGTAACAGTTTTCAACACAAGCACCAGCAAATAAAGCACTACTTGGCTACGAGCAGCCAGTGCCCGGGGCTGAGCRCCCTGGGGCACAGGAGCAGCACGAGGGGCATTGGGGACGGCACTGCCAGGGACCTCAGTATCCCTCGCGGCATCAGCTCCGCTCCTGCGGGATTCATCAAGGGGCAATCACCCCATCCCAGCTCAGCAGCTTCCCCAAAGCCCCATTTTGAGCCCAACTTCTGTCTTACAAAACATCTGGGAAGTGGAYGAAGGAGGGGAGAGCACCCACATCAATTACGCCAACTATGCCTCATTATAACCCTGACATAATGAGTGGAGACATACTCAAACTGGGAGAAAGAAAATGAGATACATTGGCGGCTCAAGTGCTGTATAAGGATAAAAGACTGTTGCATTTCATTGCTTTACAGACAGTTTCTCACCCTCATTTCACATCTTTTGCTTTACATTCCCCTCCATTTGTTTGCAAAGGACCAAGGCTTTTCACTGCCTGCAGCGTCATCCCTGTTGCATACTGATACAACACTATAAAAAATGTAGCTTGCTAGCAATTAAAATCCTAATTTTATAAAGATCGCAAGGAYATACTTATTACTAGACTTATTACTAATTACTAATGTTTTATTGAATTTCCTCTCAAATAATGTGTTCTGAGATACTGTAAAAGTGCAGTCACCATTTGTGTATATTTTTTTATCCAATGCAAAGCAGCTCATCTTAAAGGCTGTCAAACAGGCACAAAAACATCTAAAAGCTCCTAAAATTTGTAAATTCCATTCATAATAAGCTAAACTATCACTAAACAAAATCTCCCATCAGTACTGTGTGATCAAATTCGGTGTTTTTACATTGAAAACTATAGTAAAATAATAATATAAAAAAACCTGTAAACTAGATGCCCTTTCTTCACACTTCATTACATTTTTGAACTGACCAGAGAAATTTAATAACAAAAGTATGAAAAGTCTAGTTTTGATCTGGGATTTTAACCTAAGGGAAAATTTATCCTTGGGGCAATTCCATTTAAAAGAAAGAGGCTGCCTCAGGCATGAATTTTCTTACAGAGCTTMCATCACGTAACACATCTTAAACCAATGCCCAAAGGAAGTTAAAAATGTATGGATGGATAGGCAGGGAGAAAAGGAACTATATGCTTTGATTCATTAGAAAACAAAGACTGGTTATTAATCCCCATTACTTTCAGGGGTGGAATTACTTCAAGAAACAGCTATGCTACGAGGAAAGGGTATGGAAAAAAACATGAAAGTCTGAGAGAAAAATCCTTTTCCAAACAGCTTTTACATATTGGGGGAAAAGAAAAAAAAAAAAAAAAGAGAGAAAAAATAACACACACAGCAGATTTTGAACTGTCAGCATAAAGCTGTGAAAGCTCCAGAGGCCACTATAGATGTCTCTGCAGTGGCAGCAGTCCTAAATTTGCCTTAACAAATGTACCATTTTTGGCTGAGAATATGTTGTGATATATCTTTGCCCATTAGAAAAAAAAAAAGAGATGCAAGATGAAAGCGTGTGTTCTCAGGGAGACCAAATTACAGAGCTTCTCTGAAAATGCTCTCGGAAGAATATTGCATATTAAAAAAAAATTGAAGCCGTGTCATCTATGAGATAWATTTGGATAACTACGAAGATATGGAGAGGTACGATATGCACTAGTCACCAAGTATGCAAACATTCCCCAGCGTTGTCAACATTCTTTATGGAAAAAGGACGGCTCTTGGGTAGAATCACAGAAACGAGCCACGGAATAACACGCTATACAGGCCTGCGGCTCTGCTGCCTACAGGTTGAGCTCAGCTTCCTGCAGGGAAGCACTGCAGCCTTAACAACCAGCCCCGTTCAAAAGAAGCATTTCCCAAATACCTTTAAAGAATAGATATTTGCGGGGGGAAATGACAATAAGCACAAAAATTACTATCCGGAGACAGTTCCGACAGAGCCAGCTTTTTCCTTCACCAGTTAGATCTACTTGCTGGATATTTACATCCGACCCTATTTTGGAAAAGGTGCTTGAGCAGCATTGCTGAACGTTTACAGACAACTGACATCAGACAGCAGTCTTCCTGATCTTCTAGGAGGGCTTGGAGATAGAGGTGTCAAATAACAACTAAAACTAATCAAGATGGAGTAAAATTGCTCCACTGACAACAACGCAAGAGCTGAACCCATACTGTTAAGACAGAATGAAAGCAGAATCTAAACACCCATCCAGACTTCACAGGTGTCACCCAACGATTGCCCAGCCCTGTTGGCTGAGGCAAACTTGATTTGCTTAGTTGGAAAGCAGAATAAGTAACTAAAAAACCTGTGCTTTGCACTAGCSAAGGGGAAACGCGCTCCGCGGCACCAGCCCCTCACCTGCTGGCTGGCGAGCACCGGCGGCGACTGCCCCATGGGCAGGGGTGCCACCGTGGTCGGCGGCACCACCGGGAACGTCATGGCYGGCTCCTGGTACTGCGGGGGCCGCTGGGACACGGCGGCCGGCGCCTGGACCACGGGCAGGCCGGGCTGYGGGAGGGAATGGAGCAGGGCGCGTTAGAGACGGACTCCAGAGAACACTCCCCGCAGCCTGCCCAATATTGAGCACAAAGTGGAGGGAAAAGGAGTAACAAACAGTCACAAAAGCTCTAAGGTATGGCCTCTTAAACGCACATTTTAGATGAGCCAGAAGTAGAGGTACTAAGAAAGCCATTGGTAGAGCAGGCAGGGAAGCACGAGGCAAGCCCTGGAACCCACCCCTACCGCAAAGGGCGCAGAGCGYGCCGCGCCGGACACGACGGTCTGCTGAACCCAGGACAGCCTCACAACGGGCGAGACTTACTCCGGAGGGCTGCTGGTAGTGCCCCAGCTGCGGGAGGCCGTGGGGCAGGGCCGGGCTCTCGCCCAGCGGCGGGCTGTACACCCGCTGGATGGCGGGCGGCAGCGCCTCGGGCACCGACGAGTAGATGACGCTTTGCTGGCTGCTCTGCGAGTCCGAGTAAACAGTGGACCCCTGGCCACTGTCGAACGTGCTGTCAGCTGAAAGAACAACATTGCTTAGCGAGGGGCCACCAAATCCAGACCTTTAAACGATGATTTAGCACCAAGGTCAACCCTGGTTTATGTAATTGGCATTTTACCACCATCCCTGTTATATAAATAAATTATACAACACAAAGGCTGTTTTCTACAAAAGGCACACAGGGCTCTTTCTAAGCCAAAACCCAGGAGCAGTCCCTAAGGGCTTATATGTACAATGATATTTTAAGAATATTATTAATTACTTTAAAGGACACAAGATTGACATTGAGAATTGCAGACATGCTATGGATTTTGCAGGATGAAAGGACAGGAAACCCYACTTGCAATGACCAGAGCAGAGCATGGCATCTTCTAGAGTTAGTTCTTCTACTGATGCATTCATTTGAACATCTATTCGGTCAGTGTCACTCAAAATTTCTACTTAAAATTACAAATTTCTTTATATGCTTTGCTAGTTCATCACATTCCAATCATCTTGAGCATACAGCATTACATCAGATGAGGAATAATTAACAAAGTCATTTAACTGGGATAGGCAAAAACATACAGGGGAGAAACCACAGGAATGTATTACAGATTTCTTGATGGATTTAAGTTCTGTGAGGAGACATACAAGCTAAAGAGCCCTATTTAAACGTGCCTGCAAACACAAGTCCTGCACTGGAAAGCTGCAGGTTTGAGGCAGTACCCACTGTAAGAGGACCAAGCAGCAGTGCAAAATCACRTCCTATAGCAATTACAGCTAAAATGCATCCTTATTTTGTTATTTGAAAGCTGGAAGTTTTAAGTTACCTGTGCTCAACAACGAAAGAACAGCCTAAGCCTGCCCTCCACAAGCTGCTACCTCAGTGCAGGCGTTAGGGGCTGAGGAGGGCAGCGCGAGCCCCGTCAGCAGCTCTCRCGCTGAGCTCACCTGCAGGAGGGCACAGCTACGGGCACGGGGCGAGCGTGCCACTTCTTGCTGAACGGAAATAAACCTCCTTCCACTGAACAGCATAGGGTTTAAAACGGGTTTTCATGGCTTTTGGAGCCTGTGAAGTGCCAGCACTCTGCTCTTGTGCATAAGCTATTACTTAGAAATGGCCAAGATCATAGCTATGAAGTATCCAAAAGTAAATAGCTTATAAGAGAAAATTAAAGGTCAGGACCCAAAGACAACTGTAATGCAGTTAGATAGTTACTAAAAAAAGGCTTAAAATACAGATGTATTAAAAAAGGCTTAAAATACAGATGTATTAAAAAAGGCTTAAAATACAGATGTATTTAAACTATATTTCTTCTTCTGATTTTCTATCTTCTCTATTTTTCCATCTCCCAAATAAGGCTTTAACTATTTTGGTTTAAAATAACTTTTTTTTTTATATAGCAGAAATGAAACTTCAGAGCGTGCATAATCTCCCAACTATGTTATGCAAAATCAAACTCACTTCTGTATTTATTCAATTCACTTACATAAAGAGCCAACGTGGCCTTTAGGAAGGTACATATTTTTGTGGCATATACCCTTTCATTTTATCATGAACAATTACTCAAAACCTCAAAGGAATAAAGAGCCCGAGTTAATAGCACTACAGCAGAAGCTGTGAGTCAACCTTAGATTTTTATAGAACCTCATGTATTACACAGGTAATAAACTATTAGTTTATATTTCTGCATTTGACCTCAGCATATTATAGGAATTGATAGAGAAGTAATTTATAGAGTTCTTAGGCTCAACAGCTCTAAGTAAATGTTGAAAGACATGACAGAGAATTGCCAAACAATGGCAAGGATTGATTACAGGCTGAGGAGAAGGGACGAAACCGGGGGTTTTATATTTAGTGGAATATAAAATTCTGCCAACTCATTAGCAATGGAATCATGGGAAGCAAAAGCCRTCTCACTGCAGCGCTGCAAGCAAAAAATCATAATCACAGGGCTTCTCAGAGGAATTAGAGGGTAGGAATTAAGCAGACGTTCTAAAAACATAAAATGAGATCAATTTAGCCGCAGAAAAAAAAGCTTTGTAAATCCTATAATATTCTTAAAGTTATGCAAATACGGCCATTTACGACATCTTCCGCAGGCCTCCCTTCTTGCAGRGGCACGCCTGCACTTTAGCATTCAAAGCGGCACTCTGCACGGCAATCTAGACAATACCTGAATTAAAGCTGTGGCTGTCCCTTCGCTCAAGGCAATTGYCTACTTAATTTAAATACGCTTAAAYGAAAGTCCAGARCAGTAAAATGGAAACATCACACTTCAGGAGAAAGTTTCGTTAGGAAAAAGTATCTAGAAAAGAGCTCTCACTAAATTTTGAATCTTCCAAACTGAGAAATATCTGGCAGCGTTTCCTAGAAGACGTTCAAGCTTTGCCACACATCCACCCAAGTATAAATACATTAAAATTTCAATGGCACAATGGAGCTCGACTTGCTAGCAAAGGTTAATTGAGGAAATAGAGACAAAGTTTTTTTTATATATATATATATATACACACACACACACACACACATATACATATATATACACACACACACATATATACATACACACTATTAAATATGTATGATAAGGTTTTCTTGACACTACTTGTCTGAAAGTCATCCTGCGTCTTGCAGAAACACCGCGTTATTAGGTAGGAACACGGCCGGYCTCCCGCGGCTGAGCCCAGACCACTGCTGACGTTAGCTAAGCGCCCGGCAGACTCACATGCAACAGACGTGACGCTGGTGGGCAGGTTTGGCTGGAAAGGGTGCTGATCCGCCTCGGGCTCCTCCGACTCCGACAGGATGTGGTGACCGGTGTGAGAGAGGTACGTGACCTGAACCGGCTGTGCCTGCGGCGCCTTGGATTTCTCCAGACATTCGGAATCTCGACGTTCCTCCGACTGTATCCTAGGCCAAATTCTCTCTCTTCTCCACAGTATTAACGCTACTCTGTCACGTATTGACTTGGCAACTATCTTGAGATCGTTTTCATGAAAAAATCCAGAGTCAATCTACAGAGAAGGCACAAACTTAGCAAGGACACAAGTGCATGGATGTGTGTGCATGTGTGCACACGCACATACCAACCGAACCACACAGTGCTCAAACCTCCGCCTAGCAGATAAAACATCAGTTTAAATAACATGCATTACGTGCCTGCTCCTTACAAGMATAGGAATTCAAGACAGACGGATGTTTTTTGGAGAAAAAAAGAATTCATCGCTAAACAAGTGAGAGTAACAAAAACAACAGCAATTTCTAAGACTGGAATATATAATTTGCTCAATATATGGACCAGTTAACATTCAATGAGAAGACAGTAAGTTAAATTATGTTGGAGGGAGGGTTCCTTTTCCTTTGTTAAGGCTAACAAAATAGTGAAGAGAGGAAAGCATCCTCTTTGGATAACTATCTTTGCACAACAGAACGGGAGCAAACCACACCACCCTGAGCCAGACTCTATCGTCTTACCCTTCCCAGTACCCAGAGCAGCCCAAATTGAGCTGCTCGACATCACAAGAGCATCAGGAAGGAGAATACCAACTCGTTTAGCACCAGACGGGACGGCGCTCACAGGGTCGGAACTCCGTACGTCAGTGACTAACGTGCGAGGAGCCGCTTCCCCGAGAGCGGAACTGGCATCTCAATGAGKTTTTAAACCTTCTCATTCCCACATCTCTATTTAGAGAACGGTAAATCTTTAATGAAGACATGCTGGCTTACAGCACTACTGGTGGTGAAACACCTCCAGGTTGCTAACCCACCGGAACATTTCAAGTCCTTTTCTATCTGACAACACGTGCCGTTTGAACAKGCTTGAATGCCTGATTAGCAAAACCCTATCAATAGTGATAAATAATTCCCTCTGCTCAAAAAATGTCCTGCATCGTTCTCTCCTGCAGCTTCTAATGTGACGCATCTATAAAGCCACGGTTTTGGCTTCAGACTTCATTATGTCTACTAAATGTCATTTAGGCATAAATGTCCCCTTCTTTACCCCTAAAGGTCTCAGTTTTGAAAAGATTTCTCATCAGTCACTCAGCKAACTGTTAATTTAATGGGAAAACACAAGTTTCAAAATAATATGGGTAAGGTGAAGCTCTCACAGTACATTGGGTGCAGTCCTTCTGTGCATAATTTGCATGAGAATTATTTCCCATTCAAAAGAAAATATCACAAGAACAGGCCAAGAAAACTGCACAACATCAGGAACGCAAGCACTGTCCCAAACAGTGAACCGCGAAGAGCAACAGTAACTGCAACAGCTGCTGAAAAAAATATTGGCTCCACAGCAAAACAGCACTAAACACACACAAAAAGACAGAGAAGCCTGAATTTCTCCCACTCATTTTGGGGATGACTTTACATTTTATAAAAAAAAAGAAAAAAAAAGAATGGGGGGAGCTTTATCAAAACATCGATTTCCTAAGCAGAACAGGAGTGGAGAAGGCAAGACTGATTAATAGGACCCTTTGGGATGTAGGATACAATAATAGGGGCATTTCTGCGATTACTTTTCAACCTTCGAGAAACAATTTTTTCAGTTATTAGTTTGTCTATTTACTGCTTTCTTCTCACACCCATGCAAAAATCAATACAACCTGCTTTAACTAGAAACGTAGAARCTTTTAGACGGAAAAGGACTTTAGCAGGCCTGCTCCTGCTGTCTGTCCTTTGAGGTTTATGTGCTAACTATATACACATACGTATSTATAGGTTGGGGTTTTTTGCCAGGAGAAGGTATTTTACCATTTCTTGTGCAACATCATCAGGAGTTTCCTTCTCCAGATCAAAAGTAAACTCAATGGCTCCATTATCTTTGGGTTTTCCTTTCAGTTTCTTAGGATCTTCTACCCAGAGTCTTAAGGCAATAGAGGATTTCCTACCATGGTCTTCTTCTGCAAGTTCCACTCTTACCCCAGTATCTTCAGCAAAAAAGGCATGGCTTAATAAATCTTTAATTTCATATCTGCAATGGACATACAGAACATTTAAACACCACACAGCTCAGATATTTTCAAATACATTTGTAACAAGAAATTGTCAAAAATTAAAAATGCTGCACAGCTAGTGTTCATCCACARAACTTCAGCAACATGCATACACATACATAGACCTTTCTGTACATTAGCACCTACAGAAACAAGGATTAATGCTTTGTTCAACTCATCTAAAGTACTTGAGTTTAAGTAGTACTAAAAAAATTATTCCCTTTAAGGTAGCCTGTTGAGCAGCCCAGGAACCTGTCATGTGTTAAAGCCACTGCTAGAAACAAGACATAATTCRTCTTCATATATGGATGCTAATTATCGATATACTCTGCCATAAAGGCATGCAGTGAATCCTCTGCCACGCGGGACATTTACGTGAGATGCAGATCTCACTTGTGGTCGGTTCCACCACACGCTGTGCTCCACACAGGAGCCCTGGGGCGAGATCCCTCAGGCTGGTGCCTGCAGCCGGCTCGCAGGTCTGCGCTGCTGCCTCCTGACCTTATTCTCTGAAGCTGA
Organism: Eudromia elegans; assembly: GCA_003342815.1. Classification (NCBI taxonomy): domain Eukaryota; kingdom Metazoa; phylum Chordata; class Aves; order Tinamiformes; family Tinamidae; genus Eudromia; species Eudromia elegans. The sequence continues at coordinate 5,902,897 of PTEX01000011.1, read as the reverse complement.
GACATAGACAATGGTGTTCATCCTATTACCTTGATATTTTATGTCGGGATAGCAAGCATTTACACTTGTATTTTTAGATGCTGAATGAAGTTATTACACTTCACCTATCCTGTAGGTGAAGTTTATTTTCTCATGAACAAGGAAGATCCAGAGACAAGAAGGGAAATCCAGTTTCAAAATCTCTGTATAAAAGCTATTTAATAGAAAACACGATTGCTTGAAACAAACCTTTCTTCTTTATTTTTGCAAATGCACTCTCCAATKATCTCCTTAATTTCAGGATCAGTAACTTTCTCAAAGCTCGCTGGCTTTATACCCTAGAAGAGTGGAGAAAAATAACTTAGTGCAAAAACAAATTACATTATGTCTCTTAATTAAAGATTAATTTACTACATTTTATAGAAAACTCAACCCTTGGAACAATCGATACTCTCAAGTTGATAGTCAACTTAAAACTGAATTGAGCRTTTCGGGTGATTACATTTCTAAGTACCTTTATACTTTGAAATAAGGGCATTCAAGCCTTACCTTCATACCATGTGGACTCTGGTGCTGCTATTCCAGAAGTAGACACACTGTAATTCTCAAAATGATAATTCTTTGGAAAGCATTTCTTTTTATGTTTCTTGCATTAATTCTCAAAATGTTAAATGAATAAAAAAATCAGTGTGTATTCCTCAAATAGTCAGTCTCAGGAAAGAGTCAAAAACACTTTGGAAGATCAGACCAGTGCAATATTCTATATTACTGTTCTCTACAACTGTTTTGCTTTTCTATGTTCCCCAGCACTGTCCCTCAAAAAACCCAAAACTTCTTTTTTTTATTAAAATTTTGTTGCCACTTTGGCATTCCATTTAGACTTTACACTTGACTCCCTCCTTGCTTCATCTCATATTAATCACTTCACTTTCACCTTCAAACTCAAAAGAGTAAAATATGTAAATTAATGAATTTGGGAGAGGAGGGGGGGAAATCCCAGAGCAGTCACATAGGGAGCCAGTTTCTTGGTTCTGTAAACACACAGCTCTGCTCACCAGCAGCCACGCGCGTTGTCCCAGTGCTCAGTGTGACTATTAGCAGGGACAACCAACTTCAGGAACCAACCCCGAACGTGTGGGGTCTTCAGAGAGCCTCCTGCAGGCTTGGCTCCGCAGCCTATCTTGTTCTCAGCAGTCCAAAGAAATCTGTGTTAATTCGCAATGGAAACCAGCAACACAAATCTCTACACATTTTTCAGGCACTCTGGTTTGCTATTGGAAACCATGAATTTCCATCTTAATGACACCTATTAGGAAAAATGAGTAATAGAGACCAAAAGCTGCTCTAGCTCAATGTTTACGGAAAAGTATCACAAAAGTGTGCATGAGTTTCAACAACAACTGAAAAAAACAAATGTATTTAACACAGCAGTACAGGCTACTCTCACCCTATTACCCAAAGAGCTCTCCACTGCCAGGCAATGTTTCCTAAGGTGAACGTGTTGTTTGTGTACGTAGCACTCAAGAGGAAATGCCAGATGCTTTTTATATTTGCCAATTGTTTTGTAGTTATTTTGACATAAGCTAAATATGAGAGGCACAGATAGTCCATTTAAATATATCACAGTACCTCTCAATTTAATTTTGCTTTCCTGAATTCATATGGATTCATCATTTACATGGCTTGCGCAATTGGAATGGAGCAGGTCAGGACACCCTGGGCATCTAGAAACCAGGTTTGCTTTGAAAGGTTTCATTTGACACAGCCTTGATGGCTGACCCTGATTTTTGACCTTATATATTGCTGCCATAATAGCGATTCCCACAAATGCCACGGTCCTTTCCACATCCTTTGAAGGAGCCCTGAATCTCCCCAAAACATCTATTGTATTAATCCAAGGATCTACGTGATGAACACACGACTAGAACCAACAAGGACAAAACACGCACAGCAAAGTACTAAATGGGAGGCTTTTCCAAAGCGTTTTCCGCAGGGTGCAGATGCTGCCCTATTCTATAGCATTTAGCAGCAGGACCACGGCATGCAGTGATAACCTCATCAGTTACTCTTGCAAAACGGTGCGGAGCCCCGGTGCCAACRCATGCAGATCATCTGCAGATCTGAGAAAGTATCTGAAACACACGGAAAATCAATGTTGTGCCTCCTGCTGCAAGGCTACAGCTATGGACTTGATGCAATTTTTTTTATCTGGAGCAAAATACCTATTTTATTAGGTATTTTATCTATGGTAAAATATTCAGCACACTCACAAAACTGATTATACAAAAGGGAACACAGCAAATGTGATGGTTGTTTTAAATCTATACATTTATTTTGCTAAACCAAATGAGATTTCTGCATCCACTGAATCCCCAGTGTRTAGAGTTGGTCTGCTGTGAATTCTCCAGCACCTCAGTAAGAAAACATTGGACTGGAGCTGCATGGRAAGGTCACAGACGCTGATGTTTCATCACTAAACACGCCTACTGTCTGCATCAAAATTATTTGGCAGAATGATTAAACACAAAAAAAAATTGACTCAGAAAAACCATCAAGTAATGCATGAAAAATGAGATTATAGCGCTGGAACTAAGGTCACTGTAAATATGCTGATCAGGAAATCACTTTCAAGCTAACTGCAATAAACGTGGCTTTGACCTGTGGCTTGAAAAATGCATTTTCTAATTYTCTATTATATATACTTTTTATTTTTAGCATGCGTGATTGCAATCAGAGAGTCTATTGGTTTTATCATCTCTCACCCTTCGTTTAAATCGCAGCACATGTTATGGGCCCCAGCAAAGAACTTAAAAGCTTCACTTTCTCATTACAGACTCAATCACATCCACGTTTCACCTCCCTCAGCTGCTCTTTAGAGTATGACAGAAAGCATAAAGTCATTAGGAGGGGCCGAGAAGAGGGCGATAAATGAAAGTCTCCAGAAAGCTCCGTTGAGGCTGAAAGGGCAGAAGGGAGCGTGCAAGTCCTAACAAGCAAGTCTAATCTGCCCGAGAAAGGAGCCTGTTGGAGCATCTGGGAGACTGCTCGGGGAATGATGAGGATTGCCCTATCGGCCAGGACTATCATGTGCGTTCAGCTACACGTGCACAAAGGCAGCACTGGGAAGTAAGGCGGCAATGAGTCTGCCAGGAGAACCCGCTCTGACAGAATAAAAGGTCAGCATATAAGTGTAATAAACTATAAACTTAATGAATTATAGACATACGTAATGCAGAATATTTTAAAGCAAAATAATGATATTTCGGACAAGTAATGCATYCATTCTGCATAGCAATATCTKTTACCAGTGCATGGGACTTTAAAWGACRAGACTTCAGATGCATCTTATGTCCTATTAGCAGACGAGCTTGACAGGGTGTTAGGAGAGGGGGTAAAAAKGGTTGAAAAATTTCACACRAGGAGCATTATAATAATAATCCACTGTGAGCGCATGGGATGAGCACCCCGGGGAAACGCCACGCGGGGTTAGAGGCAGCCTCAAGAACGGGGCACCTTCAAGGGCAGCCTCAAGAACGGGGCACCTTCAAGGGCAAGCAGCTGCTTTCTGGGCTCACGCGGGAGCAACAACGGCCACCTCCCAGGGGCTGCGGCACCTCCAGGGGCTGCTGCCAGGGTAAGGGGCCAAGGGCAGGATTGCATTTCATTTTTAAAAGTATAAAGTATTTTATATAGATATTTATTATTTATATTATTTAAATATAAAATACCAGTATTTTATATTTAAGAAATAAAAACACGGGGCAGCTAGATACCGAGGTAAGACTTTTAAGCTGCRTTCACCTTCAATTTAGAAAAGTAGCACTAAGTGTGCTTATATTAYCCGTGCAATGCTTTTATTCCCCTCAAACAAATAGTTCCATCAACAACTAAGCCCATTGCTCTCTCACCAAGAAGCTGATACATGGTACAACACGCTGATCCCACGGGTCTGCAAAGGTTTTTGCTCTAGCGAGACCCCCAAACCTCACCCATCTCAAGGAATAAAACGCGGCCCGGTGCAGCCTCGTGGTTAAGCCTAGGCTTTACCCCACGCTGCACTTCGGCGCGCGGGGCTCCGCATACTCACRCGGCGCCCGGCGGCCCCGGCCGTCRCCGGCTCTAYGGCGGACATGGCTTCTCAACGGGAGCAAGGACCTTCCCGCTCCGCTGGCACCCTCAGCAGCCAGGGCCACCCCCCGCTCCTCCTCCGGCTCTGGCAGCTCCTGACRGCCACTGGGATTCTCCCTCTGCACACAGAGCTGGTTAACCCTTTCCTTGTAAGGGCGGTAATGCCAATTTTTCCATCTCGGGAATCCCAGTGCCTTCGCATGCTCCTGCGACAAGGTCGCAGGAGCTGCCGTTCTTGCATCCTCCAATGCCCATYAGAGCACTAGGGGACCTCTTGTCCAAAGACACCCCATTCAGCAGCAAGAAAGGCACCTTTAGCAGGCTTCTCCTTCACAAMAACCTTTCCTTGCAAGGTCTCTGAAGTCGTTAGCATGAAACCACCTTCTAAAAGTTTTAATAAATCACCCTACAACCCTCGGCTTTCTAAAGGTTACTGCCACAGAATACAATCTGGCTCAGGCTTTCAGYGCTTAAAAACATGACTACTAATTGAAATGTAAAATCTAATTAGGGATCCTTTGATTAATCGCTACTTTTTGCCATCTTGGATACCGCTTTGACAAATGAGGCATAGGAGTCTCACGAAGCCCCAATTACGAGCGCTCCATATGGCTGAGGGCTGCACACGCTCCCAACTGTTGCAAGGATGCGGAGCCCTGCGACATGTAAGACAGTGTTCAYGGCTCTAAATATACCCACACACTCGCACAGGTCACCTTAGCACTATCTAGCCATGATGGCAGCTCCCCAAACAAAACAGGCTTGTGACTCGCACAGACTTGCACCCCGTGCATCAGCAGACCGCATCAACCCTTCCTATAACCGAGTACCTAGATCAGCAGCCCAACGCTACCCAGGATCACATTCACTGCATGAGAGCCCAGCCCCTGGCACCAGAACAGTCGCCTAGTTTGAAGCTCGAGAGTGTGGAGGGCTCCCTCCCAAGCCAGCGACAAAGACACTATTTAGAGCTGGTACTGAGTGCCGTGCACCTAAGAGAAGCCAAGGAGCCATGGTGCCAATGGGAGGACACGTCTCCTTGCAGGGAGGCCGCGAGCGAACCAGCAGTGCAAAGCCACCAGGGAACAACGACGTGACACCAGAAGGGCCCCTCGCGGGATCGGGGCGAACAGCTTCGCGGAGCCATCCCGTGCGTTTCTCCTCTTTGGAAAGCTGCAGCACCAGGTTTGCAGCTACTCCCGGTGCAGGGCAGAGGCAGCAGGCAGGAGGCTCCCAGGCCCGTTTCAGCACGCACGTCCTTCCCCCAGCACCGTGCAGAGCTGCTCCATCTGCKCGAGCATCAGCTGGCAGGGACGGGAGCTGCGCTGCCGAGGAGCTTCCTCCGCCTTTCTGCTGGTTCTGCACAGCTGCAGCTTGGAGGCAGCACTGTGAGAAGGGGAAAGCTACCCAAAACCGGGACCACAGGCCAGGGGCAAGAGATTCCGCTTTGCCAAGCCACGGATGGCAGCTCGCAACAAGTGGGATCCAGCCGCATCCCTGTTCAGGTGTGTTCTCCCATGTTCAGCAAGGCTCTTCACATCGCTCAYTGCCAGCGGGAAACCCTCCCGTTTCTCGTGATTCAGACTTTAAAAGAGCTTCTGAATYGTTTGCATCATCCCCCCCCACCATGCTCCCATCACCATACCTGGCTAGCACCGCGAGCTACAAGAGCAGCACCAGCTTCCCTGAATCCAGGATTCGGTAATGGGAAAAAGAAATKGGACAATAAAAATGCACCTAGAAAAATTAAATTGCCTATAAACCTCTATCTGACGGAGGCATCTCTCTGGGAAAAAACTACCGTAGTCTTGGTCTCCCTTAACCACAGAGAGCAGAACACGGCCACGGCTGCCAAGGCACTTGGCAGGCTGCATTTCTCTGCAGTCAGCAGTTCTTCAACCCGTTTGCAGCCTGGTGCATCTTACAGACCCGGAGGGGTTTTGTCCAGGAGTCTCCAGAGCAGCTCATGTAGACAGACACAGTCATCATATGGGAAGAGAGGGTATTTTGGGTGCTTTGGGTGAGGAAGAGGGTATTTTATTTAGTACAGAGATTATTTTAGATTGCTTTTTTCTTCAGGCTAACCTCTCTTCTTAAAATGCAGCAAGTCCATCTCCATGGTTTCCATCTAGAGTCTCACAGCTCCTAAATGGAGATATAAAGCTCTTCTGGCTCACTCCAGAATTAAACACTAGTATTTTTTCTTTATCCTCTGATAGTTTGCTACACATATAAACTGCAAAGCACAGTACTGGAAATCTGGAACAAGCACCATGTAAAACAATAGGCTGCATCATAAGAGTTAGTCTTTCGAGCTTGASGGATACTTGGTTAATTCTGAACAGTCCCCATTCAGGAGGCTGGACAAGGATGGAAATCTTCCCTGCTTATTTTCCCCACTGTCACCTACTTTTTGCTGATGGAGGTAAAAATCAGCAAGAAGATTACTAAAAATATTTTATGCAGCTGCAGTAGAGTCTAATGAAATCCAACTGCAGAACTGGAAACTTCCCAAATAAACCTGCAAGAGTTTTCTACAACCCAGACCAAAGACGTGGCCATTTCTGCCCTATCCTAGTTTTCTAGCAGGCAGCCCCAACGTGACAGTAAATACATATATATATATATATATATATATTTTAGACCTTCAGGTTACAAATTAAAGATGCAGCTGAAAGCTACCTAAGTCTACTTACACAGGTTACTTTCCGGTAAATTTGAGCAGCATTCTGGCATTCTGAATAAGGGTATTCTGAGGTAGCCATTTCCAACATGCACATCCCAAAAGCATACACGTCCACGGATTCATCATAGTGTTCCTCATACATCTCCGGGGCCATAAACTCTGGAGTACCTGCACGGGCACACACAAAAAGAACAACTTCTTTGTAAGTTTTAAATGGCTTTAYCTGTAAAAGTGTAGTACAAGGATGTGTCTGAGGTAATTTCAAAAGGAAAGTAATTAGAATAATTCTATGTAATTAGAATAATGCTCAGGCATCCCGCAGAGAGGAAACCCAAAGTCAGCCCACACTTGCACATCTTCTTGGTAACAACAGAAGAGAGGCAAAAAATGCATGTATAAAAGTTCCCAAAATGAACAGTCTGAATGAAATACAGCACAGTGCCTGAAAATACACTGCAAGTCTCCAAACTGTTCCTCGCCGTGGATGGCAAGGGAAGTGAATAGGTCTCAAAAGAGACAGAAGAAACGGGAAGCGTTTGCCCTGTTTTGGTCAAAGTTAACCTGCATTTTTAACTCCTCRGACACGCAGCAAGGAGCCAGCAGAGAGGCACTGACAGCAGCGCTGTCACAGACCCAGCCCCCAGGTCACACCCAGCAGCATCCAACAAGCCTCTGTCACCGGATCAGTGGGACAAACCAGCAAGGCGACTCCAGAACACGGCCTGATGCAGAGGCTCCGGGTGCCAGAACGCGGCACGACCGGGCGGGCACGGAGCCCAGCGCCGTGTCTACGGCTTCGTCACGGCCAGGGGCTCCCTACACCACCCGCAACGCTGCCCCTCCTACAGGGCAGCCAGAAAGGGCAGAGGTTGGATGGCATTAGGAGCTGCAGAGCACTGTGCCTGTACGGTGCACGGAGCGGGAAGTTCAGCCACAGGAGGTGCTCGGACTTTGCCAGAAAAATCCCAATTCCGCATCCAAACTGCTGACCCTTTKGTCAGCTTAGCACGACTGCTAATAGCCTTTTTTGTTGTGCCATCCCTAGTATCAGCAAAAGCACGACTCTATTTAAAATAAYCAACATCAGTAAAAGAGGTTTTGTCCTTATACATATATATTTATGGACCTGATTTGATTTGGACATTTATTATGAGAATATGAGCTACATCTCAAATGAGATTCCACCATCATTCCAAACTACCCTGAAAATCACATTTTCTACCYATTCCTGGGGCTGGGGAGGATCACATACATAGAAGTCCTCCCAGCTAAATGGACCCCAGAGCTGTAAGGCTGCTTAGCAGCCATTGCTCTCCTCCTGCCGAGGCAGTTTGCAGGGCCTTGGTCRCCCGAGCAGACGCGCTGCAAGGTCAGGCGAGCATCAGCGCTGGCACGAACACAGCGAGGGGAAAACGGGCCCGCAGCCGCGCTGACTTCGCTCAGCCAGAATCAATACGGAATTAGAGCTCCTGATACTCCTTGAAGGCTCCCACAGCGGAACGTGGCAGGATGAGGCGGCACTGCGGGCGGGAGGTGGCCGAGAGCCCGCCGGCTCCCGCAGCGGCCGCAGGGGCAGCGGGGAGCGCAGAAGCCCCCGGCGCGGCCGCCCCGCTCTCCATCCCGCTCTCCGTCCCGCTCGCCGCGGCCTCCCGAAACGCAGCGTTCCACCCTGCGGTCCGGGCGGGAGCTGCGTCCCCACCTCTGCGAGCCCCGTCCTGCCCTCGGAGCAGCAGCACTCGGGAAAACAGAGGACGTTAAAAAACGGGTTCGGCCGGACTGTCCAAACGAATACGGACAACTTGCCAGCAACCTCCAGCACTTTCCGTCACTGGATTTCTTTCAGGCTCGGTGTAAGCAGGCTCTGACAGCGCTGCGCTAACAACTCACTTTACAGAAATCCTCGCTGCTGTTACAGACACGATTCCCAGGCTGCGGACGGTTGTTGCACTGCAGAAAGACTTGAGGGAAAAGCACAGGCCCGCAACAGCAACAACCACCAGCAGGTAAAGGCAGGAGCCTCAGCCAGTATAAACCCACAAGACTTTACAGGGATCCACACGGGTAACAGGGGTAGCCCGAGACTCCAAGGATATCGGGCTCCCCAYGTACAAAGGTTACTACTATCGTATAAAAAAAGCTAGTAACAAATACAATTCATGAGAATTTGACATGCAAAAAGAATTACAACTACTTTTTGCATATTATTTTTTATAATTAGTCAATTCTGGTTATCGCCATGAGCTTGTTAAATTATTATAACCCTGAAAGCTGCTCTTATTATCTAATTTCCATTTAGTAAGTCAGCTGAAGGATGGCTATACCCGTGACAATTCCCTTCGCTTTCAGCACCCTGAAATGTCTCMGGCATTTACAGCTTCTTAGAAATATCACATATCCATCAAGGGAGATTTACTAAGGAAGCAAGGGGTTAAAAACATGACATGCTGAGGATCCAGGAGATCACACACACTGCCACCACAGGCAAAGGGTTAAAGGGCAGCGTTTGCAAGAAGGATCATCCTTCAGCAACCACCCGGAAAGCGTCCTCTGATTCGACCAAATCTCTGCAGGGCACAATCTGCAGAACAGGCTGCCCTTCCCTTTAGCAAAAGYCCCTGTCCCTACCCCAGCATGGCTGGAAAACGTCCTCTTCCCTGGGGCCTTCCCGACCCTTCCCCAGTATCCCCAGGGTAGCAGGGGAGCTCTTCTCTCTTCTGCCCTGGGCTCAGGGATGGTACAAGTTGCTGAGAACTGTTGCAGAGCAGCATCACAGCAGTATTTTAATAAGAAAGTGCTTTTTCCTTCCAATACAAAAGGAAGGAGAGGAGAAGGGCATAATAGCGTTTCCTGGGGAGGCTTTTCAGACTGAGATTTGTACAAAAGCACAAAGCACCTGTCACAAAACCACTTTAATCTGTAACCAACCTGCAAATAAAGATGATACTAATGCGAGGTGTGAAAGAAAAGCAAATGAAGAACACGACCACCCTGCCAGAAGGGAGCCCCGGAGACCCCCTCAATTACCTATTACACTTTTGGCAAACGAAGCTCTCTTGAGGGTTGCCAGGCCYAAGTCTCCTATTTTCACAGATCCAGTTGGTCCAGTAATAAAAATATTGTCACATTTTAAGTCTCTGTGAATTATTGGTGGAGTTCTTGTGTGCAAGAAAAGAAGACCCTTCAGGATTTGCCGGCACCAACTGCGAAGGACTTTCGGTTTCATCACTTTGAATCTCTTCAGATACCTACAATGCAAAAAAATACAGACATGGATATAAAGAAAACAAAATTGGTAAAGATACTAGAGATTGGAGCTTCAATTTAGATAAAAACACCTCCTTAGATACTGTAATAGCCAYTCAGAAGCATCAAAGAATAGAACTTTCTAAAGAAGGAATCAAAACATTCATTTTTAGGGAGGAGATAATAAACATTTTGGTACAAGTCTAATATTAAAGCTACTCACTTTATGCAGAGAAAACAGTTGGAATACTCTTCRCATATTCAGATCAGAACAATAAATAAGTGTCTGGTTAATTTTAACCAGAAGATTATGACCTCTGTAACAGGCACCTGTGCTACATCCCTTCACCTTAAACAATGATGAGGAGGGCACATGGTGGGGAAAAAAGTAAAACCTGCTACTGCACTTGCAGAGCAGCACATTGGATATATGCAGTGATGAGCTCTGCTCCCATTGGGGCTGCAAATCTGTTCCAGAATTCATGCCAACTGCTTTACATCAACCTCAACAACRTTGTCAGTACCAAAAGCTATTAACRAATCTTGTTTAGCAGATAACCCAGAGCACTTTCAGCTTCAAAAGGAGATTCCCCCCTCAAGAGTTATCCTGTCTGAACTTTGCAACAAACCATGCAAATACAAGCACAAAATCGATCACAAAAGTACACCCTGACAAAGAAGCCCATTGCATGCGGAGAGAACCGCTTCCAGTTGCATAATTGCAACAGACCAGCAAAGAGAGATGGAGGCCGAAATCCTTCCTGTCAAAGCCATGMAGCTCAAACGCAGGGACAAGTGACAGACACCAGAGAACAGCTCCATTTTTTTTCTTTTATCTTGAGATGCCTTTTTCAGAATACGAAAGTAGGATTTTTCTAAAAATTTCCGTAGCTATTCCTGGAGCCCTCACCAGGAGCACAGTACTTACGTCTTCAGCGTTCCGGAGGTCATCAACTCAGTAACCAGCACGATGCATCTTTTTCCTTTTACACAGGATTCCCAGAAGTCATAAAATCTTACAATATTTGGATGCTGGAGACCTTTCAACATCTCTGCTTCCTCTTTGAATCTCTGTCTCTCTACTTTTGTTAATTTTCTGTCCTATAATGCAAAATAAGATATTATTAGCACTGGATTGACAAAAACAAAGACACTCTAAGTTTATTGCTTTGTTTGGCAGAACTCTAGATTTATGATGGCTTCAGAAGCGACTATGAAACGTGCTCGCCGCCACGGCCGCCCGTGCCCGTCCCACGGCGGCAAACACACGGGGCGGGCCCCCGAGCGACTGCGCGGCTCCGTTCAGCCTCTCCCATTCCCGTGGGCAAAAAGCTCACAATAGCACCTCAGAAACGAGCGTGACAAATTTCCTGTTCATCTACAGCTCTGCTTAATGTTACGGAGTCTTACTTAAAACTGATGAWGGATTTAAAATCATCCTTCAGCCTTTTCTTCAGGCGGCACATTGGCAGCATGGGAATACTTATTATTCTAGATTAGAATGGGAGAAATGTCACATTCCACCAGCCTAGTTTTCCTAGAGAAACTTGGGAACATTGATGGTAAACTCCAAGCTGCAAATGAAACAATAAGAAGTGTTTAAGACCTAAACAATGCTGGTTTTCTTCAAGAGCTCCTCATGCCAGCCCCAAGCCCAGCCAAGTGGGACACGATGTTCCTGCTGGACCAGGAGCTGCGGCGTTTAGAAGAAGCCTCCTCATCTACCTGCAGCTAATTAACACCTAAAGCTTTGCAGGAAAAGGACAGCAGAAGGCTCAGGCTTTCACACCCTCATCCTTATGCTATGTTGAAGAACAAAGGGGCACGTGCCAAAGCACTAGGAGAGCCACCAAAGGCCACATTGTCACAGTCTAGTTCGTCTCCCGTGGACACTTATTGGGGCTGGGAGCACTTCAGTCCACTGTCCTAGAAATGATGAAGCCTCTCGGTTCTTTAAAAGGCACAATTGTGTAACTGTTCTCGCTCACAGAAAGGAAGGCTCACAAATCACCAAAATTAATTAGCTCACTTTCCAACCTCAGACATTCTCCTTCCCTCAGCCAGCGTAGGTATGTTTATAACAGCATCCACTTAGCGAATTAAATTGGCATGCAGCTTATTTTGAACAGAGATTCACAGGGATAAGGCCCTGCCATTTCGGAACCGCCTGCCCTCGTCCCTATCCGCAAAGCACGCGAAGCAGACGTGAGGATTCACACGGCTGGAAACCAGCGCGCCTGGCACGGAGACCTTCCGAGGGGAGGAGCTGGGCTGAGAAGCCCCCTCATCCCCCTCATTCGCAGTGGGGCCAGGGGGGAGCTCCCACCCTGTGGGGCGGCTGCCCACGGCCGGGTGTGCAGAGCCGCCCCTCTGCCCCCGCTGCCCTCCTCGCAAAGCGAGGAGAAGGGGCTGGGTAAGGAGCTGGTGCRGGCGAGCACAAACCCATCAGTTCTTCCCCTACTGCCGAGTCTCCTCTTCATTTAAACCTTGTAGAATAAATCAGATGCACTCCCATTCAGCAGAAAAAGGAGCAATTTCTTGTGAGAGACAGGGAGAGCAGTGCATATTAGCAGAGAAAGGAAAAGGAAGGAACACAGACCTAGGGGCTCTCTTTTTAAGAGAAAAAAACCCACCCTTTTATTAAAAAACATACTGTAATCCTTGACTCTCGTATCCAGATTTCTGAACATTGAGAGAAAATCCCTACTGCTAATTGGTGGGTAACTTACAATACCACACGGACATTGGAGACCATCAGCTTTGGTACCACTAGTTGCATGTGACCACGCGGACTGATGTTCCAAGCCACAGGATGGCAGAAGAGCTGAGGTTGGCAGGGCCCTCTGCACGTGATCTGGTCCAGCCCTGCTCCCCAGGGTCACCTCCAGCACGTTGCCCAGGCCCGGGGCCAGGCAGCTTTGCAGGAAGGAGACCCCACAGCACATCCAGGTTGAGCTTTCTCCCACTGTGTGACAATGTGAACATTTCTGTCAACTCTACGACTAAAGGTTTATTCCAGACCCCAAAAACCTTCACCAACATTTATTCCCTACCACATTCCACCCAGCACCGCGCAGCCAAGGAGGCGCCGGGGACGCGCTCTGCTCGCCCGCCGCAGGGGAGGTGACGGCGGCCACGCTCCAGGGGACAAACAAGCTCTGCATCCTCCCACTGCTCTAGCAGCGCTCCTCCCGTTCCGAGATTCCCCCGGGACGTAAAGGAAGAGCAGCAGGTTCCCAGCGCAGCTGGACCGACACCAGCCCCGGCTTGGGGGCTGGGGACCCGTCCTCCCCTTACACGGTGTCTGCACCGCCCGGCTCCGTCCCGCTTTGCCGGGCACCCTCCTGGCGCCGCGGGCCACGCTGTAGCTCCACTCGAAACACACAAAAGCTTCTCAAACCTACTAAATAGCACCCAGGTTTCCAAAATAAACTGCAACCTTTGAAGGTCCAGAGCGATCACCTTGAGTGGGCTCAACTTGTCCAGATTAACTGAATTTGAACACAACCAAGCAAGACGCGAGACAGCTGCTCAGGCTATACCATTAAGGAGGAATCTGTAAACGAATCTTGTTTCTCCATCTGAATAAGTTGTGGAGAATGCCTTGGAKGGGTTTTCCCCACCTCTACCAGAAGAGGTGATCTGCCTGAAAGGGCTGAGCGCAGGCTCTGCCTGTGCCGAGGCCGCACCAAAGCAGCTGCAGCAGAGTGGGCTCAGCTTTCCCATGCACACAGCCCGGTGCACGGGGCTGGCAAACACGGTTCTGAGCTTGCACTATGCACAAGCCTGCTGTTTTACTGCAACGACACAACTAGGAGCATGCCCAGCACAGAGGAAGCATCGCGCTTTACCCAAGGCAGAATCAAACTCCCTCCCTCCAGCAGGCGCTTGCACGCAGTGGGGTGGCCCAAGCGCCTCCCGAGTGCAGCCACGTGGCCGGGTGCCTTGGCCTGTGCTCAGAAATCACCTCTTTATCACTGCAGCTGCCCGGGGCGGCTGTGGTTCGGTGTCTACCAAGACCAGAGCAGGTCCGAGCTGCACCCCCAGCAGAGCATCGCTGCTTCTCCTGCTTGCCCTTCTCTAGGAACAACCAAGCTCTCGGGTATCTTCTGCTTGCCCTTCTGTGGAAATAGCCAAGCACCTGGGCATGTCCCATTCACTGTGAAAGACCGTCTGCAATGGGACAGTAATAAGCAAAAGGAGGCTATAAATTGAAAGCTTGCTTCTCTTCACCGGCTGCCTTCCCTTTCTGGCTCTTGCACGCCRGGCACCAACAGCACGGTCAGCTTTAAGCATTGAACCACTGAAAGACATTTGGTTTTATGGAGGGAGAAAGCAATTATTCCCAATTAGTATTTTAGACTATTGCTCTTGATAAACTAAACACTGATTTAGAAAGAGTTGATTCAGAGGACTGAATAGAACGAAATTTGTATTGGGAAGTGACATTACACAACTTTCTATTGGCAAATCTAATTTTTGCAAATTAGCAGCCAGTCCAAGACACRCAGGCTCCCTGTTTCTCTCCCTTTTTCCCAGGAAGAGTTACATAATCCTCCTCTTTGATAATACAGAATTTACCCCTTTACTAAGTTCCTTGGCATTGAACAATAGCTAAGACTGGAACCAGGAAGAAAACATATTAATAAAGCAAAAAGGAAGGCTTGCAGCTAACGTTCTGGAATGACACCCAAATTAACAGCAGGAGCATGTGCTGTTAGTCATCTGCAAGCATCATTTCCTCCAGGTTGTAGCATATGGGCTCTGACTAAGTTAGTTATACAAGAAAGGGACCGGTTTTCACCTGCGTCTTCAGAAGGTTTCTTAGGCAGGCAGTGCCTGAACGAGCCGTTTTAACGTGTGGAGTTGGGCACCACCAAAACCCAGGAACCAAAATTTGCTTAAAGGGGAAAAAAAAAAATTAAAATAAACAGAAAGAGAGAACCCAAAGCTCCACCCGGAGAGGAGGAAAATGGCAAGGACAGCACAGCCCCTTCCTTGGCACAGCCCTACCCAGACTCACACATTTGTACTTGCTGCTGCTCATCCCATTCTGCACAGCAGGACAAAGTCCTCGTGTCGGAGCACACTCGGTCCGTGTGGCGAGGACACAGGTCCACACGTGAGGCAAGGACTCACCCATGCCATGCAGGAGCTGGGAGAGGGACCCATTTCGAGTGTCACCTCTCAGCCATGAAGAGCAGAAAACACAACTCAAACCTGTACATTTGCCCACGCAATGCAACACTGCTCTAACCAGAGACCACGCTGAGCTACAAAAGCAGCAACGCTTGACAACAGCATGCACAGCGTTCTCCTAAATATCCACAAACTGCTTTACTGCCGCTTTGGGGAGGGAAGCAGCACGGGCCTGGTCTACCCTACGGCCCTGGGCCTGAGGGCGAGATGCAGAGCTTGGCAAGACGGTCCTGCACTGTGGGTATGACCAGCAATCCGCGACGTTCTGTACTAATGGCACTGCCTTTTAGGGCAAATACACCATAATTTTGGAAAAGTTTTTGAAGTAACTAGCAAAACAGAAACATCTACAAGCAGGAGTCCACATGTACGGGGGGCGGCTGCTCTGAGCTTGTCAAGTCAGGCGCGGGTGACGCTTCACACTGAGCTCGGGCTGGAGATACAGTCGAGAAAAGGCCAGGTTTGAGGGCATTGGAGCATTTGTAAAAAYCAGGAATTTTTTGTTCCAAAATCCCCTTGTGTTTGGACAGAGGACTCCATGTTCCCTCTGCAGCTAGAGTAGAAATGGGTATTTCTTGAAGGTTTTTTTTCTACCCAGCAATATTTTGCCTTTCAAAAAAATTAATTATCCTACTTCTTTTAGGGACCACAGCTTCAAAACCCTTCAGCGGCGCTACAAAAAGATTTATCATGAGAAAGCTTTCCAGCAGTTGGGCTACTGATGTCAACAGCAATAACAATTTACGTGATTTATTTAAACTCTTTATACTGCTATTCAGAACCCTTTAAAAATTCAAGGACTTTAGAAACAAAGCTGGACAAAACCACATTTTAGATGAAAGAATTCCAGCATTTTTGCATTCACAAGGAAAACTTCCCTCCCTTGCTGCCATCACTCACCCTCATGTTCTGCGTTTCACACTGGGGCCTGTCCACTATTATATGCTACCGGAGCAATCTGGGATTTCTCCCGGGGGCACAACCGGGACACGGACACGGAGCAGCCCGGACTGGGAGGCGCTCGAGATGCTGCTGCGGCGGCTGCTCYGCACAGCGGGTCTATGCAGGGTGCCTGCACCCACGTGAACTATATGATAAAGCTGCAATAGCATCCAGGATGCTTTATTTCTGCATACCATGCACTCGATTGCAAGCACCTGTCACTAAAAGTTCTCCTAAAGCGGAAGAAATTCTTYCTGTGAACAAACAACAGATAAAGCATTAGACAACCTGCAAATCAGGAAAAAAAAAGTTACAGCTTTATTGCACATCAGCTTTCAGCCAACATTCTTCTTCACTAAGTTGCTCTCTGTGCAGCTACGGCCCCACATTTGCCAGCTGTATTAGGGAAGCACTTCGAGGTTCCCAAAGGCAACTCACTTTCCAAAGCAGATCTTGTCTCCGAGATCCCCAGGGTGCAGGACCCCACTCAGAGAAAAGGCAGAGAGAGAGATTCATTTTTTTGCCTGAGTTATCACTGGAAACCACTAGAAAATTAGGCACCGGATGCCACAAACACCGATGATTACCGATGCTCCACAGGTTACAGTCTAGCTTGTAAATTTAGAGGAAACACCAGGATCATTTCAGTTTTTCAAAGGGAACACAAAATAAATACGTGAAATCATCTAGACAAACTCTGCAGCAGACCAAAGCACAGCCTCTGCTTCTCAATGAGCACAGAACAAAGTCAAAAGACTTTTAAACATGCCATGAGACTCTTATTTCAGTATTTTCTAGAAATCACTTCTGCACTAGGGTTTGTTGAAGTTTATGCAACAGTCTGTGCTGCTTCCAAAGAGCATTTTGCTTCGCTTGCTTCACGTCATCCATGAACACAGTATCTGGTCATGCAGAGTATCTCGTATCGCGAGACACAACATCTCGAGCAGATAAAGCCCTGTCCCCAGGCCTCCTAGCAGCTGCAGCCTGAGCACAGCCATAGCCAGTCCTATGTATACTTTAATTTCCAAGGGCTTTCRAAGAGCACCATTTGCAGCGTAGAAGACCCACGAACAGCGCACAAGCATCCCAGAACGGTTGCCCTCATCAACACAACGGCGGTGCTGGTTGCTGGTGCCCTCATCAACACAACGATGGACCATGTTCTGGGGCCGGATTCCCGTACACCACGTAAGCCTCGATGGAGAGGGCACAGGGCGAGGAGGCAGGAGACCTGCACGGGGGGTCCCCCCAGCCCGGGCAGCTGCGGCTGGCACGGGACGAGCTGCTGCCCAAAAGCAGCTTCCCAAGAGCCGGGAGAGGCAAAACGGAGCAGAGGAGACGCTGCTGCATCGGAGTGGGGCCATAAGCCTTGCCAGCGGGAATTAGCTTGGCTCCAAGAATTAGCAGAGTAAGGAAAGTCTTATTTAATTTGCCTGGCAAATTTTATTTGAGTGCTTCATAAGTAGCACACAGCCCCATCTTTCCACCAGGCAAACTTCATTTTCCTTTCAATTTCACCCCATTATTTTCACATTTCCCACCCTGCTATTTTCTATCTGCTCCATACTTCGGTTTAGAAAACACACTTGATAAAGTGCTATGTTCTTATCAGCAAATTAATTACAGTCTGCGAATAATCCTAAATAAAGAACGGGGTACTAATYTACAGTCACAAACACTCATAAGAAACACTCTGTAACCCCAGTGCTGCTCCATAGCACCCATATCAGTATCTTGGGTGCTTTCAAAAACTAAGCGAAGTTTTGTCAACTATTTGGCTCCAAACGTAAACCCGGTAAGACGGAAACACTCGCACAGGTTTCCAGTTGTACTAAAACACTTTGTGATTAAKATTTTCTTTGCTGCTTTAGCAAAGCTCAAAACTACCTAAAACAGATCCTTCTCTATCCAGTGAAACTTGCAAAATGGACGAGCATTAAGTGAAATATAGCATTAATCTTAAACATTTTCATCTCTATTTTTCATCATTCATGAAATAGTCTATTTCAGCACAAGTAGCTCAAAAGAAACCATTACTTACAGAACTTATATTTAGCCAGAAACGGAGTAACAGGTAATACAGTACCACGCTTTTAATAAAGCGTCTTTGAGGTCAGATGACATATTTCTGACCTCCACACAAGCCCACGAGCTGTGCTGCCCTCCTCGGCCAGCCGCAGGTTTGGCCAGCGCCACCAGCCTTGGACAATGCTCCTCTAGCTGGCCTCCAAATGGGCTCTCTCATTACTAAGTCCATTTATTTCAGTAAATGGAGCCCAAAGCCTTTAAATTAGTACGAGGACAAATCCTGTCACCAAGCTGGACAGCTGAACAGGAAATATGAAGCCCGACAGGAGCAGGCTCCAGACACACCAGATCTGGATTCTCCTGTGTGGCACCGATGTGAACCATTCACTTTATTGCACTCTTTTTTACAAGAAATGCTCGTGTCTCATAAAGCCCGAGTCAAAAACCATTTCTCCTCTGKTTCTGCCACCCCAAAGCCGTGCAATATCTGCAGGCTTGGAAACGCACCAGCAAAGGGCAGCTGAGCCTGGCAGGATCCAGGGGGTTCGGGACGGGCTGCACGGAAGCGCCCAACGCGACCCCATCGGATTCAAGGGGACTTGGACCCAATGGGGAGACGGCGCTGGGCTGCTGCTGGGGTCCCGGGAGGCCCATTTCGAGCAGCAGAAAGCTGCTCAGCTTGCTCTTGACCACCACAAGGGAAAGGGCCACACTGGTCCGGCGCCCGTAGCCGCCGCGCTGAACGCGGCCCCTGTCTACCTGAACACAGGTCGCTTTGTTCCCGGGGAACAGCGGCTGAGCGCGCRGGACGGACGAGGAACAAACACCTAAGGCTGCACGGGCGGTTTAAGGTTCAGCGTTTCGTAACGCTTCGTGCGTTTATTTTCCTAAACCAAGAAAGGCTGCACAAGTGCATACGTGTGCACACGCGCTGAACTAGTTATACTCTGGGAACGGAACGTAGAGGAACGACAAGAGGAAAGCGCCAGCTCTTTGCCTACCGCTTAACCCAAGCTCCAGCTTAGGGGACCCTGCAGAGAAACTTTTCCTTTTGCTTTTCCCCTTCCCTGCTGAGTCACCTGGAGCTAGTCACTCCATTCCTCAGTGCTTGGCTCTGTCATCTCTATCGTACAAATACTTGCTGCAAACCCTGGAGATCTAGAGGAAAGCAGCACTAGAGACGTCACAAACTCCTCCCTCTCCCACCTCACTTTTATTTTGTGCTAAGGACATTTTCGTGACTAATTTTGGGAGGGATTTATTGGGARAAAATAGCGGAAGGCAATCCTCTACCACGTCTTGCTCTCTGTGTTTTGAGGAAAGCTGCGTGCTGCAGGACGCTCCCCTCCTCAGCTCCCACTGCCTTGGATCTGCAGTTTGGAAACATCTCGTCTGGGGGAAAATTGCAAGTGCTGGAAAAAGCTGTCACTTTTCTTATATTCATAACACTACTTGACAACCCGCTAGAAACACTCCAAGGCAARCGCTGCATGCCTAGCCAGCACATATTAATCAAACCCCCCCACGGCATCRGCTCCGTAACAAAACGTTTCCTTTCTCTTCCTTTGCAAGCCCTCCTGCAACGCCGAACCCTCTCCAGCTCGTCCCGAGAAGCGACYGGCTTGCCAGCTAAAACAAACCAACAGCTGAAAAATTCAACCTCACATCACTGAGCGGCTAAACAYGAGAGGGTAACGTCAACACGGGCTTATGAAAACAGATCTTGGCTACCTTCCATTGAGATTGTGTGTTTGGGTTGATAAAGACAATAGCGTTGACATAATAAACTCCSATGTCTGCACTGCGCTTGCCTCGCATTAAGGAAGAGAAAAAAATGACAAAGACCGACTTGCCTAAACTGATTAAAAATTAGGTAAGCAATCGGTCACAATATGTAAGCTGTACATATAAAAACACATGCCCTTAATGATTTTCAGGGAGTCATGCAGGGCTTAGACTTTGTTTGTATGAAATATTAGGTATTTTTATTACCAGGATAGAAACAGTAAAATTGCTAACAAAATTACACTTCAAAAAGAATGAGAACGTTGAAACTGAACATGACAAGTCACAAAGAGGGACCCGGCTGCGTGTGTGCGCTGAGTGCGAGCGGTCCCAAAACGCTCCACTGATACCAGGCGCAGCTGGGCCACGCTGGGGATGTCTCAGAGGGGTTCGACCTGCACAGATTGCCTCGGAAAGGGCAAGGGATCATTCGCCTCACAGTCCGCAAGCGCTTAAAGATAAAACAGTTTCCAATGGGAAAACTCTTCTCCCAACCCGTCTCGCTGCAAGCTGCGGCGGGCAGAGCCCGTGCAGGAGGGCGCTTTTTCCTTGAAGCCCAGGGAACTGCTGCGAGGTTGGCAGCAGAGCCTCCTCCAGTGCAGCCCTTAACCTCAATGTTGGACGTTTTCCTGAACAACACGCCTCGTTTCAGGAGAACTTGGCCTTGAACCCGCGATTCACCCGAGGGGGTGGACACAGGACACAGAGCAGGGCTGACCAGGTCCGGGGAGCTGCTCTAGGCACCGTGCTCCAGGCCGAGGTCTTGGAACAGCAACCCCGGAGCTCCGGACKGGAACGCGGGAGTGCAAGTGTCGGCCGCCTGCCCACGGGACAGCAAGACACAGATTGGCCTTCTTCTGTTCCTTTGAGCAAACACCAGGCTCGAGATTCTTTCGAGACAAATTGTCCAGCTTGCAAAACGTAGAAGGCCCATTTGGTTCAGTGCACACTAAATAGAAGAATTCTGCATTTTACAGTTTAACTATGTTTGTCTATAACTTTCATGAACGACTTCCATGGAATAAATTCTATACTTTCTCCCCAGAAAGGATCATTGCTCAGTAAAAGTTAACCTCCTACAAAACACAACCTCCTATATAACACAAAAGGCAGCACAGTGAAAAACATACCTAGAAGTTAATACAAATTACCAGAAAACTCTCCCTAGCTTTCATATGATTTAAAAATGCTTTAWAAATATTCTTTAAACTTTCCAAAAATCAGGTATTTCACGTCTCCTTAGAGGTTTGCCTATTAATAAAGGCCAATCAATRTGCCCTTTCAAGGCTGCAAACGTTGGTCTCTCTGAGGTCCCGATGGCTTGCACAGCATGAAAGCTTTTTCCTGGTATGAAACAACAGCTTAATTACGAGTGATGGAAAACCAGCAGTTCAAGAAAAACATCTGCAAYGAGCAGCCGTAATGGATGCTCATTGTGAGCAYGCAAACCCYGTAAATATGTGTCCCACTGTCCCCRGCTTAAGTGACAGGTGAGTGCACAGAAGGGCTTCATTAGCYGACGAGATATTGTTCAGTCACGGCCAAAATGCTACTTATTCAGAAGAATGAAAGCACAGATRTCTGCAGAGAAGATGGAGAAAAAGAAGTGAAGACAAAGAATAGGGTACTTATAACCATGTTCCAGAGGACATTKCTAGTAATTGCCCTCACCTGGGCAAAGAAGTGTGGGACATTCCTACAGGAAAGCACACACAACTAAGTGAAATTTAAAGCAAAGCAGACACCCTAAACGACCCTATTTCCCTTTTCCCCAGTAAGTTCACTGTTTCAACACGGCAGCGCTTCCATAGCACTGGCTTAGCTTGTCCTTTCTCTGTGCCTTACACCTTAACCCGGTTGGCACCAGGCAGCCTCATGGCCACTACTGCAGTGGGTTAACACAGGAGACCGCAAGGCAAGAGGGGACAGCGCGAGTGGATCTCAGTCTAATTGAGCTGATCAGCAGAGCATCCGAAACTCCTGCGCACGTATCCGAGCCGATTGCACTGCAGTCGGCAGCCCCCAGCCCTGCCATTTGGAGGCTACCCTGTCCAGAAGGACATTCCCGAAAGGGACTGCTCAGCTCACACGGGTTAATGCTCACTTGCAATTACCTCTCGCTCCCGCCCCATCCGGAGCCCCAAGCTACAGCTTTGCTCAAATTGAGAATTCTGAAAATTGAGTTAGGTATCAAGGCTTATGCCCATTTCCCACTAATTCATCTCACTTAAACCAAATGGCCTCCCTCGAGCACTGCTGTCTTTTTCAGACCAGCCATCCCCGAAGAATAACTGCATAATAAATTCAGGTAAGAAACCATGACAAATAGCACGAATAAGGCATGAAAATATCTTAAAAGCTTACATCGGAGGGCAGGGCTCTCTTTAAAACCCATCAGTATAGTAAAATCAAAGGCTAGGCATTCATTCACAATTGGCTATACACAGGTCAAACAAAACATTCGCTACAGTTTTAATCCATGCAACTTAAGTCAGAAACATCATTTTGCCCATTTTTAAGCTCATGCTGACAGGTTTGCTAAAGGCAGAGATTCAAAGAAAAGTCAGAAAGATACACCAGTTATGAAAAACATAATAATAATAATAATCCTGTACAACTGAAACTGTTGATCCTAGTGTGCAGACGCAGAGCTCCGGCAGCGCCGAAGGGTTTAAGTCACTTCTAAGCCTTCAAACTCCTTTCCAAAGGAAAGCTTTAACACGAACGCGCTGCGCTAGCGCTCGCTGCCCAGCCGCACGAGCACCACGAGGGCCGTGCAGACCCTGTGCCAGACATCAGGAGCTTCCCGGAGCAGGCAGGTGCGGAGAGAACTTGGGGGCCTTTTGGATATCACGGGAAGCCTGCTCCCAACTCGGGCCGTGTTTCTGCACGGATTCCCACACAGGGCTCTGCACGTGCACGCAGTGCAGTAGGGCACAACCCGCCCAGAACACGCTGGACTCGCTTGGGCATTTGCAGACCGACCAACACACGAGCGCTTGGGAGCGGATCTCAACCCAAACGGCGGCTGCTTGCCTGGCATCTCTGGGCATCCGATAGTAGATGCCTCCTTTTCCCGAGGAGATAAAGCCTACAGATGCACAGACGGGACATATCCCGGGCAAGCCAGACATTTGGCAGCTCTTCTGTTCCTCGGGAAGAAGCGCAGGAGCTCCSTTTCCCTGCTTCTGGTGGCAACCACAAGCCAAAGCTCTCAGTCCTATAAATCATTACCCTGTTAGGACACTGAGCAGCACCAGATTGGACCCRTGCTTATTTGGCTTGTTTAACACCATCTGCCTTTATGCATGAAAGAACAGTTCGAGTCATGGCAATGCTGAATTACTCTCCAGAAGAGCACTAGTGGAAGTGATTCATGCCTTTATTAAGCACTATCATACGTATTCTGTTATCAAAAGCCCGAGAATCCATTTTTAGTTAAGGAAACACTGTCAAGGTCCACTGGACTAATTTTATCCTATCTTGACACAGGAGCATATGGAAAAATCATGCCATGGGGATCGGTAGTAATCTCCCAAACAGATGTTCCTGCCGGAGGAAACATTTAAAAGGAAAGCAGGTGTGACTTATGAGACTGTCCACACACGTAAACCTGGCCCGCAATGGAAACAGCCCTTCCCTTCAGTTCTATTACAAGACCAAGTCTCTCTCAAAAAAAAAACCACAAAGAAAAATATGTAACGATGGCAGAGAGACGGTAGGCGAGAATGGTCAATGCACACTCATTTTGTGCCTGCATAACAACAATTGTGTGCATAAAATAATGCCTAATAAAAACACCTACAATGTTCCAATAAAGGGTTATTATTGCACAAAAGCTACTTCGATGTGCTAACATTTCAGGAAGCAATTTAGGACTCATTCAGTCACTACAACATATCAGATTAGTTTCTCTTTTCTTATTACTACCGTCTCTCTTAACCAACCTTAAGTTAATAACCAACGATTTTTCTCTAGTCTGTTTTCTCGGTTGCTTTACTCAATATGCAACCACTCAGGAGCAGGAGACTGCTCTTAAAGGCGAAACTTTGTGGAAAACCGAGTATTAACTTCAGGTAACACACTCCAGTGCAGCCTCAGCCAAATACTCTGTGTTGATGCTTTGTTTCTCTTCACAGTCAGATGTTGCATCTTCCTCAACTACCACAGAAACCATTGCATCTGCTCTGAAGGTGTGGACACCAGCCTTAAAGCTTCGGATGGCCCGGAGGGGGAACCACAGCCATAAGACGTGGGCCTGGGTAACCTAAGGACGACCAGATGAGTTCCCGTCCATCCTCATCCTCCGGGGCAGGGAGGCAGGCGGCCGTTCCCGCGGGTTCGGCTCCTCTGCCCCGTTTCTGGCCTTCGGAGGCTTCGTGACGCCGGCTCCCGAGGACCCCGTGACGGCTCCTCGCMGGCTGCAAGAGCCAGACCCTGCGCTTGCAGAGAGCACCTTCACTTGCAAACAGAGCCGAGATCCTCCAGGCTGGACACGCAGCCTTATTGCATCAGCTCATCTTTGCTCTCGCGCTCAAGACTCCAGTGGCCATGGAGTTTTTCTTTTTTTTTTTCCCTTTTCTTTTTTAACTCTGAGCCTCTGGCTATTGCCAAAAAAAGGCAGCCTAATGAAATTTATAACATGTAAATTCATAAGTTGGAGCCTTCACGGCTTGTGAACAAAATGTGAGCCTTTCTTTCTGTCTTTTAAACGGGAAGCACTATTTGAAAAATAAAATGCTTTACTGTTACGGTATGTTCCAAAACCTTTGGTTCATGCAAATCTGGCCTAACAGCCAGGACAGAGCAATCCTTGAGGGAAAAACAAGAACAAACAGCAACAGAGTAGCAATGTGAGCAGTCACAAAAAGAGAATTTCCAATTTTTTTTTTTTTTTCATGTTTCTGCCATTGTATTTTCCATGTTATCCTAGTAGTTTTTCCCCTATCCTAGCAGGCTGCAGCTGCTGGCTGAAACCTGGAATCTTTCACAAGGTTTYGGGGCTTTCAGACAGAGCCATGCAGTAGCTCTGGCCCATTCTCAGCTGGGAGGAGGATGCGTGTGTTGCCTTTTGGAAACACCACACATGGGAGCTTGCCTTTAACAGGACACATTATCCTGTTCATAAATCCAGCAAGGCCCATCTAAAATGAAGGCTTGCCATGACCCCCTAAAGCAAAGCTGCAGTTCATGTTATTATGCTATTCCTTCTCTTCGTTTAGCTTTCCTTTAGCTTTCACACAGCTTCAGTTTCTATTGCACTTTCCACCCTTGGCCTTTCTAGGGAGCTACCGCGTTCCCCCTTGGTTTCCAGCTTGCCAGGCTGAACAAGCTAAGCTCTAACCCCGCTTTAGAAGCGACGTCCTCCGCTTCCTTGCCCACTCTTGCACCCCCATGCCACAAACCCTCCTCCTCCTCCAGAAGGGAGGCCAGGACTCCGAGCGCTCCCTGCAACCCAGGCAGGTCGCTGCTTCTCGCGTGAGCTTCCTTCCCTCCTCCACACGGGAAACGGGACAAGCTTCCCTCGGCTGGGCTAGGTCTGAAGTTGCTCTATACCCACCGCACTGTGTGAAACCAGCTCACGGTAATTAAATCAGTGCATGTATGATTTGCCACCAACTAAATTTAAGGATGACCTCGGGGAGTTCAGTTTAGGTCAGCACTTTTACCGAGCTAAACCAAATTTAAACAAACCATGTGCTCACTGGAAAACAAACAGCATTCACAGAGCTCCTGAAACCACTGTAAACGCTGGCCATATAACCCTGAATCCATGTCCAACACCACAGCGAAGAATAAAAGCATCAGAGAAAGCAGCGCTGGAAAAGCTCTGCAAACATCCCCAATCCATTCCTGGGCCCCAGGACAGAAACGATGATTTCCAAATTATCCCCGACTCACACATAAGCGCCAAGGAGCCTCCCTAGGGCATCTCCATCTGTGCTTCCACTTCTTAGTRGAAGTTTCTCCTGGTTGTCCAGCATGCAGTTCCCTAGGGAGGGTACATTGAAGGTTTCATGGACGAGCAGCCCCTCATCTCACTTTTCTCTTCCCCAGTCTGGGCAAACCTGGCTCTCCCCATTACTCTTGGCAACCACGTGTTCTGAATCTAAGGTTACTGCTGTAACTCTGCTCTGGATTTTAACTAATTAGTCCACATCTATCTTGATGCCCAAAGTGGCCTCCACCAGACAGTAAGTTGTCCTGTGGTACCATGAGGTTTTTTTTATGTTAAGACAGCAAAAATCCAGGAACATCAATTTAAATCAGACTTCTTGGTGTGTAACTGCACTGCTGATCCGTATCTCCTCTTTTGGAAGCAGACTCAGACAGAACAGGCACTCCATTCGTTTCAAAACCTGACACCAGCTGAGCACCCATCGGGTTAAAGGCCGATGTATATTCCATGCACATCCCATAAAGACACCGCGCTCACAGGCAAAGCAGCAGCCTAGAAGGTCCTCAGTGTGCTCGAGCCATGGAGAGACGCTGTCACCCACGGGGCTCCTCCGAAGCCACCAGCTCCTTGCTGGAGAGCAAGTTCCCCAGCAGCACGGGGACAGCAGCAGTACACGCACCCCAGGTGGCACACAGGCCAAAGTGGGGAACCGTCACTGTCCCCCCGCCAGCGGCCATGGGGAAGCACCGTGCACCATGTCACCCGCTTGATCCATTTCCCCGACGGGTCCCGTTTTGGTTATCCTGCTATCCGGATATCCACCGGATAACTGCTTCACATCCGGAGCACCAGGCAGCAGCCGTGGCTGTCCTTTCCAGGCACGTTATATAAGTGTACCTCTGCACGTGGATAGCCCTTTCCAGGACCAGCTTTAAATCACACTTTCCAGAAGTACATTCACAGCAGGAACGTTAGGGACTCACTCTTGTGAATCATCATCTTGCTTTAATACCACATAGGATCTTGTTTTCAATGTCTGCGCTCACCAGCACGAACTATCCCACCCACCCAGAGAAAGYGCTCAGAAGAAACAGCCCACACAGGGTGGGGGAAAAAATGCAGCTTCTAATGACAGTGTCAGCTGCGAGAGCTTCAGGCAGTCAATAGCATCGACTACCTTCCCGGTAGTCCCAGATCCCTTCCAGCTCCTGGTGATTTATTACGTCCTCTGCGATGGAGCTGATGGAGGAGCGGGGCCATTCCCCCTACGAGGCTCTGCTACCTGCTTTCACATTCAAGAGAAGTAAACCTCCTATCCGTAGCTCTGGTTTTGAGGCGTGATTCCGAGTTATCTCGGCCTGAACTATCGCAGTCCTGTCCCTGCGGCAGGCACGCGCTCGCTCCACCCTTCCCCTGCCCTGCCCGCCCCAGGGCGGCRGCGCTATGCAGGGACGCCGGCAGGACAGCGCGGCTCCGCACCCCAAACCGGGGAGCACGGACAGCCGCAGCAAGCAGCCGGCGCCAGACCCTGCCCAGCCGCTCGCGGTTCATCTCCGTGTGCTCAGACGGGGATTTCACGCCCTGATGCAGACGGCTCTGCTGCTCGGAGCCATGGAAACCAGGATGCCGCGTGCCAGAAACGCCCCCCTCGGCAGCTCGGCCTTGCTCTGAGGAGCGCACGTTATCCTCATTACCGGGGTACCTGACGCTCGCACAGCCYGGAGCCGGCTCTGGGGGTCCGCATGGACCCATGCCCCAGCCAAGCCCGGCACCAGCATCCCGGGCGACCCTCCATCCCGAGCGCTGCCCTTCTGGAGGTCAGCGCGGTACCCGAGCGAGTCCCCGCTACGCCCGGCCCCCTTCAGCCGCAGCATGGGAGAAATATTGCTCTCCTTTCATCAAATAGAGTCTATTTAATTTTCTTTTCACATTTTAACCTCAAACAGAGGATTTTTCATTAGCTGGAGAGCATTATAGAGCACAGCCAAGAAGCGTTACGTGCCCTGCCTTCTCTATAACAACACTGACTCGAGACATCATCATTTATTTACCACGGGCAAAGTTGGGAAAGGACCTACACGATTAAATTTGCAGGCTCTTGGGAAAGAGACTCTGATACATCTTAAGCTAGAAAAGATATGAAAAACAGAGATATAGAGAAAATAGGACCTCCAAAATACACACCTATATCCAGAACAAGAAAAAACACTCTTTTCTTTTAATCTCTGCTAAATTATTCAAATTAACTAGGTTGAAATTGGACTTGGAAGAAATGAGAGGAAACACTTCTGGTGGCACGAGTGAACTCGTGTTCACCACGGGTGCTCACCCAGGGGTCCCACTGGCTGCACCAAACATGAGGAGCATGGGCAGGCAACCTGGTTAAGCTAAAGCAGCCTCTCCTCACTTACTTGAGAYCTAAAGTGATCCTATTTCAGGTATTATTTAAAGCTCAACCACAGCGATGCAGAAGTTGCTTCCACAGCCTAGATGCAACAGAGAATCATTCTCTGCATGATCAGCAAGCTTGAAATACCGCAGCCACRGACGGTGCCTTCTTCACCAGCAACACCAAGAACCTGCACCAAGGAAAGAAAGCGGAGCACAGTGRTACCTGCGAGACAGCCGTGCGAGGAATAAGCAAGCAAAGGCTGCAAGACTACGTTCTTTCCCTCCTAAACAGTGTTAGATTACCACTATTCTCATCTGAAGATAGAAACAACAAACTCATAGCTCTCTAGCAGAAGAAAAAACCCTTTTAATACATACGCGTTATTGCAGGCTCGAATTGAGGATGCGACTAATAATTTTCTTCTTATTACAGCATTCATGTGTTGGCTGCTGTTCCAAAGCAAGATGGATTAAATACTGCTTCTGTGTGGTTGACCTCCATATTAAATGCTCTATGATGACCTTTCATTCCTAATAGGGTTGTTTTTTAGGCTATTAACTACATTAGGTAAGGCCTTGGTCTTCCAGAACAGTACCCTGAAGAAAAACGGCTTCAAGTTCAACTCAAGTTCRATAGACAAAAGCAGGAGGATGTACAGAGAGGAAGCAAGAGGTCTGGCCTGTGAATGCACCATGTAGCTGCAGGTCCCTGCAGGGCTCATTGGCACGTCTCAGAACCAGCTTTGGAGCAGCTGGACCAACACAGATCTGCAACCTGCACGTGATGGAAGGAGCCCCTGATGCTGCAACCGACCCAATGACGTCCCTCGGCCTGGAGCCTCCCCACACAGGACACAGCACCAACAGACAGAGCAGTATTACACAGAAAGAAGCAAAATGCAAGGACAGGTAACGTAGCACTAAGAACCTTCACACGGAGACAAGATTTTGCACCTCATTAAATACACACAACTGGATTTTTCCAAAACTCTTGCAGGCTCAGCCTTTAATAGGATTTAATACTTCCTACTTTCAGCTAAATAGGAATGCCACGTGAAAACGCTAGCCATAATCTGGGGGTTTGGGAGGAGCCAGGAAACACAGTAGGAGGTAATAAAGGTCCCCAACCATAGAATTTAAAAAAAAAAAAAAAAAAAAAAAATCCATGGGGTAATTTGTTAATCACCTTTAGATTAACACATCTATTTGCAGAACAGCAAAAGTTCAAGTAAAAGAGTCTGGAATTTTCCTGCCCAAAGTAAACTGAGACAGGCTGGAGAAGCGTTCTCATCAAATCTCTGCTGCCCAGAAGCTTCTGTGGAAAGCAGGTAAATTCCCCCTCTAGTAACAAACACGTGAAGAGCACTAACAACACAGCCATGGCATGTCCTCTACATTAATACTCCAGCAACGAATATTCTTCAATTTACTGCAAATATCTCCTTTTTCAAGGCAAAAACTAAGAATATAAAAGCTGGAGCTCAAAAGCTTCCAAGTAGTTAAATAAAATAAATATCTAAAAAAAGTGTTGCTAAAAATTATTCAGCARAATACTTTCTGCAGGAAGAAGTAGGCTGGATTAGCTTTGCCAGCAGACAGCTTTTGTCATTCTCATGCAAAACTCTATCAAAACACAAGGTTACTACCCACTTAAGCCAGCTTAGGTACTTTTWAAAAAAAAGTACTTGAGAATTAAATAARCAAAGCTAGGAAGTYTGTTTTGTTTTTATTTTRTTTATTTTTTAATGGGGCAGGTTTTGCTGGATAGCAAYGTCCTTCTAACTCCCATTGCAGGTRTTTTTTTAATTGACTCCCAAGCACACCCACGTGAAACATGCAGGCGAACCAGGCGAGGGGCGGCTGCTCGGGCTGTGACAGCCAAGGGCGGCTCCCCACGCGCGAGCAGGGCGCTCCCCAGGAGGACCCAGCCACCCCTTCCCCAAGCCCGTCTGCAGGGGCATCCCTGGCTGTGTCACCGCACTGCCCCTCGGCCTCCTAAGGGAACTCGCCGCACACAAACGAAGCCCGGTGAGCGGCATAAGAGTCTCTTGACCAGTTCCTTAAGGAAATGCGCAATTACCGGATTTACTCCGGAGAGCAAGGTGAGCACTTCAGCACGCTTTTCACCCCCACATCTGGATTAACAAGATGAACCTCCCCCCAGCTGTGTGTTTTACACCACTGCAAACTGCCCTCCTGCACTGCCCAGCTCTGGGCACGCTGCAGGTGCCTGCACTTCCTGCAGAGCTGCCTTCACACCGCAGCATTTCACTGCTCCTCCTTTAAAACAAACAAATAAATAAATAAAAGGAACTTCATTAGCAATCACCCATCTCACTGTCTTAGAGATGTGCAAGTGATCAACATTTAGGATCTTCCAGTTAAACCAGTTCTTCCATTTTCCAGTTTGTGCAGTTAGGCATTTTCTGCTTTGTCACGGATTATAGTTAATTCTGACCTTTATAAGTGGATGCTCTGAGGAAAATACACACAAACTATACTCAGTTGATGGACAAATTCAATTACGCCCCGTTCAGACAAACGGCAGTGACAGTTTCCCCCCTTTTTCAGGCTCCATTCATCATGCTGGGCAGTTACTTTAAAAACAGGTTCCTGTTCGAGGCACTCTGCCGCTTCCTCCCCGAGGATGACATAACACCACCGCAMACACGGGGCAAACACGCTGCAAGCAGCACCCGAGCACCGAGAGCACCGTGCTCCGTCCCTGCGCCCAGGGAGCTGCTCCCCAAGGCCCCGTGCACGGCCCCGGCTCGCTGCCGGGCGAGCGGAGCCTGCGGAGCAGGGCGGCCCCTCGCACGAGGGAAGCGCCTCCGAGTTTCAGGAGCATCGATGGGGGCAAAGGAAGAGCGTTCTCCTGGCGTTCCCGCTGGAGGGGAAAGCGCAGGAGGAGCACGACGCGACGGGCCGCACGCCCCGCTGCAAGGCACGTTCGTGAATACGTGCGCTCTGAGGGAGGCTCACAGGGAGCCCCCATCTCGGTGGGTACCAACGGTTCCATCTACGCGATGACCTCACTAGTTGTGTGCCTCACAGGAACACGTATATTATGGAATATATGATTTATATCTTTGAAGTACAAAAGTCGTGCTTCATTAGAAACCATACAGTTCTAGCACACACAAATTAGCTCATTGGAAACGTTTTAATGGATTTTTTTCCCTTCCTCTAATAGATAACTCATAAATCACATTTCAACTCCTAAAATCCAAGGCAGCTGCACTAAGTGCTTTCTACTTTCCAACCTTATGAAAAGTTGAGCATGAACCGATGACACAAATATTAGTGGTTTTAATTGCTTCTACGACTAATAGAAATAATGCAACTAAGGCAGTGGATACTTCAGCATATGGTGATATATAAAACAATCTTATTTTTTAAAGCAACTTCAGCATACATACCACTAGATCATTAATTGCAGCCTCCGAGCTAGGGTAGCTAAGCCTCGAGAGAGCAGGCTAAACTACTACGGGTATCCATCACCGTCCGTCACRAGACGCTAAGAGCTGCTGCACCGCAGGGTGTTAGGGAACGCCGCTCTCACCTCACCACCACCTCCCTCGTTTTCCTTGGTTTCTCTGCAAATTCTCGGGCTCTGCRGGCTGGGTTTGGACAGCAGGCACCTCAGCCACAAAACCCTCTCACCCTACAGGAGCTCCCACAGCCACTCCTGCTACTCCTTGCTGGAGGAGGAACCCACTAATAACCCCCCAGGGACACCTGTGGGTCCTTGGTCAGGTGAGGCAGCACTGTGGGGGTAACGGCAGCACGGCTGGATGCGGCTATGGGAGGAGAGGAGCGATGCGAGTGGTGGGGCAGGAGGGGCTGCCCCACAGGCTGCCAGGGAAAACGCGGGGGAAGGCACAAGGAAAAGCAGGAGGAGGCATGGAACTGACTGAAAATGGATCTTTGTGATCCATTCTCCTGTCTTAAGTTAGGAAGCTAACCATATTTTCTCTTACACTCTGCTCATACAAGCATAATTTCACCACCCTCCAGTCACCCAGTGTGAGTAACTCTCCATCACCCTCCCGAAAGATTTCCTCCCAACAAGGACAGCGCTTCAGAGCAGCGTTTATAAACTCAGCATTTGTTCAGCAACAGGGCAAAGGCAGAAAAACACGGCTAGAGAACAGCAGCGGTGAGCGCTGGTCGCCAGGCACGGTCCCAATCCCTGCAACACACAAGGGCTTTTGTAYGCGGACCTCATGGTCTCGAGTGTCTCCCTTCATACACAAGGGCTTGCAGCCCAGAAACAGAAGAGTTTATAGAAAAAGTCTTCTGTGAAACCTGCAGCACAGGGATAACCGAGCTGCTCCCCTCACCCCCGACCCACCTGAGATGAGTCTTAGAAAAACAGAGCCATGCTTTGATCAAGGAAGCYGAATATTTAATACATGCACGTTAGAGGCAGATTGCCCAGCACTGATAATTTGTAGCTCTGGTGGTTAAAATCTTGTAATGCTGGCTTAATTTAAGTAAGTGTACACATCAGAGATCACRGACACCATTACTTCCAAGTATGAACCGTCTCTCACAGTATGTGCGATGAGAATTATTTGGGGAATCAGCAAGCACAGCTGCTCTCCTCCTTTAGCAAAACAAATCTTCCACATTAACAGCCCTCGTGTCTTTATTTGTAGTATGGCTCTTGACAGCAGCGTTGGCTTCGGTGGAATACTGAAGAGGGAGAAACATTCAAGTACTGAAGCAGTGGGGGGAAAAAACCCCAAACACCTATAGCAGTTGTTKCAGAGCCTTAGAGACGCGCAGGGTCCCACGTCCTCCCTACGCCCCTCGATGCCCACGTGCTGCCGCCGCCGAGCCCGCGGGCTSTTCTCCCTCCCGGCCAGCTTGCCACCTGAACACAGAACGATTGCAGTGACGGACCCTGCAGGGGCTCCCGGCAGCTCAGCAGGGCTCGCGGCTCAGACACCCTCCAGACAACCGCAGCCCGCGCGCAGGCCCTGCCCCGCATCCAAGGACCAGCACACGACGCGAGGAGCTTTCCTGTTGCTTGTTCCCTTTGGGAAGGAAGTCACAGGAAACACCCATTTGCTTGTCTGCTTGAACAGTACTACGAAAATTCTGAATTAGACTCTTACAATAAAAGCAGCTCCAAGAGCCAGTTAYGTTTTCCCATCACTCAGCCCCGTTTCCTGTGCCTAACGTTTCTAGAGTTCACAGGCTGTAGTTAGGCTGAATTTCCAGAAAGACCTCAAAAAAACCCCAAAAAATCATTAACCCCAATGGAAAGCATTAGACAAGTTACTACAACTGTACAACAAAATTAGCATCCTGGAAGGATGCACAGGCTGACCCTATATCCCCAGGGGAATGTGCAAAAAATGTGCAAAATTAGAAACACCACCCGAACAGGCAGGGTCACACGCGGCTATAAGGAATCACCCCGCTGCACTCCTACCAGCTCAGGCTACCTGATCCCTTGTGGCTTAATGGTTACACRTTTTGCTTACTTTTACTACTAAATTTTATATATGCACAAACAACATAAAGCAGAGTCAAACACGCCCACATTAGTCATGATTGTCCTGTTTGTCTGAGGGCAAGATTAATATTCTTGTCCTCCATTAGTATTTGGAGGCAATATAAGCTTCTTAGGGTAACTGGGAGAAAATCAAATCTATTCTATTAGTGCAACACTTGCTTTATTATCCCCAACGATTCTCAAAACAAAAGAAGCATCAGGAGGAAACAGAAACAAAGCAAGTGCAAAYGCACAGAAACATGGCAATATTTCCCAGTTAATCAGCCAAACCTAGGACAATTTGAACAAATATTTGGAATTGATTTTACGAGCCCTAGCCATTATCCAGTGTTTCAGCACAGGGCAGCGCAGTTCACAGCAGTGAGATCCATCAGGTGGCACCTCCGTGACTCCCCTTCCACGCTCTTCCCTTCCAACAGCCCCGGCGGGTCCTGCTCAGCCAAGCAGCGGAGCTGTTCGCTGCAGCAGGAGCGGCGGGCGCTGAAAAACCCTGGGAGCGCCAGGAAAAGCCCTGCTAAAAAGTTGCTCAAAGCACAAAAATCTGAAACAACGACCATAACTGGAGCCCTTGAAGCACGTGCTAGGGAGCGAGGAACGCATCCACTTTGGGAGCAGACCTGGGCAACAACTTTAGATTCCTACTGCAAAACAGTTCTCAACATCAGAGGTGACCAACTGCTGCTCGTTCTGCTTAATAAAGCCTCATTGGATACAGTATCAGCATTTTGGGGTTAGTGAGCTATTCAGCTATTTGTGTAGTTTTACCATGTTTTAAAAACTTAAAAACACACCAGCAAGGTTTATTTGGATGAGTACTGACAATACACGCACAATATCCCTGCACTCTGGATCACAGCATATTAAAGCCCACGTATCAGTAAACAGTTAACAAAAAAAAGAGCATTCAAAAGCACAAACACAGCTAGAAAGGAAAGTCAAAATATATCCCTGATACAGATTTAAGTTTCACTTCCCTTGACTAAGATGAAGCAAAACCCTGCAGCAGTGCTTGGAAGAGCTGGACCACCGCCGGCTCCGAGGAGTCGGAGACAGGAGAACTAACCAGGTCCCAGCTACATGGCAGCTTTCCAGTTTAAAAGCACTGGAAAAAAACAAGAAAAAGACTATCAAGTGACAAAAGTGTCCATTTTATCCTGGACTATTTAATAATTTTCTTGGAAAGATCCAAGAACCAAACGTGTCTTACATTTACTTAAACAACATTTACACTTAAACGTAGATTTGTTTTGGTAAGGTGCTGTAAGATCCATGCTGGAATCAAACACATCCTGAGGCGTGTTTAATTTTACTTCAAGCCTGGAATGTAGTTTGGATTGAATTTACACAAAATGGCCAAAGAGAGGAAAAAAAATCCTCACAAACGTTATTTGAGCCCGTTTTCTCCTACCTCTTTCACTCCGAGTTCATGAATAAGTGTTTTGTCTCCCTCTGTAGCAAACAACTGATGAACAGATGGTACCAGGCTTAAGTTACTCTTTCCTTGGTAGATTAATCAACATGTATATTCCCATAATATGGCATCTCATTTTACTCATTACTCCTATTGCATACTTAACAGYCATATTACACATTACACTGTATTAACACAACACGGCAACATTATTTTGCAGTAAATCAGTCGTGTCACAGCAGACACAGGCAGACTAAAGTGCACATGGGCTTATATGGCAGGTTGTGAAGACGGCGGGAGCAAATTCCATTGGCTCCATAAACTGCCTGTTTTGGAAAAATGCTGTAGCCGTGACATGGTTGGGCAGTATAAGTATTTAGCAGAGGTAATGCCAGTGGGTCTATAAATGCTACAGCTGAGTTTGGGAGGAGGGGAAGCCGAATACCCAGGCATATAATCCATTTAAGGCTGAAATGGAGCATTTCCAAAAACACAGATAAGGACAAGGACTTCAGTTGGTAACTTGTTCTTCCAGAGACCGARCAGGCATCACCTCACACCACCGTGCACCCTGGCTGCCTGCTTAGGAGAAGTCAAGTCACCACTAACACACACCATGATCTACGAAGCTTTTGATGCAGATTCCTTGCCAGGTGATTTAGACCTCAATACGAGTCCATCAATCCCTAGGCAGGACAGCTGAGATTTTTCCTCCAAAAGGCTCCCCAGACTCAACCAGGAAGCTACCCTGGACACCCATCACTCGGGAGGAGGTAYGGAGCCCGTTTCTTTGGAGGACAGCACTGTTTTTCACTCGGGGATATGGGAASCTGCTTGTGGTTTCAACATTGGTCCCTTTACACCACAAGGGAATGATCTAACAGGTGAAAGAGGCTGTCTCTAACTTGTGGTTTACGGGGCACCTGGATCTGGAGAGATGCACACGCATCCAGAGCAAAGCAAGAGCCTGACAGCAAATACAGAGAATATCACTGCACAACTCAGTGCCGGCAGACAAAAGCAGGTTCCTCAACTCCAGACCAGGCGGAAGGACAAGAGGAAACGAGTGAACCAGGCGGTCTGCTCGAGAGCCTCGCGGAGCGGCGAGGGGCCCGGGGCAGGCTGGGCACGGGGCCTGGGGCGCCCAGCAGGGCAGCGCTCCCGCTTCTGCCAGGCCCCATCACGTCGGGGCACTTACACGGATCCAAACCTACCTTTAGCTTCACATGTGCCAACCTGAGCAGGCAGAAAACCGGTTCTGGTTCCGCCCGGCCATTTCAGACACTCTCCCAAAGCCGCCTGCACAAGCCACCCGTGTTCCACAGCAATGGAGATGTCTCTGCAGCAGTGCCAAGTGTCATACATCTCACATGACACGTGTTTGGCTACCCTGCGCTATCTGCCACAGGCTGTCAAGGGATTGCACATCAGTTTACCTTATGTTTATGCTTTCTGGCCAGCCMAAACCACCACAACACCTACTCAACGCAGCAGCAAGCGCTTCTCAACATGCAAACCCAACCCTGCCCCTGCCGCCGAGCTCCTGGAGCGCAGGAGGGATCCCAAAGGATCCCTTCACCCCCACACTCTGCACAKCACAGCCCTATACTTCCCTCCATCCACCCAAGGGTCCCTCTTCCCAACAGCCACCAGCAGAATTGCTGTTTCCCCCCTTATTTGAGCACGTCATCACCGGAGTGACAGAGCTTTCCTCAGGCCCCTGTCACACCCTGGCCACAAGGCAGGGCMCCAGGCACACAGTGTGAGCACGTCYGACACGTATCCCGGGGGYCACGGTGCGTATCCAGCACAAGCATCTTCATTATCAAGGAGTCAGCTTCTAACGTCAGCATTTTTTTCTCCTGTCAGCTGTGTACAAAAGATAACCCAAAGGAGCAAAACCACACTTTACACACAGTTCCTCTTTTGCTTTTTAAAATCATTTCTTCCTATTCCAAGAAAACCACTCACAGAGTGACTTAACTAGAATCCAAAAGAGCAGACAGCTCCGCTTTAGACAAAACGTATTCCCAAGAAAAGGGAGTCGTCTGACTCAAAGCAAGAAACTGAAGCCTGACCCAGCTCTATTTCATTTACTGAACTTGAGAAGCAACCTATTAATAGCTCACTACCATATTCCTACCCAGCCTCTTCATGTCATCGAGACAGCTACACTAACAGACACCAGATATAGATATGTTTCCATATTAACACTCTAAGGCAGAGCTAAACCGATTGTTAAAGTTTAAAGAGCAACCGCTGTTTCAAGAATTATCTTGAAACAGACAAAATTGGCCTGAGAGTTCATTTAATAGGGACCCATTGCAATATTCGATGGCAGCCCTTCAGATGCAGCTTCCTGCCTTCTCCCCAAGCAGCTTTACTAAGTTATTCTCTTAAYTTACGCTGTGAAGTTTGCCCAGCTGCTAGATTAACTAGAAGGAGAGCAGAATAATCTGCTCTTTCWGCTTCAGAAGAATATTGTGGGCCAACAAGGACACAATGAAAGCTGAAGTGACACGCCCGTGAAAACAACCAATTTGTAGGTTTTCTCCAAACCACTGGATTCTTGAGGTGCGACTGTGGCACACACTCCTGGCACACAAATTAATTTTCATGCAAGAAACCCCTTATCRGCTACAGGACTGAAAGGAAACCCGCTTTAGGAAGCCCTTTAATTGGCTTCCACATTTCACAAGGTGAACTTCTATCTGCCCACACACACACATCCCAGACACTGATCCACTGTGGTACTTTGAACACGTGTCATGGATATTGCAAGGTAAACCACATCCTCCAACTTGCACTGAAAWACTTTAAGGAAAAGGTTACACGAGTGTCAAAGCAACCCCCCTATGAAAGGTAACCCATTTGGGAAATAAACGGCACGCTCTCCTCCCTCCCTCTGCTCTCCAGCGCCAGGGAAAGAGGGGCTCCTCAGTGCCCAAAGGAGAAATTTTGCTTCAGGGAAAGGTTAGAAACAAAGACCACTGAGTTCACGTGGGGCTAGCATTAATGGCTTAAAATGCCTTTTCCACAAAGCCTAATCTCTTCTAGTAGCTGCAGAATATCYGCACCACCAAGACCGGGCAGCTATYGCTGGTGTGGACGAGATTCCTACCGCGGAGCGAGGAGTGAACGTGCCGCCGAGCTCGGATGCAGGGAGCGCGTCTGCCCCGGCGCCCCAGAGCGCGTCAACGAGGCTGGCAATGGCATAGCAGGAAAAAGGGCAACAACCGGACCAAGCAGAACACTCATGTTCCCCAAAGCACAAGCACGTTACCTGGAGCTTGGCAGGACAACCACACGTGTGAGGGAAGGCAGGAAGATGCCACATCCAGCCGTGTCTGTCCTACCATCACAGCACCTTAGCCTCATTTCAGAGACGGGGACAGGTAGAAATTTCCCCCTGCCYCTTCCCTCGCTCCTGCCTAGCTCTCCATGGGATGTTTTACAGCATCCCTATAAATCCAATACCCTCCGCMGCCTCTGCCCCCGTGAGTGCCCAGGACTCGGACACATGAGCATGTGGGTACCAAGAGCCCAGAGGGTTCTGCAGTTCCCCTACACATTACCCAAGGGGAACAGGAGGAGGATTTTGGATCCACTCACCTAACTAAGGAGAACAAGGGCCTTGCCAGCACTACAACGGCTAGCGCCAGCACTGCTCCTTATCCTTGACCCAGCATT
Organism: Eudromia elegans; assembly: GCA_003342815.1. Classification (NCBI taxonomy): domain Eukaryota; kingdom Metazoa; phylum Chordata; class Aves; order Tinamiformes; family Tinamidae; genus Eudromia; species Eudromia elegans. Next base: position 5,863,986 of record PTEX01000011.1, on the reverse strand, counting down.
CCAGTTATGAGCACACCGCTGAAACGCCCCTTCCCTGCAGCCTCACAGCAATTGTCTGTCACCAATTAAAATTAATTATAGGTGCTGAAAACCCTAGGATGCTGAAAACCCTGCCAGACTGCAGAGGCACCCTAATCCTCYGCCAATAACTCTCTTGAGGGAGGAACAATAACTTATTTTCTAGCTAGAAAATGACCAAAGCTGCTTTGGTGTCTTCTCAGACTAGTCCAAAACCTAGATTCTAGTTCAGTTATCATTTGGCTCTTACCCTAATGCTAGCTGTGATTTCACTTCTGAAACCTAAATCTCTCTCCAACGCAATAAACTACTCTACAGGAATGGCTCGCAAGGTCTTTGTATGGATAGACCAAAAAAAGGCAAAACCCCGCACAGAGATGCACAGGCGACACAACAACTGGGCTGAAAAAGCTGCTGAGCAAGGAGAGCGGATTCGTGGCCGTGCGGAGCCTCTGAACCATTAACTCGTGGGCTATGAGAGTAACCAGCACTAGTGCCTTGCTAGCAGGACGTATGGACACTCACCACTTCTCTGGAAAAAGGCCCTGCGTTTTCTTGCTGTGAAATTGTGACAAGTCATTTTATGTCCTCAAAGGCAGGGGCATCCAGGCTTCCGCCTAGTCTTCTGCAACGTACAGATCTGAATTTGGCATTTCTGCAGAGAAAGACACAAACGAGGCAGCACCCATCCAGCAGAGCACGTACAGACTTGGCTTCCAAGTGCTGAGAAGAAGGGATTACTTCACGCCACCCCTTCATTTCCACGTGTTAACTGCATTAACAGCATACTGGGAAAGTCAAAAAGCAGAAGACAACACACCACAGCTCGGGTATCCTCCTGGTTGCTCGCTTCTCGCAAGCCAGTCCGAACAGCACAGGCCTCCTATAGCGATTATAAACTYGGGTCCTTCAGTTGGTTTTCAGCCCAGCCCCAGGTCCTGGCTTTCAGCACCCACATCCAGCCTCCCGGCCCTGGCTTCACCCTCCAACCCGTACAGCCAACACGCATCCATCAGGGTTTATAGAGGAACGGCAGCCCTGAACGCTTCCATGGAGCCTCACCAACTCTGCCGAGCCGACAAGCATCAAACAGACCTTCTCTCTAAAACAAAAGGTCTAAAACAACGGAAAACGCTTAGCAATAAGAGCAGATTTAAACCAAAGTTCGCAGTTTTGATCAGTATGCATCATAAATGGTATCAAATTATTACAGGTAAAAATCCTTGGACTATGCTGTTGAAGATCTTCAACTTTTAAATGCTCTCTTGCCATTCAGCTAGTRGAAGAATTTCTCCACTTGTAATTAGGAATAAGAAAAATAATCCCCAGTTAAACTTCACCCTGCAAGTTTCTCCACCAAATCCCTGAGCTTTGAATGACCAAAACACTGGCATTTCAATGGAATTTGTTCTCCGATATATTTAGCAGTCTGTCACAGCTAAGGCTATTCTATTACAGAAAATATGTTAAAAATATCTGTTTCTATTCCCCTTCCAGATCATACGGAGAAAATTTGGCAGCAAAACCGAATTCCTAATCTGTGTGACTGCTCTGTTGTGACAGAATCCGGAGGCACCGGTCAGAATAGACAGCGAAACAATATTGGCCTTTTTCTATATATAAACATCCCCCCGGGGATAATCTGAATTATTTCCTTAAATGAATTTGAAGGAACCRCAGCAAAAGCCTCCCGCGCTGGGGCTCGGGCGCGCGGCAGACAAAGGCAGGGCCTCCCGGCACGCGCCGGCCGGGCCTCCCCGCTCTCCTTTAAGTCTCCTTGCGACGCCAGCGCTCCCCCCGCCGGGCCACCCCCGCGGGGTCCCCTCCCGAGGCCGCTGCCCCCGCGGCCTCCGCGACGCGCACGTCGGCTGCCTGTTCGGGACCGGCGCCTAATGAAGGCCGCGGGAATTAACGCTGGTGAAGGCTGAGAAGGGCTCCCCGGTTTAGGGAGCCGAGCGGCGGTGAATTATGGGCGCGTCGTACAATGGAGTCACTAGGGAACGAAGATCCGGCCGTGCATCCATCACTGCCCGCGGCCCGAGTTGGGAGGCGYTCAMCRACGGCTTGCGCCAACGTTAAAGAAAGARAAAAATCACGATATTTTCTCGCTAKTCYAAAAYACTCCTGTAGCCCGTCGTGCTCAGTCATCCAGGGCAAGTYTAGGAATCCAGGATTAGCAMTAAATGTTCTAGTTTTCATCAAAATGATGCGGTAAACTAAGTAATAGCTTATAAAAAAAACRCAAAAGAAGCCTGTTAGGACTTTTTTCCAAGCATCTTATCCAAATGGCTGTTCACRAGAGCCGAGGTAAGGAATGTGCGCTGAAAGCTTCACAAAGAAACGAGGGGAAGAAAAAGCACGTTCTACTGCCATTTTCACAGCAATGAGACCAGATACGTTGTTAGAAGAAGGTGACAGTTTCCCCCAAACGGCAAAACACAGCGTGAGGCATCTAAAACTTTTTATCTTCAAGTATCAYGGGATGAATTCACTGTAGCAACCCAGGACATAACACAGGTCTTCTGTTTCAACTCAAGGAATAAAAAAAGCAAGCAAGCAAGCAAGGGCGAGGCCCTGCTGCCCCGCCACGCGTGCAGCCCCGCGTGCCCGGCGGGGCAGGCGCGCGCTCCCGCTTCGCCCAGCGCGCTCCTGCGCACTCAGCCAGATTAACTCGTGACCTTTTTACGCAACACGACGGGCCCCGTGTTAACACCGGTGCTGCACAGCCGGAGACCGGCCCCGCGAGGGTTAAGCCAGGGAGGAGTGTACATAAGGTGGTAGATGCAGAGCCAATAAAAACACGGTGCTATAGTTAGATGCTGGATACTGAGCAATGGTGACTATAAAGGTTGCTCCAAGCGGAGCCCCTGCAGATGACACTAGCGTGCTGTCCTTAGCTTCTAAGCTTACAGAGAAGGGGGGGGAGGCAACCGCAGGAGGATCAGCTCAGCTTACCTGGAGTTCACACCAAGCAACCTCCACCCACGTCTCTGTGTCCAGACCCTTGTAGACCGTTTTGAAGGAGCCCCTGCCGAGTTCGATATCAAACTTCAGGAACCTGCCGTCCAGCGAGGTGGCGACCGCCTTCATATCGGCCTCCTCCTCGGGCTCCTCTCTCTTGGCCTTGCCCTGATCCTTGGCAGCATCCGCCGCCTCCCGCCTCTCCGCATCCCTGCCCGGCTCCTTCTGCTCCTCGGCGCCCGCCGCGCTGCCGGGCGCGGGCTCCGGCCGCGGCTCCCCGGCGGGCTCGGCCTTCCCGGCCGCGCCGTGCCCGGCCTTGGCCCGCTCCGCGATGATGCGCCGGGTTTTGGGCAGCAGGATGATCCTCCGCTGCTGCTCGGCCTCGGGCGGCTCGAAGGCGGGCTCCTCCTGGTCCGAGTCCACGACGCTCCTGCGCAGGAAGCGCTGATGCACCAGCCGCGGCTCCCGCGCCGCCGGCGCGGCCCCCTCC
>PTEX01000011.1:5791350-5859667 GCA_003342815.1 Eudromia elegans | reverse complement strand
CTGCAGGGCTCCGCCACACAGGGCGGGCACCGTCAACCAGAGAAGCGTCACCCGGAGCTGTGCCCCGAGTCCCGCCTGCAACCGGGGTGCGCGGTGCCGCGCGGCCCTTCTGCACCCTTAAACGAGAGACAAAAATACGGAAACAGGTAGTCGTTTGACATACGAGCTCTGAAGATTTCATTAAAAATGCGTGGTTGATGCCTTCGGTAATTCGGCATCTTCCAGGGGTTTGTTTCTTGAAGTGTGCAAGTGCAGCGCTAGTAGCACCTGCAACTGTTGCATAAAATGCAGGTTTGTGCAGCTATGAAATCACTGAATTACCTATTGTCTTCTCAATCTGTGGGCAGTAGCTACTGGACAGGAATAATAGGCAGTTAGCAGGGGAAAAAGCAGGGAAGGTGAAGGGAAAGGCAGGAAAGATGAAGGGTCCGAAGGCTTCCCCCATCATTAKGTATCCATGACCCAGTAGTGCCTTCCTCATGAGTCAAATTCCCACCTCCATGCAGGAAARCAATGTTGAGGCTGATGAGAGAGCGGAAAGCAGCGGCCAACCCTTCACTCAGCAGGTAGACAGAAGAAAACAAGGAAGAGTCTAGAGGCAGCCAAATGCCAAAACCAACGTGACAAAGAAACCACAGTCAAGGAAAACATGGGGGCAAAAAGAGCCACTTGTTTGAGCTACTTGCCTTTGACTGCAAGGCTTCTGCAGAGGAAGGAAAGACCTAGACCTTCAGATGCACAAACAGAGAGAAGGGAAAGGAGATCATCCCCACCATCATCATCCTCTGCCCAGAGGGCTGCACGTGTCTGGTGCTCTTCCTGCRCCCATCTTCTTACTGGAAAAATAACATAAATTGCATGTCACACACCTGGTAGCAATCCACAGCCCAATGCAAGCAAAAGCTCCTTCACCCCCACTGCTGGACCTCTTCCTAACGTAGCTCCCTGTCTTCGACCGAGGGAGCTAAAATGGGACACGYGTTTCTGTGCAGAAAAGCTACCGATTCTCCAGCTATCCCCATTTCGGCTGTGTGCAAGACAGGGAGATAAGGGAGCACTTTATTGCCAGAAGGCATGGAGAAGGATAAGCACTCGGAGGCGTCCTCACTGGTGCGCACCGGCAGAGCAACCTTGAAAGGGAAGCACGCCGATAGCAGCGCGGGCTCTTGCGCCAGCGGCGTTGTAAACTGTAGCACTTTGCAACAAGAACAAAGGTAGTCAAGGTGGTACCGACRCACGCCAACCTTCATCAAGCCTCCGAGCTCAAGAGCTGTCCTTGGTACGTATGGAAGTCAAGGTGTTCGTCGCAGCAGAGGAAATTCTCCGTGCAAAATGCTGCGGGAGCCGCACGTCCACCCCTGGCTGCCCAGGATGGAGGTTTCCCTTGAGGGGCAGATCCACCCTTGGGCCTCTTCCTCTCCCCCGACCATTCCCGTGACTGAAGCAAGGGGCAATCAGCCACACGGAGCGGGGCAGCTTGCGAAAGCTGATAGATAGCTGGTGTTACTTTCAAAAGGRGGAAAATAACCTTTTCTGCTAATAACAGCCACTATTTTCTTTCCATGTTTGTTAGTTTAGAGCAAGTCCAGGTAACAGTTTGACTTTCAGATTCTCCAATACWGAGATTTTTTAAAAAAATTTGTTCAAAATAAATGTTTGCAGTGACCGTGGAAACATTTATATTGGCCTCCAGTTTTCTATTATTTTTTCTTTATAACTTGAATAAAATGTGTCAAACACCATTAAAGTGCTGTTTTCAGTGGCCCTAAGGGTTACTGACCCCAAYGCAGTATTAGGTAATAACTGTGTTTTCTTGAAAAGAATAATACTGATTTAAAACCTCAGTTTAAACATCAATCGCRTTTTCTTCTAGCAATTTGTTTGTAGATACAATAGCTCAAGTCATAAAGTTGATACAAATCTATGTTGCAAATGCCTGAAACCAGCTGAAAATCTCAGGTTTGCGTGGCACAGCCACGGATGCTCCTGGCTCACTCAGCGAGCACAGGGAGCAGAACAAGCACCCAGGGGACGTGGGGAAAACGTGCCTGGTGACTTAGGAGGGCGTAAACTCCATTTAGCTTTGTTTGCCCTCAGCTAAACGCCCGGTCGCCGTACAAACCGTAATTCCAATGAACATGACAACTTCAAACTCTGATAAAGTTATGGCATCACATTGCTATGGGATGTATTGGCAACTATTAAATRCTGCAGGAATTAAAAATACAAAAAGGGGGTTTGAGTTTGAAGTTGTCATGTTCCTTAATGCCTTAATTCCTTAATTCATATTCCTTAAAATAGATAGGCTTCATGGGGCTGCAGAAAGAAAGAAAAAAAACCCACAAAATGTAACCAAATCGAAGCAGCAGAGAAATAAGCCAGGACAGAGCCAAGATTTGTGCCCCGTTCCTCTCAGCGACACACCAGGCAATGGCAATGTAGGTATTGTGTTGCTTAACTATTTCATTCTTCACCTGATAAAAGAGTGCCTCACACCGTCACAAATTACTGCAAAACGCTCATGTTGCACCGACGGTGTCTTCACTGCTTCACGGAGGTACTGAGGAGTATTCCCTGCCCTGGTCCAAGAGTCGGCGTTCCCGAGGCAGCGACACCTCTCCAAGGGCAGCTGAGGCACCAGAAGGAACCGGAGCACCCGGAGCTGGTTTGGGTAGCGGCACCATTTCCATGGAGCAGCGTCTCACCACGCAAGTCACCAAAGGGAGGGTCGGACAGGCCGCCCATCACCTTTCCCTCCCCAACTCTGACCAATGATTAATMGTCTTTGCAGAATTACTGCACAATTCTAGATTTTGGTTTTAATTATTTATCTGCTTTGGGTTCCTAGGAAATAATGGCTTTGAGCCCGTAATAAACTCAAATGAACAACCCAATTAATTTCCAAATGCCTCTGTGGCCAACAGTATTGCCAGAGTCCAAATGGCATGTTAGCCTTTTTTTATCCTCTTCTTCTTGCATCATTTTCTACTTAAGCAGCATTAAAAATAAAAATAAAATAGAGCAAAGTGAAACAAATATTCAAAACAGTGAGTCAAATATGGCACTTGTTTTTTCCTAGGATGGAGCTGAATTCCATCGAACAGTGAGTAACTCACTGCTAACTCACTATTGTAAAATAAGCAGATTTTTTAAGGCATAAAGGCAAGACCATCATTGCTCATCACATAAAAGACAACTCACGAGTTGTCCTGTGTTTAACAASGAAAAGAGGTGCTGATCTCATCTCYGCACAGTGTTGCTKGTTGTACTTAGCCCTTTGATCCTGTTTTCCTCACRAACTGAAGAAGTGATGAGAGCATCTAACCTTCCCRCAGAGAGCACATTCCTTCAGGTAATAATCATTCAAGTGAACAGATTCGTGAGAATAAGAAGCAGCCACCTGACCCTGGACATGCATCTATTCATCCGACTAGTTGCAGTGGCTGCAAACACATTGCCGTGACCAACAGGCAGAATTCTGAAGTTCTTCCACTATGGCATGAACTTTTACTGCAAACCACATGTCCAAGGGTTAGCAACAGGAGCAAGCACACCGGAGTAGGAACAAAATGCCTGAAAAGTCAATGCCTGTGCTCCAAATATCCTCCCTCTTCTTCATGAGAGGTCCCCCATTTAAMTGACTTGCAATTCCTTAGCATAAAAGTGAAGGGCGATAGGCAAAATACAGCACWACCCAGCTAAGAGGTATCACCATGCAAACACATGGAGGCTCCAAGGCAGCTTGAGGATTCTCAAGAAAGACAAAGAATTATCCCTGCTCCCAAGGCAGTGAGGATACCTGACTACAACGCTACAAGATCATGATATAATGCATGGTGATCTGGGGAGAAGAGTCCATCACCGCCACGTGGACAAGGACACAAGAACGGGACATAGGTAGCTGCTTCGTATAACCATGATCGTCTGTCTCCCAACTCCCCGGCATWTGTCGGTGGACAAAATGCCTGAAAACGCCTGAGCTGTCTCGTGCTCCGCGGCAGAACTCCTCGCACTGCCGTTTTCTCTCCTAATAATCGCTAATGAGGAACGCAGCACGCTCGCCAGCAGCGCAGACAGGCTGGGGCAACTGCAGCCAGCCTGGGCTGCTCCCAGAGCTCCTCACAGGGCTCCACGGTTACTCTGTAAAGGGCCGCACCACAACAGCACTCAGACACTACCAGTAGTGTTCAATATTCAATATATGGTAATTCCTACGGTAAGAACTGCCTTCTCATCTGTCAATACACGACAGGAAAGAACTTGGGAAATATCCCAGTGAAAAGAAAGCAGGTGATCCCTAAGCCTTTCTGGCTTCCAGCTCCTAGGAAGAAGCCAGAGAAAGCACCGATTCTCCAGAGCAGAAGACACAGGAGGACCCCTAAGAGCAGAGAGCAGAGCACCCAGGAGCAGGTCCCCATCTTCTCTTTTCCTTTCTTTCTCTGCTTCTTCTCTGACAACAAGGACTTTGCATTTCAAACCACTATTTCTCAAGGTTGTACTGAGTAGATAAGAAGAGTCTGGYATTAGAATCACCAAAAATGATCAATCATTACAAGGCACTTGTAAAAATAAATGCAATATATCTACCTTTGGGTAACAGATTCCAAGGGCTGCAGTTCACATTCAGACTTCAGAAAGCAGTGCCTCCAGACCATCAAAGAGCAGTTATCTGATAATGTTGTTTGTTTGTTAATTTAGCACAAAGGAAGTTTAGGTAAGCATTGAAAGTCGGGGTTTATTGCACATYAGATATTTCAGACAATACTAGAGTCAAATTGGTGTAATATCTTTGATTTCCTGATAGGCTCTGACCACAAGTGAGCTGAGCACATAATTAGCCTCGGTCCCAACTGTGCTCCCATTAAACTGACTCACTTCTCRTTTAAATTAAAGCAAAATGAGTTTGTGAATGGGGAATCTTTTYCCCCGCTTAAGTGTCAGTCTGCTCACGGTTCACATTGGTTGAAGCAGAGCACACAAACAAACACGAGGTCTTCTGAACACAGATTCATTCATACATTTTCCCTTACTATAAAAASCTCTATAAAAGATGATAAAATATGAAAGGTAATTTCCTAACAGTTCAGATATGAAGAATAAACCATATATGACATAACTCTACCCTTCTCTCATCCTGCAGCTCAAATGCCAAGATCCTAATTTGATRTTTTAACTTGTTATTAAAAAAAAAMCWCCAAATATTTTATTCAAGAAGGGATGACTATCAATTTCATTGGTAGCTGAGAATCAATATTATGCTCAGGAGAACTTAAGGCAAACTTTTGTTTTCATAACCCTGGTGGGGATTTTATGAGCTCTCRTGGCATATTGACAATTTATTATGCAATCCCATAGAGATTTGCAAAGAAAGGACATGGTAGCCTAAATCACTAAGCTCCACCAAGTGGCATAACCGAGAATGTATTACCACAAAGCTCACCCTGCTTTAGGATGGTCTGAAAGGTGGTGCCAGCAGTAACCAGGCATCTGACTGCTTCTGCCTTCTAACTCCTGCACAGGAGATGAACAGGACATGGAGGGAAAGGCGCCCTGCAGTATAATTGTATTTTAAATAACGTTCAGCTCTTGACGCGACGAGTGCAAGTTTCCTCCTCCATCACACCGGTTTGGAGGCTGACTGTGTGAGCGCCGTGTTGCTGTGCGCAGCTCTTGGCAGAATCGGTGCACCCAAGAACAGCAGGGGCAGCAACCTCTGCTGCCGTGTGTCTGTATTCCTGCAACGCCGAAACAGCACCAGGCATGAGGGGACTGSTGTGGCCAGCACGGAACAGGGCTGCGGTGCAGATGTGCGGGGCAAGGACAGTGCCAGGAGGGAGGCAGCAACTCGGTTCACTGGGCAGAGGAGGGGACCTGGCTGAGCGCTCAGCCYGGCCAGGGCATCGCGCAGCACTGGCCACGTGCAGAGAAACAACAGAAACTGAGAAAACACCGGAAAAAAAGGAAAAAGAATAAAGACTACATCCGAGACTAAATAAAGAATAGACTACCCAAGATGAAAATACCTAACGCCATCCAGAACTACGGGGAGTTGGCACCACCAGAACCAGATTGAAACATTCTGTTCTGCTGGAAAATCCCGGAGTCCTGCTCTTTTAAAGAGGTTCTTTGCTCAGGAAGTATGCCTTTAATCTCAGCAAAAAATATGACAAACTCTAAAGGTTTGATGTTTGGGGAATTTGAGGAGAGTTTAAGGTTTGCATACAGAATTTTTATAAAGTGAGAAATAGATGAATGCCACAAACCTATGGACAAGAACATGGTAACTGAAAGGAAGTGGATTAACTATCATGATCTCCAAATGTAGCCCATTGGACCTTGCCATACGSCACACTTCTTCAGGGCTGGGCTAACTAACCACTTTCAAAATGCGTTTCTATTCTCATTCCATAAAATATTTTAATTGAACAAAATATGGTCACCTTCCTTTTCCAGTCTCTATTAGCCAGATCAGCATAACTAAAATCTGGTTAAATCCCATAAGATATCTAAAAATAGTACCAAATTTCAGTCTTTACCCAGGACAATCCAAGCTATTTTTCTTCTTCTCGTACACTACTCCTCTATGCATGTCAGGATTGATGTTAAAAGAACTTCCCYAGCACAGAGAGAAACCTGTTACTGTGTTTCCAAGGTTTAAAGATGAATGCCTTTTAATACAAAAGTTTCCTAGCAACATGTGTTTCTGGCCTAGACTATCTTCCAAAATTGGCACCGCTTTCAGAATGGTGTCTACGTCTGTGTTTAAGCTAGTCCTTACACGATGCTGTTATCTTTACCTCCACARCGTGTGGCATCACAGAACAGCACTCGTCTTTTCCTAGGCTCAGTTTCTTCCCGTCTCCCGTTTTGGTGTCACTCACACAGGTATTTTCCCCCTCTTGGCTAGTAATGAGCTTTTCTTTTTTCTCCATAATGGGGTAGAGGAGCCTCCTTGCTTCTTGTTGATGCTCCTTTCGTTTAGACTTAGCAAAGCCCTAACTGGTGCTGGGGTCTGTGGCACCCATTTCCAAGTGCTCCTTACGGCCATCCAGACAAGCAAAGCAGAGCACCACGCACTACAGGTGTTGCTCATAGACAAGTGAAACCAGCAAAAGTTTCATCAACCCAGATTTTCTGAGGGTTGGGCAAGCAGTAAGAAAAATGTGGATGAGGATGGTAGAATTTCCTAGAGCACCGTTTCCTCTTGTGACACAACAGAGAAATCTGTCATGACCAGGGCAGCTCYCAGAGCAAACAGATATCAGCCTGACACCATTTTTTTCAAATGTTATCCACGCCATGACAGAGCAAATCCTTGTGTAACAATCATAATTTTTACTGGGTGACACTTAGCTCTGTTGAAAGGGAAGCACAACGGAAGAGGTTGTGCTGGTCACAGAGGCTTGAGGAACATCAAATTCACTGGTGCTAACTACAAAGCCTTAGGAAGAGGGAGCGGGTGTCTCCCATCTAGACACGGCTGCCCTTAACAGCTGCATGTTGGATTTCTAAGGCTGAAAATGCAAGTCTGGCCTTTTTTTTTTTTTTCCAGGGACACTGGAAATTACAGAATTTGTAAAGGCCAAAACCGAAGGATTCTGAGGGGGAAAGAACTTATTCTGAAGGTTTGGGATACATTAATGTGTCCTTCAAGAGGAATACGAGGGCAGTTTGACCTGGGACTGCTCTTTGCCAAGCCAGACTTTTCCAGCGGTTAATYGTGAGGGAAGAAATACTAGAGAATCATGCAGCTCACTTCGCTTGATCTAATTCCATTCACCAGCTGTGGGAAATACTCGTCCAAGAGGCAGAGTGCTCCGGGCGCTCTGCAGAGCAGCACACTGGGGTGATACCTGAGCTCCTCCAGGAGCCCGTTCCAGCTCACTTGCTGCAAAATGTTCCAATGAAATGGAACAGCCAGTCACACAAAAGCAAAGCTTTCACAGCTAACTTTGTACCTCGTCAGTATTTCTGCAATACAGTACGTGCTTTAATATAGCCCTCAGCACAATGTCACAGGGCTGGATTACAGACCCGTTAAAGAACATCACTTTCCATTTCCTAACTCCTTAGGGTTTAGAAAGTCACCCGTAACGCCAGAGCACATCCCTTAATTTCTGCATTTCAATARAAGAGCCACACTAGCCCATTCTATCTGAAGAAGGTGTCTGATGTTACCTGTGCCAGACACACGTATTACACTGTTTGCTTTGGAGTCCATCAGCTGCCGTGGAGAGTGCAAAGCTGGGAGCTAAACACGGCTCCTCAGGAGGTTAAGCAGCCTTAGCAATTGCCCTAGTGAAGGTACCTGACAGACCAAACACCTTTCTTGGGCTCATCTGCTAAACAAGTAGTCCCAGCACTTGTGGAGATCCACGAATAGGGAATATACTCAACTACTGTGAGAGTTCAGGCTTGCTGCATTAGAAAGGAAATTCAATCCATAGGCTAACAGAGGCACAAGGTCTTCTTTCCTTAGGACATGTCCAAAGCCAAGATTGTTGTTTGCAGTRGTCAGATTCACAGAGCTAATTAATTCGGGTAGAGCAGATCTGAAAGACTCTTTCTGAGATTAAAAAGTCTACAAGAAGATGCTTCCAGTTTTGCACAGTTTATTTCCCAGAAAACAAAGTTATATAGCAGAAATATCTGGGACCAGTTGCTTCCATCTGTGTCCATAAGCTTCATATAAATACAAAAACGCTGTTGCAGAACAGTGCTCACAGTTATWTCATGGTTTCCCTCTATGGGATACAGGTACTAAGGAACAGAGGTCAAACACATGTTGGCAAGATACGAGCTCCACTACAGTTAATTTCTTAGATCCAACTGACTCTTATTTAACTTCTTCCAGACCAATGACATAGGACATATGAAATAGTGTTGTTCAGAGACTCCAACAGAAGCAGAAGGATTTTCTTTTTCTAAGAGAAAATTCTGCCATTTTCATGCTGGCCTCAAGTGTTTTGATACTGAGATGACAGGCACCTTATCTAGACTCCATTTCCACATGCAATTTTCACCCAGCAAGAAGCCTTTAGGCTTTAGATTAGATCAGACAACAGTATGATTAGAAATGCAGAAGGATATAAACCATGTCATTTCTGATTACAGACTTCCCATTACAAACTTGGAGGTCTTATTTCAGCACCATTTTCCATATTGTTTGTCTACAACTCAAAAGAATATCTCTGTTCTCATTTTAGTGCTGTTTCATGCCTACCAGTCACTTGTTTCATGACACACAACACATKGATAATTTTAAGCCTTGTGAGGCCATATTTTCAATCCCAAGTGATGATTTCACTGTAGTGTGCTACCAGTGGCCTTGACTAGGTTGCAAACTGTGCAGGTGAGCAAAAACAACTTTCTAGCCAGCACAGGTTTTACAAGGTACCTCAGTACTTCAGTGTGCAACTACACACATGCAAACATKAAAGACTGGTTGCAAGTGGCTAAAACCTTTCCCTTGTGGTAGAATATGGAGAGGAAAATCTATCTGAGGCCAAAGATTAGTCTCTCAAATTTATCTTGACAGYTACATTTCCATGTAAGGGCAATTCAGAATATTTTACTAAGCTCAAGTCACTGTCTTTCAAATATGTTCTCTCATTTAAGGAATGTATTACTGTGATCAGTTACTTATTATTTGTATTGTACCAAACTCAGTTGCCTAATCAAAATTGGGAATCAAATGAAGATAGTATTGAACAAACACATGTAAGGATGACCTGAGCCCAAGGAAACTCAGAGTCTAGATATGGCATGGCCAGCTCATGGGACCTGAAGCACACGTTTTCTCCAGTATTTGGTTATTCTGCATATTTTACTGCTCTTTCTGCACTCTCTGAAATAAACACRACCAGCAAAACACAGAGCAGCTTTGGAGGGAATAGGGCTGAGGGCACCATTGCAACAAGGCTCTTGTCGTTACAAGCTTCATGAACGCACCTCGCTCTACGCTGGGCTCATTGCAGCACTCTGCATTTTTGTTAATAGTCAGCGAGGTTATTCCCTGCCCTGTGGGCTGTGAAACAGTAAATAGCAAAAGGAATAAGAAYAGGCAGTCAGTCAAATGACAGAATATTAAAAAGGTCATAAGTAGTACACAATGCCAATGTAATTAAATGCATGTATTAGAGACTGGAATTCCAATAATAACCTCCCAGGACAAAGAAAATATCACCATGAAAAAACTAGCACAGACTTTCTAATCCACCTAACAGTGAAATCGGAAATTAGAGCATTTTAAAAGACTTTTTCCCCAAGACCTTAAATTCTTCTCATGACGTAAGTTAAGTCCTGTGAATGTGATCATCCTTTCAGGAGAGGTCTTAATGACATTCCACCATGTGATAACAGAGTGGAATTAGGACAAGCCTTTGCTGCTCTCTTGGACTCTTCACCTCAATTTACCATGCAATGTGCTTTCCTATGAATGCAACATCCAAGCTCTGAAAAACTTAGCAAACAATATGCCCCCCAAAAATATGAAAACATACAGAGGACAAATCTCTACAGTAGTATAGGTTCAATACATATTACATATTAATCCCTGGGTGTAAGCCCAGAGGAGGAGGAGGAGTGGAGGAAGACATATACTTGCATATTGGAGGGTAGACCCATGGCTTCCGAGTCCACTACCCTGGGACAAACCAAGCTGCTGCACCCCGATGTGAGAGGCAGAGCTGTGCCCAAGCACAAGAACGTCTGTCCTCAGCCTGACTCGGGCTTCCTTCCATCCCCTGCTGAGCTGGAGCCAGCTCTTCAAGGGCTCTGCTTGGGATACTTCCACAGGGATAATGAAGCACTGTTATATACCTAGAATTTCCACCTAAAACTATATTTAACCTTCCAGGGCTACCGCCAGAACATCATTAGGCAGAGAGAAAYGCGGGTTGCTAGAGGAGAGCAGCGTGAGAGCGATAACGCGTTCTGACAGAGCCACCTAACACCTCCCGCCAGCACACGCCTTAGCGGAGCACCCGCGTCGCCCCAAAATCCCCTTTYGAACCGGCAAAGCACCCTTGTACAGCAGAGCTGGACAGGGAAAGCACGTAGAGTCCAGCTCTCGGCACGAAACGCCCCAGCAGCAGGTTTTCCAAGTACAGGAATGGAGGAAAATGCTGCRGGAAACAAACGCAGGTTTGCATGAGGATTCCTGGTTTAATTCTGACTTTCCATTCTCTCTTAGCAAGCACTTAGGAGACGTTGTAACTTGACATCTAAAGTAAGCCAAATAATTAGCGCTTTTGCTGTTGCAATTTGTGAATAGCTTTCCATCATCTTACTTTCACTTTATAAATGACCTGCTTCATTTTCCTATGGTACTTAATATTAATTGCAATGTTACTGCTGTTGTTATTTAAATGCCATTGTAAACAASGGTATAGTGCAGCAAAACTAAAGACCACGTGATATGCTGGAAAAGTAGTGGAAACACGAGGCTTTCAGGGCACGCATCAGCAGAGCGTTTCAGAGGAGCACTGCAATTAATTTTTGGCAGCCTGTGACGACAGGGCACAGCCTGTGACAACAGGGCACAGGGCATTCTTTAGCTCGCTGCATTACAAGTTTGAACAAGCTTGAAAAATAAAATGTTTTCCACAGATTCACTCATTGTATAGATAAGTTCAGCATGTTTGTTTTTTTTTCTCTCCAGAGAGGTGAATATTTGATCAAAATGTAAATGAAAAATATTTTTTCCCCACAACAAAGTCCTCATTCTTCCCTTTTAGGCAGTATCCAGCTCCAGTTGGATCTTTTACTGTTTCATTTTGGAGGTTAGAAGTGCTCTGTATTAAGGCAGTAAAGTGATACCTCAGCAGGGAATTCTGCAAGATCTTTCTTTTAAGCATTTATATTTTCTAAAATGTTATTTTGGTTCTAGCAATAAAGTCCAACTTTAGGAAGTAATTAGAACTATATCTGCATTCAGTACATTGGCCATCCTTGATGTGAACCACAGGRGAATAGAAATATCCCTTTATTCTCTTCACCAAACACCAACAGTTGAATTTGGCTCTTCCTGCTCCTTTACCTGTTTTCACAGCAGGATTAACTACGTTGTGCCAAATTTTGTTATCAGATATAGATCTGTTTGGATTCCTTACTAAGTGATAGAACCCAAGGTGTTTCGTGTTGAAGATACAAACAATTATTTCTGTTTTTATATCTTACRTAGCATTTTTATACATATGGCAAATAACTGCTTTTCATATTGAGTATGCCCATGCCTCATCAAGATAGACTCCAGTATTTTTCAGAGCATAAATATGAAGGAGAAAACTGTACACTTGAATCCAGCTAAGAGCACCGGAATAAATTTTATCCCCCACCCAYCCACACCTACTTTTCTTGCACCTGAGCGCTAATACCTACATGGTATTAGGTTCACAACACCAACCTAATTTTTATCAGTGAACAAGATGACACCATCTTTACYGAGCTACCTGTTCAGAGGGACTCTGTGTAACAGGCGCTGCTTTCCAAGGCTGGAAAGCAACACAACAGCAAAGGCCACGAGTTCTTGCTTGCACATGGCTGTATTCAATACCTCCTACAACCACCTCAGAAAGCTCCTCTTGCTTTTCTTTTGTCATAACAGCCTGGAAGGAAAGAATATATTCTCATTTGAATTATGTCCCTCTAGCAAAATGAATTATAAATAGATGTAGAGCAAATGTTGCTGGAGAGGACTTTAAGCCTGTCTACCACATTTGGTTTCATAACCATACCGCTTTCCAAGATTTAGCTCTCCTCTTTTCCATTCTTCTGACTCAAAATAAGCCTGTGTTAGATCCTTTCATAACCACCATATGGTGCAGAGAGAACCTTTCATATCCTCGCAGTTGCTCGGGGCAGCTCCAGAATCAAGCAGCAGATTTATAAGGACGCTGGCTCTGTGACAGCCACCCGCACCGTCTTCAGCGACGTTCAGAGGCAGATTTCCTTCTCGTGCTGATAACATTCATCCGGAATATATACAGTATCCCAAGGAGTTGCTCCTCAGTGCAACTGCCTATTGCCTGTCAGATTTGATGTCTTTTCATTTAAAATGTCTGTTTTTACAGAAAAGGTGCCCCAAAGTGCAGGATTTTGCTCCTTTCCTCTAAGTATCTCTCTCTCATCTCTTCTCTTATTCATATTCTTCCTGCCTTGCATTTCTCTCATTTCATCCTCACTTTCCTCAGTGGCTTTTATTTCCAAAATCCTTTTACAAACAGAGCTGACTATGGTGCTCAGGCAAGGATGCAATGCTGATTTCAAATATCACATACCAACATTTGCAGCATTATTTATCAGGCCCTTTATTCACGTTCTAACATTTTTATGRCATGGCCAGCACCATATTCTGATCCATTTCTTTTAACTTCACCCTGGCAATGCTTATACATGCCTCATATTATCTTTTCCAGTGTGGATTATTTTTACCAACCCTGAATTACATCTACATTCTCTCAAGGTTGCTACAGTTTATCTGAAATCTTTAGGTTTCAGTTGGTCTTTCTAAATCTACAAGTATATATTTAACATATATTAATATATATTTAATATATATTAATTTAATTTTTTTTTATTAAGAGGTGAAATATTAAGTTTTTTCCTACTCCTCCTCTTTTTAGCATCTTCTGCGGCAAATGGCTCTTGTTGCTGACATGAGGATAATAATCAACCTGCTATAAGAATTCAGAATTTAGAGATTGCWATTGTTGACTGAATGAACATTCCCATTCTTCATTCTGGCATTTTAAGCCAGCTGGAGATGAACGACGTGAAGAAATGAAGAATTCTAGAAATTTTCCCAAGAAAAAAAGAGCCAAAATATAAYTTGAACTKCAAGTTAATKTTTTYCCCCCATTTTTCTGGAACTTCCTCSTCCTATTTGCTTTTAATCCAMAATGGGAGCAGGAATACTTAACAGCAACAGCTCAAGGGGCTTTCTTGAAACCCTCTAAGTGTCAAGGATGTGCTCCAGATTGTGCAGGCTGGTTCATTTTGCAGATATTCCCATCTAACTTCTCGCCTCTGGAGTCTGAACAAAGCTTTTTTGAGTATTTGACATCTAGTTGTCATTAATTACAACATAATTAAAAATAAATAAGGCTGCAGTTTTGTGAAGAAAAAGGGCTAGGACAAGCACGACAGCCTACAAAGAACCTGCAACGGATACACCTTGGCCTCCCAAAGCCAAGGGAGCTCTACGCCGAGGTTACCGGAGCGCTCTGCGGAGCTCGGGATTCCTGGGAGCAGATGGAAGGCGACACGTCTCTAGTAACCAGCTGGACTCTGCAGTCTGACTACTAAATACGTGGTCAGGTTGACCCCCCAGGCTCGAGCTCTTCCTGCGTACCCGGACACGGCGGGAATGTTGTGTCCAGCCGAGAGGAATGGGCTCCCACAGAGCCTTCATCCATGGGACTGTCCCAGCCCGGCGCAAAGGGACCGCCCTGCCCTGGGCACTGCAGAATGGCAGCTCCTCTGCAGGCCCGTTTGGGTGGTTCAGGCATCTTCTCTAGGGGAAAAGCACTGCCCAGGGCAAGGTTTCAGCAGCACAACACTGGCATYTTCCTAAGTCACAAAATATTTCAAGAAAACCTGAACAGCTATCATAAAAAGGGACACGACAACAAATTCTGGGCATTTGTAAATCATTTGCAATTTCTTAGCATAAAACTGCAGAAAGGAAACACGTTATAGAGCCTTCTGTCAGCCATGCAACGTGCTTGACTGCCCTGGCCTACACATTACATAAATGCACAGGAAATCGCCCACTTAGAGCTTGCACTTTAAGTGCACTGAATCACTTGCGGGCTGCTCTTCCTCTCCATGCACAACAAGCACAGCCAGCAGCTATAGGAAACGCAGCAGGGACTTGCAACCTTGCTGCCCAGTATTGTCATTTTATAGGCAAACATGGGYTTATCCCAGCTGCTTGTTCTGGAGGGGAAGTTAATGAACACATCATCAGGCAAGAAGCTTCAGACATAGAAAACTAAGGAAATGCAAAAGGGAAAAATCTAATGTGGAGGAATAGAACCWTGGGTCAAGCTTTACACGGGGCAGTATTTCTGCTGTCAGCAGAAGCAA
The DNA here is from genome assembly GCA_003342815.1 of Eudromia elegans. Classification (NCBI taxonomy): domain Eukaryota; kingdom Metazoa; phylum Chordata; class Aves; order Tinamiformes; family Tinamidae; genus Eudromia; species Eudromia elegans. The sequence continues at coordinate 5,844,577 of PTEX01000011.1, read as the reverse complement.
ACYCTAAGAAAGAAAAAATTTGTCTGCTGTCCCCAAGAGCTCCTATTTTCTGCTAGAGTTGTATAAGTTCTATGAGAGCAACAATACAAATAAATAGTGCACCACTTTCAACACTATATTGCTTTTAGCAGTRCTTTACCTTGYGTAGTCTCACTACAGCTTATATTGKCATGCAGCTCTATTTATAATTTTTATTAATTTTCTTCACACCTTCATTTTACAACAGAATCGAGATTCTTCCTCCAGGGCATATGCCAGCCCAGTGGAGAGCACGAACGGGCCAGATTCCCAGAGAACAGCCTCGSACATAGATCACAGCTGATGTATGAAGCGAGTCCCATTTGAGGACRTTTCTGCAAGTTCTGCTTCCTCCACCTGCACAGACCCTTCCGTGTTTTCTTAACGCACGTCATAAAATAGCCCAATACCATATGTGCAAGCTTGACGAGGTTGCAGAATGTGTGAAATGACATCAGTGCCTAATGTGGTCTATTGCCTTTCCTGGAAGCCACACTGTTCATGCAAAATTTGAGACAGGCTGAAAGACTGAATTCAAGAACATGATGGAAAGTAAATATCTGAATTAAAAAAAAAAAAAGAAAACAAGTTTAATGGCACTGTCCAGTTGCTCTTCATCTGAAATCTGAAAGATTGCTTTTGTCAAGATATTAACCAATAATRTCAAGCCAAGTATTACGCCACTAATCAATTAATTGCTGATAAATGCAATTTTAAGCATACTTCCTTATCATTATTTTAAGAGTGYGCTAGCATACATTAGGTGGCAGAGTGAAGTTGTCTTCATCAGCAAGTGAGCAACGGTTGTTTGGTTACAGTCAGACTAGGCTAAAAGAGGGTGGTTCTGCCTGTTTTCACTTCATTATTCCCTACAGAACACATTTTTAACAACAATGGGAATCACCACTGCGGGTTTGAAGGGCTGTTAGCAGTTTCCTCTGAATGCTGTGGCACTTGCAGGGTGCTCCCMGGGATTCAAATAATCACCTCTGCATAAAGGCCCTTCTGTGCACTTACTACCTAAAAAAATGTGTGAGCAAAAAGTCCTTTTGCAGGTTAAAGTGTATGGAAGGGAAGAAGAAAGTAAGTAGTGGAAAAGAAAAAGAAAAAAGTTCTTCCTGCAGGGAGAGTAGCTGTTAATCTGCAGTAATGCTCCTAAGAGCTGGCTAGATGAGTGGTTGAATCAGCCCTTGTCTCTAGTGACGCTGCTGGTGGGAGACCCATCTCCTCCTTGGGCAGGATGGGCAATCTGTGGTGTGTGTCCCCCGTGTCCAGCAGGACTTCTGTGCTTTGACTGTCCCCCTTTGCGCTGCTTTAACCATCAGGAGGTCTCCCGTGGAGCAAGGAAGATCCACCCWGCCAAGAGCACCGGCTGAGGGGCAGCAACGTAGGACCACGGAGTCTGCAGGAGAGCAGGACAAAGCGGGACCACCCCGGGCCCCGASGTGAGTGTATGGACACATTAGCTCTCCTTCCATTGCAGCCTGGGCCTAGCAAAGCCTGATATCACTCCAGATGCTCCTGAGTTACGCCCTTAGTGCCAGCCCCTGCTTTGGAGTTGGGCTCTCCCTCTGCACTGACTCCTTGACCATGGAGAGGCCACGCGGGCGGCAGCTCCGTGGCCAAGCGTTGCTTTGAATTAGCGCCAACGACATCACTTTGCTGCTGASAGATTCCTGCTTCCTGAACCAAAAGGGCAGCAAAAATGGAGAGTGTTTTGATAATTGTGCTTGTTTGGACTGCGATTAACGGGGCGAAAAACAAAAGAAAAGGCGGTCTTTCCCTGAAGCACCGTAACTTAACAGAGCTCAGCCAAGGCAGTTACAATCTACTGAGATAAACCACTGCGTCRGCCATTTCAGAGGTTATTTTGACCATGCAAAATAACACCCCATCAGCTTTAACCAGATAGGTCACATTAAGAAGACAAAACGTCTTAAGTTAAGAAACAAATATACAAATACCTTCCAATTTTAATGGATTAGAGAGACATGTGACAGGTTTTACTAGAAGTCAGAATTCAGGTTGATTTTCCTGATTTGGAYCAACTCTTTTGAAGTTCTAAAGTCACAGATTCATATGTGTATTAAAGAGATGGAGGGACACCAACCTGACTTCTGTGCAGACACCACGGTGCTCTCTGGAGGGTTCTTCAAGGCTGCCCTGCCCAGTGTGGTTTCGCAAGGCTGGTTCACATTTCTGCTTCCCTGATGCCCCGTGCAGGAACCCTTGTCAGTCCTGCAGCTTCCCACTGGGTCTGAGCCAGGCTCGCGTGGTGCATGTCCTGAGATAAAAACRGAAAAAGTGGCTTTGAGGGGGAAGAAACCAAAACTGTACATCTAGCCAGACACATGGTGCTTAGCAATACACAGGCATTTACATTTGCATCACCCATAAGAAAAAATGACAGTCACATCGGAGTAATAAGGATCGAAAACCCCTGAGGGACAGACCGGTCAATTCAAAGCAATGCTCCAAGCAGGCTCCTCTGGGCATATAACACTCCTGCAATGCTGCATTTTGCTTCAGCCTGTTCTTAAATGACCTCCAGTGGCGGATAATCCACATTTCATAACGCGGGCTGAGGGCCAGGGCCGGAGCGGAGGACGAGGCCCTCGCACCAACAATGGTCCTTTCTGTTGTGTTTTGGCAAACACCAAAAGGAAGTTGCTCTATTTCCTAAATCAGGTTAATTCCTTTGCTTGGTTAGTTTGTCAGTGCAGCTTTGAAGATAACCAATAATTTCAGCCCSGGGATGGCATTCTGAGCTATTCTCTGATGAAAGCACAATCACAGGCAACATTATAACAGGTTTTTAAATTGTTTCCCTTAGTCATAGGCTTAAAATAAAAAGTATAAAGAGGCGGAAGAAATAGTACTAGCATTAGGCAGATGTAATAGGAATGCTTAGACAGTGTGAAATCCAAGGGAGAATGTAATTACAGACCATGTTTCACTGAAAGTGTGAGTCACTGTAGACTGAAAAAAAATGCTATAAGCTCATACTTTAAGTGCTTAGCTAGTTTAAAAAAAAAAAAGTTTGGACTAGATGATCTCTAGAGGTCCCTTCCAACCTCAGCCACACTGTGAAACGCCTCTGCTTCCTAAATGCAGAAGTACCAATAAACAACCACATCCCGTGCAGTGCAACAGAGCCTGCCGGTTTAGGGCAGCGGCGACCCTGCTGCGTCAGCGCAGAGAATCGTGACAAGCAGACCTGCAGCCCAGCGGCTGCACGTTGGACACACGACTCGCGTGTAAGGGCAGCGTGAACCACGTCACGCCGGGCTGACTGCGACCCCAGCAGCGCTGTGTGCGCTGCTCACCTTGGAAAGCAGGCAGCTCAGGTAGCTTCAATGAAAGCAGGTACGGAAAGGCTGGTTTTAAGCACAGTATTCTCTTTGCACAAAATAGCAGAAGTAGGGATAAACAATGTGAATTAGAATTTTTGCCGAAATGGGAAACAACAAGCAAAAAAAGACAACTTGGGGAGGGGGAGATCAAAGTGGTGTGTGTTTTTTCCCARGTAAATAACTGAAAACTCTGAAGCCATCAGCTCTTCTGTTCAAGCAATTTATAAAGCCTCAGCGAGGGAGTCAACCCTGCTGCTGCCTTGGCCGGGGTGTTACTACAAGGGAGGTGCCAAGTATAAAACTACACCAAGTATAAAGCATCATCCTTCCCGAGTGAGCACTGCTCCATGTGGCAGATGGCTGCTCACATCCTGATAAGCTCATTTATCRTTAAAACTATTAACACGTCAGCCAAACGCATCACGCAAATACACTCCATCAAGCATCAAACGTTTCCTTCAGCAGTTGATAATTTACGTGAGATACAAGGCTGCAGCAGGAGATTCAGCACAAAGCTCCGTAAGAGGCAGACTGCCATGGACAACGCTTGTAYGAGTCCATCACAGGTGAGGGACTGTGCCCAAGCACTTGGGCACGGGCAGCGAGGAGCAGGGAGCCAGCTGCACAGGCAGGGTCCTGGGAAGAGCCTTCTCCCCAGMGCAGCCTGCGGCACCGGCCAGGCCCTAGCGCCCCTCAAGGAAGGTTTGAGAGGCAGGAGTAGCAGCCCCAGCACACCGGGTCCTCCAGGGAATGGTGTCTGCACGGCCTTCGCCTCGCTCATAAGCTCCCCCTGGCCCAGTCTGGCTTGGCAGCTGAGTTCTAAGCTGGCCCTACACGAGCACAGGCGACTGCTTTCTTTTAATAAATAAGTGATGATGTTAACACTACTTCAAAGAACCTAATTTTKTTGCAGAATAAGCTATTCCCTCCTCAGCTACACGCCAGGAGTGACTGAGACATCAGAAARGTAAATAATATAAATGCTGAGGCCATCTTTGTGGAATTGCCTAGAGATGTCTGAATGAATATGACTCATCCTTGGTCAGGCTATTATGCTCAGTTAATTTTGTCCTCAATTAATTAATGTTTTTCATTCAAACACATTTATGCTGATTTCATGATTATTGCTATTAAATCTCTGCATAGATGAAGTGCCTCCCTTCCTGGCMATTTATGAGGCTTACCAAGATATACCGAGGCAAGCAGTGGCCAACCATTTTCAGATACATGAAGCATTACTTGGTGTCTTTAGAAGATTCAGCATGTGTTAGTACGTCATCTAAATTTCAGATCCATAAGAAAGGGAACCATTTGCCACAAAGGCTACCAAAAATTTACCCTCTTCTTACCACTTTGCTGCACAGCTCAGCTAGGATGTATTGCCAACTCCTATAGATTAAAATTTTTAAAAAGCTATYATTATTCTGCATTCATTTTAATAAATGTTACAGAACATGCCTAAAAAGACACTAGCACGGTGGTGAAACAACTTCCASATGATTTTATGGAAACTGATACTTTACTCTGTCCCTCAAGCACCATTATTCCATATCGATAATGGTTTTATATTGCAATGTAATTGCAACTTTAATGTTACTATTACTGCATTTTGATAATGTGTGTTTATCTATGTAAACCAATGAACATATTGACTGTTAAAAGGCATCACACRGCAATCCTATTCAAGGCAATTTTCTCCATAAAATGAGAGAACTGAAAAACTGATTTCACGTATGTTAATTGCAGTGGGGACTCTTTCTTATGCAAAGCTAYGGATGCAACAGTTAAAACACAGTAATCAGCGAGACAAATTAAAGATTTCTTTTAACTTTGACATCAAGCACCAGCTCGACAAACTGAGTATGCAAATGCTGYTACTGAAAGGCAACGCCTTTCTTAAAATCAGATCTACAGATYCCTCCCTGGAAATTAATTAAATCACTCATTTGTGGGTTTGCCTAGCAACAAGCCTTCTGGTGCCGGATACTCCATGGAGTGCAACTCTTATTACAAAAAATGCATCACTTGTCATTTTGTGTTGGAATTTTTTTGGAGGAGGGCCCAGGGTCTTCCCRTTCCAGATTTTCCCTGTGCTTGCCCCATATCCAGCAATGGGTCAGGCAGGTAGGCTGTGGAGCTCTGTGCAGCTCACGTTAAACAAGAGCTGCATTTTTAGCTTAGACTGTAACACCACAACCAGGCACCGGTGAGTAGTAGCTATTTCCAATTACACTCAATGATCTCACTTGCATTTATTCAACCTCTACACATATTTGTCACGTGAAACTTATAGTAGAAGCCATTTTTAGGAGTTTTGTGTCATTGAACCCTTGCATTCAAAACTCCACAGTCTAATATATGACATGACTATGTTTTTGGCAAAAACGATCTTTTAAATGATGACCAATACACCACCTTATGGTTTTAATTTATTTATAGGAGTGAAAAARAGCTCTGTGCTTTGACAGCAAGAGCCCAACCCCTGCTCTCAAATTGCCCAAGGCCATCATTAAATTTTAACTGACAACCTGAATCTGCCCCAAGAGATATTTCCTCATCTCTTCCAGGGACCTGCAGGGTCTTGTTCCCTGGACATCACTTGCATTTGCTGAGGGTTGAAAACGGCTCACTGGAGAATTAGGATTTTTGCCAAGCTTAATTCACACCCCAGTTCTGGGATGATGAATAACRCACCCAAACTTTGACTGGCTCCAAGGCCCTAAATCTCAGGAGGGAGAGCCCCCTGGGCCCTGTCCTCGCTTCGGGCCCCAAGATGGGGCATTCCCCCTGCTCTTCCTCTGCCCAGCAGCCTCACCATGCCCCCTTCACCGTGCCCCCTTCCACTGTGCACTCCTATCTCAGGCTGTAAGTGGGTAATGAAAATTTAATTGGAAACAAAACTAGCCTAGGAAATTATGACAAAGTTGTTTACATGATACATACTGTAAACAAATAGGGAAGATCACAGACAGCTATAATACTGCTTCAAGATTGTGTTCATATAMTTCCATTTTCCACCTAACTATTAAAATTAGTTGTACTAAAAATTGCAGAGAAAATATGATGCATATTGGCTGCAGCATGAGCTCTTCTCACAATAAGCATCTTTTTTTTCAGTAAAACAAATCCTTTTTCATTTAGTTGTTTATACAAAATACCATCAGTAATGCTGCTATGAAAAAGACRCGCTTGCCACAACACTGTGAAATAATTTCTGCGGCTCCACGCAGGGCTCTAGCGCAGCCGCTATGCACCATAAGCTTAGATTTGCCACTTCCATTTTAGTCTCAAAACAGCAGGTACCTGACAAGGAATAAAGAGCCCTGCTCTCCATGGTGAGCAAGCAGTCTAGTTCTGCCTCTTGCTGCTCTATCCCTACCAAGGGCTACCAGCCGACAAGGGAACCTCATCGCTACAGGTGCTCCAACAAACCTAATCTGGGTTACACTAAGTTGTGCAGTTCGGGCTCTATCTGGTGGTATTTTCTCAAATTTTACATAGCTATTCTCAATTATACTTTCAATTAATTTCTTAAATGGAAAACAATACTGGCTACAGTAAGGGACAGCTTTTTAAAAAAAAAAAAAATCTTTTGAAAGGGTAAATTTCTATTGTGTATTTTGCGTGCCTAGTAGCAATGGCATCAGTATTCCGTATTCCTACAGGCTCTCGTTGGAGCTTCTCTTCTGAAGCCAACCCCGGGTGCCTGGAAATGCAGCACTCAGCAGTATGCAGAGCACAGCTGTGTGGCCCCAGCAGCAGGCTCCTTCCGTCTCGCAGCCATTGATTTCCTCTCACTTGTGCCAGCCCTGCCAGAGAGAAAAATAAATCCATATCTCACCCCTCCTGCCTACTTAGGAAGTCAGAAAAACGATTTGGTGGTTCTCAAGGAAGGAGGAGCTGATGACTTCCCTTTCATGATCCATCATACCAGGGGCTCCCACGGGAGSCGGCGAGGCTGGCAGCAATGCAAACACCGGGCTGTGAACGCGGAAACCTGGATCCCCCTCCTTCCTGGCGCTGAGGCAGCCCCTGTGCAGAGCCCCTTGACCGCCCCTTACGAACCAGACCCAACGCAGAACTGCGCACAGAAATCACAGAATCATCACGGCTGRAAAAGCCCTTCAAGCCCATCTAGCCCAACGGYAAACCCATCCCCACCACGCCTGCTAACACCTGCCCCAAGCACCCGATCCCAAAGCAGGCGGGGGAGTCTGCGCTCCGTCTATCAAAACGGGAGCCGGAGCAGCCGCCCCGCTGAGCGTCCTTCTGGAGCTGCYCGGCTTGCTAGCCTCTGAGCTGGCAACCAACCCGTCCTCCCTCGCCCCCCGAGGGCTAAGGGGCTACCGAGTTTCATTCACAGCCTGGGCACCAGGGTGACTTTTGCCTTTCATAAAGCTGGGGAAAATTATTTATTCTAAAACAGATCTGGTAAGGTTTAGCAACAAGCTGCTCSGCGAGGGCAGTTCTTGGCTTTCGGCAGAAACACAGCAGTTGATGTTCGTCTCCAACTATACGTGGGTTTTAGAAATCACATTTTTGATCTAAATCACATCTATATATGCCTCACTCAAGACAACATTCATCAGTTCTGGTTCAGTTTGCAGTGCTGAACTGATACTTCACTTGTTCATGGGAACAATGTGAACAATAGGGACATGTTTACAGTGCTCTTCAGCATGCAGCAGAAATTGAAGAAGTACATAAGGTTTTCAAGAGGTGACTCAAGCTTAAAAGTAAAAYGTAAAATACACATCCTGTTTGAGTAGTAACACTAAAAATGAAGCCGCATTCCCCAGCTTCCTCACAAAACTTACAGCAAAAGCACGAGTGAATTTCAACAAATTCCCTTTAAGTACAAAGATGCTTTTATATCTGGCATCTGTGTAACTGCTGTAACCATGCTCTTGACAGGTTCTTCTTTATTTGATGACCCATCGGTGTCTTAGGGTATAACAGTCAGGGATTTAACCCTTAAGTCAAGAAAGATCATTCACCGCYAGTGCAACCATTAAGATTTAATAAGAATACAAAAGTCAGTGAGCAACCACCACAAAAGGCAGCACAAGGAAAGAACTGCAAGCAGGAGCCCCTCACAAAGCGAAAACAAAGACAGAGCTGGCAAACCACTGGAATATCCCGAGTGCATCAGACAGAGCGAGGCAGCTCTTCAGTCMATGAAAGAAACCAAGAGCCAGATGGCGCGGCGTTCGTTGGGCAACAGGGTCTGGAAACACACGGCTCACGCACACATTTATTCCTGAGGAGAGGAACAAACTTCTCGCTCCAAAATAACAAGCCCTTTACTATGAATTTCTCATAGGTTGCCAGGAAAATATCCATGTAAATCTCTGTTTTTAAAGACAGCCAGCAACAGCATAACTGCAGAGGGGAAGGAGAGGCTCCGCAGATCACGAATAAAAGGACCTCTGAGCTCAGCTGAAATCACGCAGTAGTTTGAGGTCTAAGTCTATTCAGGAGATCCTTAAGCATCACTCTTCATGGTTTTAGTCCAGTTTAGCCTYTAGGCTGGTTGTTTATCACATCCCCAAGCCTGTCAAGTGAGAACCTTCACTGTCAGTTCTACAGGCAATGCCAAAGCCTTAAATGAAGACCAAATACCTTTCCAAAACACACACTGTACTTGAGCCACATGCTACCGGGTGAACTATGTGAGGTGACCAAAATGCAAGCGAATTCATCACAATTGGTCCCAAAGGTCCTTTCTGGCTTTGAAACGTACATTTCTGATAGAACTTCAATATTGCTACTTTAACTCATCTCTCAGCAATGAAGGCACAAGAACAGCAATCAAATTGTGCAGGTACCAGTTTRAATGATCCAGGTCTAAAGGTTTCACATGGATTCCTTCAAATAAAAGCTCTATAATTATATTGTCAGATTCCTGACAGCAGAAACCTCTGTGAACCTGGACAAAAAAAGACATGAATTAGACATAATCGAGATACATGAGCATTACAATGACAAAGAAAAGAAACGTCTTCCAGCACTCATGGGGACCCCACCAAAGGAAAGAGCCAGACTCTTCACAGCGGTGCATCGCAGGAGGATGAGACACYACAGGAATAAGCTGAAACAAGAGAGATTTAGATTAGGCAGAAGCCATAACATTTTTACAATGAGGAGAGCCCAGSAATGGCTTTGACCTCATAGCTGCTCCTTTGAGCAGGACGTTGGACTAGGTGACCTCCTGAGGGTCTTYATGAACAGAACTATCCTACAAACCCAGGAACACATTACTTGCAGGAATTATGGGAAAACTCATCTTGACCTGGTATTTCCCTAGTTAGGTTGATAATGAAAACAGCATTACTATTGGGACACCAAAGATGTCGTGTCTTCCTTGCTGCATGTGTTAGTTACCCTCGTACCTCGTTCTGCCCTATCTCTGTGCACATGTGAACAGATAAACTTCTCCCATTGCACATGGGGGAACATGGACTCAATCATGGGGCAATCCAAGTGAAAACAAATGGTTTCTGTCCCCGCAGMGTATGCGGTCACACAGTCACAGCCCAAGAACCTGTCCAAGAACCTTAGTTTCTTGMTCCAAGTCTTCTAACGCTGAGATATTTAGCAAGGATTATGTTTTTGTTTGTTTGTTTTTTTAAGAGACAGTAAAATGGATAAAATACGAAGRGAACTGGCATGAGCTGGATGTTGGCAACGAGGAGGATTCTACTTTCCTGCTCTCCATTTCTTGCCTCCCTCTCGCCTGCCGYGGGGTAGGTGCCTCGGGGATTATCAGAGCTCAGCTCTGCTATGGCAACTGCTCTGTCTGGTGGCAGATTTTTCTTTTCTCTCTCCCCTTCTCCCCACCTCTCCCTGTACATCTTGTGAGCTGGGAATTACTCCTAAAAGCATGAGTCCATGATACAAAACAACCCTTTGAAGAGCTCTATCGAGAAACAAAAACCTACATTTCAATAGAGCACATTGTTCTATGAATTACATTTTGGACTAACTCCATAGACAGAAACCAGAATCCAAACAGAAAACTTTCACTGATTCCCATTTAGTCAACTGCATTTTTAGGGCCTGATTCTTCTCTTATTGACCCCAGTGCTGACAAGTGATATGAGGAAAGGCAGCTCGGATTCACGCTAGCACGGAGTAAGGGAAGAGGGATGAGTAGGACGTGGCATTTTAATCCGATGAAGCCTCAAATCGCACTCGCTGCCGACCCCCTGCCACCCTCCCTGCGAGGGCACTGCAGCACCTCCACTGACAACACCTAGAAAAGAGCTCAGGTTGCCTTTCTCCCTAAACTTATGGTTCTGTAATACTTAGGAAACAGTAGGTGATTTTGGACCTAGCATTGAGCATGCATTTGATGAAAAAAACTTAMAATCAGCATTTCAGAAATAAATGAACTGCCTAGAGCTTTCACCCCGGTGTTTTGAAGTCATTCTCCAACTACCTAATGTAATTCCAAAAAGTTTTCAGAAGGAGTTTCACAGTCATGAGATTCTGCTGGCTAGAATGAAACGACCACAGCTCAGTTCTGCCGTTCAGCTGCACGTGATTCCCCATCTCCAGGCATAAATCCAGCATCTACAAAGCCAACTAGCAGTGGGCCCTTCTCAAACATACCACGACCCATGCTATTGGCAGATTCGGCACCGTGCAGTTACACAGCCATACATGTAGACAAGGGCACGCTTTTCTTAGCTTAGAGAAAACGCGCATGTACATCACGTCTCACATTTAAAGGCAGTGTTTGGACCCACCAGAACTCCTAGACTAGCACCCCTACTGCCAGATTTGCAACTTCACATCTCCAACTCATCTCAGCAACACCGTTTTTCACAATTTYGCTCAAAGAGAATGTGCTCTGTAATTGTAGAAGTGTATAAATACATATGTTGTGATTAAAAATAGACGGAGTGATTTTACTGAGACTTCAAAAATGAGAAATTAACATACAACAACTGAGAAGCTAAGACAGTTCAAATGAAGAAAGTAAAAATCACAAAGCCCTTAAGGATAAAAACAGGAGCTCGATTTCCTCTTTAGTCTCTAATATYCAGACACTCGACACATTTCCTATTTTAAATACAGGGCTGAAACTGTTTTTCTSAGGTAGCGCTGTGCGGTGTCGGTGTTGGCCGAGCGCTGCCGTCTCGCAGGCCCTGCCGACGCAATGGGCACGCCAGCGGTGTAACCACAGGGCAGAGCAGCCCTTACAGGATGGAGCCAACCCGCCGGGCAGGCCGAGGGCCGCGCAGCTATCCGTGGACGTGGTGCAGGGTTCGCAGTTGCCGTCTGAGCACAAAGCTCGTTTTGTGTGTGCTGTGAGCACAGTGTGCYGCAGGGAGACGGGCTGGTGCTGGAGGACCCAGAGCCCGGGGGCAGAAGGCGCCGCAGGAGGGCAGAGCCGTGTGTGCAAGGACACCTTCCTAGGAGAGCGCCTGCCCTTCACTGAGAAAATCACACTTGTAAATGAATCAAAGTACTGTAAAGCTGAAAGCCTGGGCCGGATTCCTATGCCGAACTCCAGACATTCATAGCGCAGTGCTCATGCRTTTGGGGAGATGTTGTTGCATGTTTCCAGGGAGGAGCTTACTCATTTCCTCCTGGCAGGAGCCCAGYGCTGCTTTCTGTTTCAAGAGCGCGAGTGCCAAGCAAGGCGGCACAAGCAAGGCTTTTACTTATCCTTAGGTAAAAGGCTATTTTGGAAATCAGTTTCACAGATGATAAAGCCAAAACRGACAACCGTAATCACCAAATGAGGTCTTCTGCACAATAAAGGACAGAGGTTTCCCTGTGTGATGCCTGTTCTAAGCCCAGAAACACTTCCAGGTGGATAAGCAAGAAGACTGCTATCTTTCCAGAACCTTCTGTCTGGAAGAAAAGAACCCGTCAACTATCACTTGCATTGATAATTGGCCTTCCATAAAAGCTCATAACATAATAATAAAGTTAAAATAGTAGGGGTACCTTCAAAGCCTTGGTGTTGTTAGGAGCTCCTCTGTACGGATCTTCACAATCTTGGCTGCTCTGGAACAGTAACTGGCTACTTGAGCCRGTTATAACCCAGGGAACTGGAGAGATGAGGGTTCAATAATCCTCCTCACTACCGTGTTACCTGGTGGTAACTGTTCACTAAACAGGTCCTGAAGCAGCTGCTATCTACCTACAGCACAGAAAGCCTTCTGGTCACGGTGCTGTTGCATTTGCACAAATGTACATGTTTTCCCAGGATACTTCCTATGGGAAAAGCATAAGAATGGGAAAAATCATCTAGTGGCCTCCTTCCCTGCCAGTAGGTGGGCTGCCACACTCTATTTTCAGATCTCAAATCAAAAATTTTTACTCCTTTTCAGTTTATCTAAATGTTTAAGGGATTATACTCTGCCCCTTCCTCATCAACAATCATCTCTAACAGAGACGGTTGTGGCCATAACCCAAAACAGCCTTAGTTCTGTTTCTTCCTCTTTCTCTTCATCATGTAGTTTTGTCCAGATATTAGATTTCAATTCTTACACAATCTGTGTCTGCTTGATAGCCATGGGTCAGCTTGCTCCAGAGAAGTTGCAGTTTGGTGGGAAATCAGAAATCTTGTAACAGGAGTATTGCAACGTATCTTGGGCTCTTTGGAATGAATAACAAACACCATTTAAATAAAGAAACATTAAAGATCTTGCATATGTAAGAGGCTAGATCTAAATTATGTATMATGAGCCCAGGACGCACAATGAGCTACAGTAGGTTAACGTGCCCTATCAGTTACATCACTAGGTATGTTCAGCTGCAGTGAAGTAATTCCATACAAGTACCATTCATAATAGAAAAAAATAAAAATAAAGTCCTATTTTTATCCTGACTTATATTTACCTCTTCTTGAGATAAACAAACAGAACACAGATATCTCACAGTAGAGACYAGGCTTCTTTGCTCAGAATAGCTGCCAGGGCAAGGAGCTAGAGCCTCCTTTATGTAGCAAGCTTAGAAGCTGGTAAAGCAGGAGGTGCTGAGGGAGGTGGAAGGAGATTACAGAAGGTGGTGCAGTTGCTGCTGACACCAGGCTTTGGAACCACAACATCTATATCCATGTTAARGAGCTCAGTGAGTCTCATTTCTTTATCACYGGTATCCTCTTTCKTAGAWCCTTCACYTACATTTTTGAAYRACTGCTCTCCATTTTGCCCTTGGAGCAAATTATAGCAGATGTTGCTCTGTTTACTTAAACTTGTGCTCCAGTTCGGAAGCACTAGTTTGTGTAATGACCTGCTTTTAGGGTGACCACAAGTGCCAGGTAGTACCGTGTACTTTTCATTCTGGGCTTATCTTCACTCAGTCCCTCTGGCCACATAAATAACACTCACTTAGAGAACATAAATCCCTAAGTTAAAAAAAAAGATATTTTAGTTAAAATGTCTGTATTGTCATCCTTTCTAAGYGGTGTGAGTGAACCAGGATCATTCTGTGCCTGTCATGTAGTCATSACAGCAATTTCAAGAAAATCAGCTAATCACAGTTAATGACCTAAGAGACTMATACAGTCTGCAAATTGTTTTTGTGGTCAGGGTGCAACGATGCCGAGCAATGGGTGTTTTTGTTGAGACCTGCCACATGGGCTTCAGTGTCTCCTCTAACAACGATGGTCCCRAGAAGGTCTCTACCCTCTGCATGCCCTACAGTACCTGCTCTGCATCATGTTTAGCAAAAAGTCCTGACTCGGGCGCGTATGACCCCTGCCGAGTTCTCGATCTGTAATGACTCGGCTCGGTTTACAAGCAGGCAGGATGACCTACCGCACGGTCTCTTCTTGCTGCTTCATTCCAAGGCTGCAGACTGAGCACATCACCCCTCCACAGCCTCTCCTGCCGCCAGCACGAGTCTGCCACTGTCTTTCTGCGGGGAGCACAGGGTCCTTTCTGTAAGCAGCAAAATGTTCTCCAGATTCACCAAGCAGAACTCAACTCAGGGTTGATACATTGACTGTCACAGAATCAAAACCTGGGAGAAGTGGTGTGCTTCTCCAAGCCTTGGGCTAGTCAGGAACCAGCTCCAAAGCACTGCAATACGCAGCTCTGCTTCAGCGGCTCCGGGGTCACCCGCCATGGTGCCGATCCCGGGGCAGGATAATTGTGCCCACTCTGGCAAAACATGCCAGGGCCTCAGCAATYACTGCGGCGGCTCCTTCCAGTTCAGCATTGCGAGTGGCAGCGCAACAAAGCGTAGCTCAACTATGTGAGCAGTTTCTTGGTTATGTCCATTTCTTTCACTGTCTGTTCCCCTCAGCATAAAGATACAAATATCCCTTGAACTCACAACACTTTGTGTCTTCAGTTTTGTGTGAATCCATAATAATAAAGCTTTCTTTCTCTCTCTGAATGAGGATTTTCAAGCCCAAAGTACTAAAGAGCCAGAGATGCCCATCAAGAATCAGCATAAATGTGGATTCTCTATCAATTCCAACCAAATAAACGTTTTGCTACGTTGCTTGACAGGACAGGAACTTTTGCTAGTGCATGCAGTGCCAAGGAGATTTTTATAAGCAGAAAGTTGATTATAAATTCAATAAGCTCTGCAGTACAGCGAGTCAAAATCTTCAGCGACCTTTAACATTATGGGTGGAAGCCTAACTTGTGCTTCATTTGTGATTGGCCRTATTTGGCAGTCCATAGGCTTTCACACGGACTATACAAATACATTCAGGCACCAGTTAAGTCTGCTTTAGCCAAAAGCAGCYGACTCAAAACACAAAAAGAGCAGAGCGCGAGCACAATTTAACATGGAGATGAGCACGACATGCACCCGGGCACGGCACGTTGGAGAGCTGTGTCCATGCACCCGGTGTGATTTTCATCTCACAACACTCACATGGGCGGCCGCCCTTCAAGGTGGACGTGTTTTGTAGGGGACACCACGAGTCTTGTGGCCAGGACCAGCCTGAAGGTGGGTCCTCATCAACTCTCTTTATACAAGCAAGGCCAAGCACRTGAGGGACCTGCGCTTTAGTTGTATTTAGAGACTGAACTAAACCCATTGAGAGAAAACTGCTGAAAAAGGATCTCCTTAACAGAGGAGACGTGCACAGTGTTAACCTGAGAAACACTAACATAAGAACAGCCCCCCTCAACTGCTTCTGTCGAAGAGTGTTGAGCAGGTCACCGCTAATTCTACTGTTGGTCAAAAAGAAATTACACCTAGCCACATAAAAAAATCATGCTGCTTTTATTTAAGTTTGAACACCTTCAAATATAAACAGCAAAAGGTTTGTTTATATCAACAGCACCTTAAAATCTAACTTATTCTGTTTCTTTATGCATTTGACTGCCTCTCCTGTTGTTCACTGGTTATCTTATTCACGTTTCAGATGTTYCATTACCACAAAATCTCTCCAACATTTTTCTATGCATGTCTCCCACACTAGCATAGGTGGGAAATAAGTCTGGGGTGCCAAAAAGTAGGACAATGAAATCAAAAACCTGGAAACACCGATGGGAGAGCACTTAAAAACACCCCATCTTTTGACCTKTTTTTCCTTCTGATACTTCCTACGAGCTGTTGCAGTTTTCCCAAATGCAGCATCCGCACACAGTGTTCCRGGGAGCCCTGGGGATTACTCATTGCACGGACTGTGAGTCTCTGCCGACATTTGCAGGCAGTTTGGCCCGTAAACCMAGCGACCGGCTGGCAGAGGAGCAGCTCGAGCTCCCGTTGGGTCCCAGAGGAGCAGCAGGAATCCCGTCCCCGGAGCCCGGTTTGSGGAGGGGAGGCGGGTGCCCGGCCCTGCCCGTAGGGACGGCCCGCCCAGCGCGCCGCCGCCGCCAGGCGCGAGCGGAGGAGGCG
Source organism: Eudromia elegans (assembly GCA_003342815.1). Taxonomy (NCBI): domain Eukaryota; kingdom Metazoa; phylum Chordata; class Aves; order Tinamiformes; family Tinamidae; genus Eudromia; species Eudromia elegans. The sequence continues at coordinate 5,828,384 of PTEX01000011.1, read as the reverse complement.
AGAGGAGGAGAGCGGAGCCGAGCCGGGCACCGGCCCCGCCGCGGCTGCTGCTGCCGCCCCCGCCCCGCGCTCCCTCCGCGCCCGCGGGCGGCCGGAGGCGGCGGCGACAAAAGGGCTGCCGGGCGGGCGCCGCCGCCGCCGCCATGGAGCCGGGCGGCGAGACCCACGAGCTCAACGGGCTGCCCGAGAACGGGCTGCTGGAGGGCGCGCAGCCGCCGGCCGCCGAGCGGGTAGGCAGCGCGGGGGGGCCGCGATGGGACCAGGGGAGCGGAGCGGCCGCGGCGGGGCCGGCGTGGGTCGGGGGCTGCCCCTCCCGGGCCGCCGTGGGGCCCCCCTGGGGCTCGCTCCCCACCGGGGGGGGCCTTTGCACCGTCGCGGGGCTGGAGGCCAAGGGAATGTACACGGGAGAAGGGCTGGAGCAAAAGGCAGAGGAGTTGGAGGGCTGGGGTTGCCTTCCTGGCCTCCCACTACAACAGGCCAAATAAAAGCAAGAGAAAACAACAACAACCTCCCTCCATTCATCTTTCTACTGCTCTAGGTAGTAAAAACAGTACTAAAGGGCATTTTTCTCTGGAAAGCGTTTCTCTCCTACACGTAAAGGATGTTTTCCAAGCGTGACACTTGTCTGAACAGCCCCACTGGTCAAAGGGCATCTTTCATGTTGCTCAGGCAGAGGGTTAAGCTAAACCTCAGAACACAGCTCTTAGTCCAGGCTGGGACGCGGCCCCACAGAAATGCTTAAACCCACCGCGATCCTTCACCACTGGCTAAACTTTCTGGTCAGACGCTGGGCTGACYGCAGCGCAGGTCTGCCCTCCTTCCCTTCCTTCCCGCCCAGCCCTGTGGACACGGATTTCCTACCAGACAGATGCCTGGCTTTGAAAAATCCTGGGAAGTACCTCAGGAGAGGCAGGGCTCGCACAGCAGCCAAACCGAGAGGCTGCCCCCGAGCTGCTGGCTTCATTGCATCACTATCACCAGAAACATCTTTCATTTTTGGTCTTAAATCTGGGCCTTTCCTATGACTAGTTCTGCGTTTTTCCTGTTTTGCTTCACCTTCACTTGCATGCAAGGATGGTTTCATTACATCTTTTCCATAGAGACCGTGCAAATCCTGTGTAAATGTGTCATGTAAAGAATAAGCGGTTGCACAATGGTTACTTTCCAGACAGAAACTTCTTCATTTCTAATGAGGAGTCATATAAAAAAAAAACCCACTCGGTGGAACAGACAGCAACAGGCTTCTGAGAACCAGTTTGAGTGGCAGATCCTCTAGAAACCTGACCAAGTCCACAACTCACAGGAGCAAACGAACCTCAGCCAAGGAGCCAGCTAAGCCCAGAGAGGCCACAGCCCCGCAGGTGCCTCAGCCGCTGATGCTGGCGTCCCAGGCATCTGCTTTTAAACACAAGGGCCACAATTTTGACAGCCACAGTGAGATTCATATGCACCCTAGCACCATCCCTCTCCTTAATACTTCCCTGCGCCCATCCTCATGCTGGTACATTTTTCCTTACAGAACACCTTTTAGKATACAAAAAATGCAGCTAAAAGTCCCATATATTACCTCAAAACATCTTGTAGAAGCATGTGGATTGGAAAGGACTAGATGAACCTGCTATGCTTCTGGATACGTGGTCACACAGTAGTTTCCCGCGGTTTATTTCAACCTTGTCATTACTCTGGATGCATTTTGCCAGCTGACAGGCTGTTAGAAGCAAGGAATTCACAGCTTCAAAAYCTCCCTCGCTGACTAATGGCTGTAATTGCACTTGGCAGAAGCACCAGGCCCCTTGTGCAAAGGATCTGGTCGTTATAACACAGGTGGTAACTGTTTCTGCATGTTCCTCTCTTGCCCAGGCTCGCGATCCTTATGGAAACATCCCAGGTTTGCCGCTGTRTAAAACCTCCTGTAGTGTTTCCATGCTATCTCTAACAGGGCCTGTCACCTGAAGAAGAGCTATGGAAAGGGGAGCAAGAATCCCATAGTAGAAGGTGGTCTTGGTCTTTCAGGGAGACTTCCAGCACACTAATTTGCCACTACTTCAGCAGTCATCACTGTTTGAAAATACTCTTTTCAAAGGGACACATAATCTTTCMCAAGGAGTAATTTAGTGCTGTAACAGAAGGCAGAACTCCTTGCTATTAAAAGCCACAGTAGTTAGCAAGATACCTCATTACTTGGTTTTGAATGTCTCGCATTTCTGCACTTCCCTTCCTCTTGAATAATCAAGAAATGATCATTGTTAGAAGTGATCCATGAAGTTCAGCATCTAAGGACTTTCACCTCAGTGCCTTCTTTTTTAAGTGAAATTAGTGAATCCTTTCTATATTTTGGACAGCCTGGCTTATTTTGGCAGTGCTGCTGTTATGACTAGTAAAGCAAACAGTGGCAGTCTGTGCTCACGTAGCTGTCAATAAGGCTACGTATGGGGTAAAATTCCACGCTGGCACAAAGGAATAAACATTAGGGGTGATCTTTAGGAGGGGACAAGGCAGATGCTGCACTTCCAGCTGTGCTGGGCACCCGTGCATGTGTGTCTGCACACACCATCATTCTTCAGCAACACCCACAGCTGGTCTGTTCCAGACACTGGAGTGGAACAAGTGGAATCWGCTGTTTTGTTCGTGTTAAGACCAAGTGCATCAGAGGATCCCCCATCTGCAATACTGCATAYCCTGTTCTTGCCAAGTGGCACGTGCAGGAGAAGCCCTCGTTGCTTTAGTCAGAGGTCTCCAGCAGTTTTGCTTACCTTGGCTGCATTGCTACGGGGGGCAAGAGCACAGGCTGTAGTTCAGCACAGAAAACTCCAGGCATCACTACATATCCTGAATCCCTCTGTAACCAAAAGCCACCTATCAAAGCTCCCATATAGTTTGTTGTACATGACTGGCTCTAACCTGAAGACAAGGCAACAGCTCTCCTCTCACTGCCTGTCTGCACAGGGCTGTGCAGCATGTAGTGTATTCTGCCTGCAAATGCTGCTCCTGTACTGGCTGCGTTTGCTTTAATGCTTTCGGCAGTTGCTTTCAACGCTTGCTTCCAGAAAGCAATGCTAATCTGCATTTTTATGGGTTTCCATTTTAAGACAAGAAGCTCCACTTCCTAACCAAGCAAATCGAAACGACTGCTGCTGGAAYGCCCGTGATCACAGGTCCTTTTTCCAACAGGAAACAGTGTTGGCCGCAGCAGCATTCAATGCTGTGCTCTTCAAAGGTTTTCTCTACTTAGTAGACTTTGGAAATGACGCCAAACCTTCGCTTCCCTGGCAGGTCAAAATACTCCACTGCTTCTGTGTGCAGCTCGACCATATGGAAATAGAGGATTAGCAACCAGCAAGGGCCTAAAAGTGCCGCTGTGTTTCCCCAGGAAAAGGTCACATCCTGCTGCGTACGCCGAAATGTCGCCTGTCATGAGGTCACCAGTGTAGCCGAGTGGCCCAGAGTGTTTGCWTTGTCGCTTAGCTCAGAGAGGAAAAAAAACACGCCTCAAATTTGCCGTCACATTCCTGTGTCGAGTGAAAACAAAGAAACTGGTAGTCCTGTTTTAACTGGCAGCCCCTTCCAGGGGGCCAAGGGATGAGTCACAGCTACCTAGGGCATATTTGCCCATGTTACATACTAGAGCCTCACAGGGGAAATTTTAAAGGCAGTAGCCTTGGCAGGAAGGAGTTAAATAGCTACTAGACATAGGGAAATACTTTCTCTATTATTAACCCTACTGCAAGAGATTGTATTGCTTCACATTGTTTGAAACAGTCTCAAACCAATACTAATAGTAAAGCTCTATTACACATATCTGATTTCCCCCCTTTTACATCATGTAACCACAAACTTTCTGACTGTATAAAAAGGGGAAAAAAAGGTCAGTTTATCTTTCTACTAAGTAMTACCATTTTAGGGTCTTTTAAATAGCAAAATGAACATGTACCTCCATTGCCACGCTTCTGGTGGATAATCAACTGTGGTGTTTGCCTTTTTTTTTTTTTAAAGCATCCAAGGGCTGTGGTTGTTCTATGGGAGGGAGGGCAAGGGGTGGAGGCCAGGAGAGATTCCCAAGCCCAAAAAGTGTGTTTCAGGCATGGGATAGAGCCACAGCCAAGCAAATACCTGGTTCTTCTGCATGACATCAAGGTTTGTTCCACAATCAACTGCTTTCCACAGGCTGAGCCCAAGCAAACAGGGCTCCTGCACAAGGCAGGATTACAGGGCTTCATTTTCTGCAGGAAAAAAAAAAAGTAGCTGCTGCTGCTGCCCCTTGACATTTTTCTCTCAGGAAAGTGCTTAGATTGTGGCTGGAAAAAATAGGTCAAGTTGGRTAGTTGCCTGGGAAAGGGCTGCAAATGCATTTGCTGCATGCATCAGTGCCTGCCCTATTTAAAAGGGCCCTTGTAAGTCCAGACAGCAGCAAACCTGGCTTTGAGGTTCGAAATCCCATGGTTATTAGCGCCACTGAAGAGAGTGATGAAGGAGTTTTCTGCATTTGATTTAAGCTTTAAAATGAGGGCTTCCTCACTGTATCTTCTGGCAACTACAAAGACATTATTTATATAGCAAAAAGCCAGTTTTACGGAATCAGCTAGGACAAGTTTACTTTGTTATATGAGATGGATTTAACGACAGGAAGCAGAGGGAGTGGGAGTGAAGCTCACAACGTGTCCAGAGGCTGGGAAGGAGGGAAGGCTGCCTGATCTCTCGCCATGTAAAAGCAGCTCAGTCCAACCAAGCCACCCTGGGCTACGTGGAACTAGCCTGGAAATAGGAACCGTGGGAGGCAAAGCATCATGTTACAACATAGGCCCTAGGAATTGTCACCTGGAAGCACCCATTTCATTCAGCTTCCAGGCTAAGAATATCAAGGTACCTCTACTTGTGCCCTRCAGTTTGCAGCTGGACCAGGGGTACTTCCTCAGCACCTCAGTTTCATTTGTGTTTTCCCCCTACTTATTTATAGGGGAATCCTCACCTAAAAATCCACTCTGGGAAGAATGGAGGAGGAGTTTCCTCTCTTCTTGGGCAGGGCTTGGTTATACGTTAGTTAACCAAGTTGGTTAGCAAATCATATGTTAGTTAATCAGAARAATACTTCCCTCTGCACAAACCTGGAGAGTAGCAGGGTAGAGTAAGCAGCAGCAGGAAAAGGTCTATGAAAGCTCAGAGTAGGTGGATCCTGAGAGTAATTAAGTATCTATGTAGATGTGCATTGATATTTGTGCAGTGTAAATTTAATAGAGTATTAAACATATACCATGTATGTTTAATTATGCCGCTGAGAGTAAAGTATTACAGTGCTCTGATGACTATACAGTCTCTTTTCTCCCTCCTAGCTGTTCCTAGGGCAAACTTTTCAGCTTTTCCAAGCATTCCTTCCGTCAGGGTGGAWGCATACCGACTGCTTGGCATGAATTTGTAAGCTGGAAAAAGCGCGTCTGCCAAAATCTGGCACAGGCCCTGTCTACTGATCCTTCCTCGGATGGAGCTCCGCAGTATCAATATGAAGGATCCATATATAGAGCAACAGCAGTCCCGAGGCTATTGGTGTCATTACAGAAATCAGTTGATGGGCTCAAACTCATCTCTAGGTCACTACACCACTTAATACAGCTACATAAATAACACTTTCGCCCCTCTGCTCCTAATTTTAGAGCGGAAGATCCCAGTGGTTTCAAAGAAATGGACCGATGAATATCAACCACTACGCAAACAAGAAGAGTGCTGCGGAGAGCATGCTGGACATCGCCCTGCTCATGGCCAACGCGTCCCAGCTGAAAGCCGTGATGGAGCAGGGACCTTCCTTCTCCTTCTACGTGCCGCTCATCGTTCTCATCAGCGTATCGCTCACGCTGCAGGTTCTAGTGGGAGTGCTCCTCATATTCCTTGGTAGGTAGCAACAGCAAGAACCCCAGCGTTTATTTTCTTACAGGGTGGAACTTGGGTTTATAGATTCCCCCATGTATTTGTTTTTAAAAAGCTTTTATATTGGAAAGTCTGCCTCAGAATTCAAGTTCTCTGCAGACCATAGAAATATTGCAATAAAAGGAGTAAGGACGGATTTATGTGGAGTCTTCGGTTTTGATTAACTTCCTCATATTCATTTTTCAAGAACATGAATAGCTTTCTTTTCAAATGTCCTGAAGGAGGAAGGAACATGCTGAAATACAGTAAAGGAAATATTAACAGGGCAACACAATCATGTGGCCTGCCCAGTTTCATAATGCCATTTCCAGCTAGACTTATTACCTAATCCTATGGTAGAAATGTATTTGCTGTGTGTCAGTAATAGTCTAAGTGATATTATAAGAGTGTATTATGAACCTGGAACTCCATTTAAAATGGAAATGAAACTCGAAACGTTCACAGTGGCACTGCACATTGTCATAAGAGAGCTTGTATTTCCGCAGTCAAGTCTACGACAGGATAACACAGGCCTGACAGTAATTGAGAAGCACTTTAAATTTAAGAAAATATTCAAAGAAGCATAAGTCTTTAGGTGAGGAATGATGGAATCGTACCTGTTAYAGAAGTTTTTTGAACCTGTGTTAGCCAGTCTAAAAGGAAAGCAGTTTTAAGGAGACTGATGTATTAAAGGCGATGAGCTATTACGTAGCTGATAGATGAGAGCAGGCTTACATGCCCACCTGAAAAAGCAGATCAGCTGGAGCAAAATTTCTCTAAAAATATACCAATTATTATTCACATTCTATACTATTATTCAAAAAAACAAAACCAAAAATGAAATAACATGTAATGTCAWAATACAGTCCAGTTAACTTCCTAGGCCTGCAGGTAGATTGTCTCAAATTCTAGTAATACTCTTATKACAGTAATGCTTTTTAGTTTCCTTGATCTGTTAATCCACAAACARTCTAGCAATTTGTTACCAGGGAAATATTTCTACCTGCTAGCAGGAGGAAAAAAATGTAAAAATATTATCTTTAAAATGTCAGGACTGTTTTCAAGAGAATGAATTCACATAGGGGTTCTGCTGGTGCATGCTTGGGGCACATTTAATAAGACAGATRTAGAATCAGTTCCCTCCACCCCCATCTTTCCTACTCATTTGTCTAATCTGTTAGAAAGCTCTTATTTTTTGCAAGTGCAATGAAATATTTTAGTTGTCCTGAAAATGGAAATTTCACTATTCAGTATTAATAGGTGCTGTAAGGCATAGGAAATATTTATTAATAAAAATATTTTTAATTGATGTTGCTAAATTAGTAGCATACTTATGTCCTACAGCAGCTATAATGTTCATTAGTTCTTAGAGTATTGATTTAAGTAACTGCAGAACCAGGCTTATTTCTATAAAAATMGCATCACTAAATGAGTTTGAATAACCAAAAAAGGCCCAACCAAAACACTGAGGAAGGTGGAGATACAAAACTCTTCTGGAAATTCAGCTTTTCTATTTGGCATTAAATGGGTCTTTGATACTTCACTTTGTTGTCTTAATTTGCCCAGACCCGCCACTCTCCCCTACTGCTCTTTCTGCTACACAAGATTTAGAGACTTAAAGGCTTAGTGTTTTTGCAAAGTTGCTAGAAATCCATGATATTTATTTGTAGCACTCAAAAAACCTCTTCAGAGTTACAGGATAGATATCAGAGATAACCTCTGTGAAACCAGAGGAGCTGCCTAGCTTTTCAGCATCAAACACACCCCATTACCCTCAGAAATGAATATGAGACTGTCACTGTTTGGAAGCATGTATGGAACAGTTTGACTTATACACAATCATCTATTCCTATAGCTTCCTCTCCTCAAAGCCTTCCCATTAAAAGAATTAATTAAAAGCTGGAAGGGATAGCCAGAGTTCACACATGGCACGTACCAAGTTATAGGTGCCACCTTTGGCATCTTTGTTACTCCACAAGTGCTGCCTTTTTTTTTTTTTTTTAAACCAAAATCCAGCTTTGTTCAAGGAGGAAGCTCCCAGGAAGCCAGGATACATGTGGCTTGTAATGCTGATACGCAGCTGCCACCCAGCTGTTTGTTTCTCATGAGAGAATGCAGCTGCCTCTGCATTTGGTGGAGTTGGCACCAAAGCAAAAGCCAGTTTCAGGCTCAGAAGAGAGTCCAGGGAAAGACTGTAGAAAGCTATTCCATGGTAATGGAGGGAGTGGGGAGAGATCATCGGGAATATGAAAGTCTCCTGACCCCCTTCTCAGCTGAAGGCACCTCCCTGTTGGTTGGCTCAGTTGTTGACAACCTAAAGGCCTGCCTAGGTTTCTAGTTTTTGTGCTTTCTCAGTACATGCTGACAACTGCTTTTTAATGCTTGTTTCTACCAGTCATTGCCCGAGTGGCTTCCACCTCCATATACAACTTCTATCTTCATCACACAGAGTGAAGACTGGCCCACAGCCCATCAACTAAGTATATCCAAGATAAAGTTCGCAGATCCTTTAGCAAATAGGGGGATCCCTCAAGAGTTGAACCTGCACTCTGCAGTCATCGTGTGTGTGTTTGCAGTGCTGAGGGTGACAAAGCCTCCAGTTTGCAAGGGTGCTGCTGGAGCGATCAGCCCTCTGAAACACTGTTGCTGAGCTCAAAACTGCTAAAGGATATGAAGCTATGAGGATGGTAAAGGCATCRCAGCAATAACTTGCTTCTCACAATGTAGGTTTGCTAGTTTTTACTTGCATGAACAGTTTGCCCATCTGTCCAACCAGAAAAGATTGCATCTATTACTATGATCAGGATGACTGAAAATTTAGTCTTGCCTAAAATGACAAATTGGTCTCCTGCAATCCATACTTGAAAGGAGAGACAGCTCTGAAAGTTCCAGTTCTTCAAATGATTAATACACAAAACGTTACCCCACTTGGTCTTTTTTTCTTCAGTTAAATCAAGCCAACAATATAAAGAGTTTGTCTTATATGCATAAGGATTGATGTTCTATTTATTCTGGTGCCATTAGGATGCCAGCTTGCACATAGCACCAAGTGCTTTACAGATGTGCATAAACTCATTTGCAGGTTGAGTGCTGCTCAGCCTAGTTTATTTCATGCCAGCACCACTGTGGCATGGCTTACACCAGTAAGCAGGGCAAGCAGTCCCAGCACTGKCCCTGAGTGCTTTGGCTGCCCTGTGACATCTCAATACCCTGGTTCAGCAAGCCAGACGTGAACCAGGTACCCAGAATTCCTTAACACCAAAACAGCATTAGACTTTTTAATTAGGGGCACCAAACAGGCCTGGATTTTACTGTTCCAGCACCATGAGTGTATTTCGCATCCCTCTGCCTAACCGATTCAAAGAGCAAGTCACAGTTCTGTGCCAATCCTGCGGTCTTGACAAAGCTGTTACGTTACAAATAAGTAACAGTTGATCGTAGGCAGCAGAGATGTAAGCTACTCATCTATATATATCTTCCACATCCAAAGAAGCTCAAGTTTTTACTTATGCTGCTACAAAAGCTTCTCTAGTATAAACTTTCTTCCACCTATCTTGTGCATGCACACAAACTCCAGAGACCTGTGCATTTAAGAACTGTCTCAAGGACACTGTAAGTACTGGCACTTGTTCCCACAGCTTCAGAGAAATTTAGTAGAGGCCAAGTTATAAAGCCCTTACTGCAAGGGAAATCAGCAAGCACTCCCAGACTTCCAGCTGTCCTATACACATTTTAGTCTCTCATCAAGTCTAACGTGARCCTCATGTGCCTCATTTGTATGTTTTCATCAAGGTTGAACTCAATATCTCCCTTGGGTGTTCCTCCCTCACCCCCATTAGCAGTTCAGCTTTAAGAACCTTAAGAACCAAAAGAAAACGTTGACTAGAACCTGAAACATTTTAATTGTAGTCAGTTGAACTTATTCCAGCCTCTCAGGGCTTCAAACTTCATATATTAAAGACCGATTTTTTAAAAAATGCTTAAAACCTAACCAACCAATGACCCTAGGTTTCAAAAGAGCAAGAGCACTGAAGGTTCCCAGCAATGTTCMTGGAGCCCACCACTTCCCACACACATCCAAACAGCAAATACAGATGCKAGCAGTCTTCTTGCAACTGAAGGGTTTTTCCCTTAGCACTTTTGCTGACACTGTAGCATCTAACTTCCCTTTTAAGCATGACTGATACAAATAACTTAGTATATGACAAAAGATTGAATTACATGAATAATATATTTTTATTCTGGATTTTGAAATGCACATATAGTTAAAGCTTTTTTTCTCCCCTTTCTCTTTGAAGTAAAATATGACCTTAACAACCCTGCAAAACACGGGAAGCTGGATTTCCTCAACAACCTAGCGACTGGACTAGTGTTCATTATAGTGGTTGTGAATATTTTTATCACTGCCTTTGGAGTGCAGAAGCCGGTGGCTGAACCGTCTCCAAAGCAGTAGGCACAAGGTGAGTATGGTCTGCCTGCACCACGAGGTTGTAGGATGGAGCACACGGCACGCAGCGCCGTGACTTGAAAATCATGGAGTTGTCCGTACAGCTCTAGGATTCACAGATAAATGACTTTTCCTTAGACTGCTACAAAAGCAGAAGCTGCTAGGAACCATCAAGTTATTACACAACCCTTTTGTAAATGCAGAGTTCAAAAGTTGATGACAGCCTCATGCTCTGCCAGGGCCCCCTGCTTGCTGCATGGACAGGAAGCAAGATTTTCCTTCAGGGATACTCGCATGTATTGCTAAGTGTTGACAAAGCCAGGAAGGGAAATACTGCTTTTCCTCTCCTCCTTTTCAAGAGAAGGTTGCAGTATACGGAATCCAATCTGCTATGAACACTAAAGATTTAATCTTTATCCAAATAATCATAGAGCTTATTAAATCCAAGCCATGGAGCTCTTTGATTTCCATGAACATAGTGTAGCTTTTCAGCCATTCCAAGTTGAAAGTTCTTCCTTGTTTGGAAATCACCCTGTCATTTATGTGATAAATGTGCTCATTTAGTCCAATGTTATTTTCCTGCACCAGCATTTTAAAGATTACTGATTAAACAGAAGGGTAAGTTCAGGWATGGTGAGAGTCAAGAACAGGACAGTGTCCCCCTGGCATCACAGCTCTGAAGATCAAGTTGAGAGGAGGTAAACCCAAAATGCAGGCTTGAGGCCTCAGCAGCAGGTAATCACAGCGGTCCAGCCCCTGCCTATACACAGCACGGACACACACTTGAGCCTGACATCGCTCTGGCTCTTCCAAATCTCTAACCACCTTCAGAAACCTGGTAGAAAAAAAGAATTCCCTCGCTTTGCTGCAAGCCACAGTGCCAACACAGAGCCAACATGTGTAAGCTTATCTATTTGGGTTGACTTAATTTCCAAAAACCTCTAGTGAAATTTTACCTGTTCTAGAGAAATCTGTTCAAGGCCTTGAACAAAGAGGCTTTCAGGACTTATTCTGCTTGCTTTAGTAGTGCTAAATATTGAAGACCAAATTTATTTTTTGTAGAAGTCTCCCTATGGGAAAAACTAAGTACAGGGCATCTAATCTGAAGAGGAATGGTGCAGCGGATACCAGTAACGAGAACTGAARCCAGGCATAAGTCTATCAGGACTCTAAAGAGGCCGGAGGAAATCACTGCAAACTACTGGAGAAATGAATGAAATTCATTTCTTTCTGAGGGYTTGCTTTAACTAAATGTAAGCTTTTTGGTGCAGTAAGATGGGCAAATGCATGCAGTGAAATAAATATATATTGGTTTCTTCCAGCTATASTGTCTATAAGTAAACTAATATATTTTCACTTTAACAGTAAAGAACGGAGTCTCCAAGGCATTATCAAAATTATAGGAGGAACATTTGTCTCTGCAGTACATATAAAAACAATACTGAGACACTAACAGAACAAAATTGCACTGCCATAGAACCAAGAGAGCTGAATGAAGGATTGTTGTAATTTGAGTTCCCTTCTCAGGAAAAAAATGCACACAACAGCCAGGATCAGACACAGACCTAGGGCTGTGGCACAAGCATCAGACATTTCAGGGATTTTGAGCTCTGGAAAAGGTGGAAAAATTCCAGAACCCTAGTACAGCTTTTTTTATAGAGCAAAAGAAATACTTAAAGCAGAAAAGAGATTTTTCCTTATCCCACCAACGTATCCTGAGGAGAGGGGCAATTTGTTGATGATCCAACTCTAAACTAGTTAGTTCTCTGTAGGGTGTAACGCGAGTAGAATATAGCAGCTTGTTCACAAATAGGCTAATAACCAGAAAGCAGATATCATACAGTGGTGCAAAATTGCACTCTGGCAAGTAATTCCCCTTTTCATTGCCTCGCTGGGCTCCTAGAGGAGTGAGCTCACCTAGCATCACRTGTGTGGTAGATGAAACACTATTTCCAATGAAATGCTATTTCTGTAGCATCTCAGATAGATATCTCAGATAAATAGAACACTATTTCTGCATTTCTCCATATCATGACTCAGGGAAAAAAAATGCTTTAAAGAATCGTGCAGCTCTTCCAGAGCCTTACTTCCCCTTGCTGCACACATGTACGTGGCTAAGGTTACGGAAGCAACAGCGGTTTGGTGCAGTGTTACTGTCCATCTGGCAAGGAGGGCTCCTCATACCACTCGTGGTGGCATTTTCTCCACTGTTCCTTCTACCGTCCATATATTCTCAGGCTAAATGGTTTTGTGGTTTAATTACAGGCAGAATTTTGGAATCCCATGTTAGAAACCTGTGCCTTAGAAGACAAGTCAGAGTTTGCAGGCAAATTTTTCAARATGTCCATGAGAGCATGAAATAAAAATTTCTGCCCAGTAGATGTTAAAAGCTCATACAGCATTGCAACTACATAAGCATGGCTGATACTTCCTGCTGGAACTACCATAATAAAATTGCAATGCCACAGTAAAAGACAAAAAAAATGCTGTTTTGTCAACTGCAAGTAGAGGGAAAAGCAAAGGATAATTAAAGCAAGTTAACATCTGTACAAAGCAGCATGCTTTGCAAAGAGAAATAGCTTTACTCTCACRTATGCATGGTTTTCTTATAAAGTATCTAAAAGCGCTGCCCAGAACCTGTGTCCTTTTAATCCAGACTTGCTAAATTTTCAAGTTCTGAATGGATTGGATCACTAACCATTAAATCTGTAGCTTGGTGCTGTACATAGCACATTTGCTAGAAATACCTCTCCATAATGATAATCTGAATGGAATTTGAACGGTTTTTTTGCACTGGACATCAGCAAAAATGCATCCCCTGCTTGCCAAATAGCAAGCCCGTATTGAATTATCTGTAACAGGAACTGTTCTGTTCATGGATCTGTAATACTTTCAAAGCCTTGAGAAAGGAAGTGGCCATTTGCTAGCTTCACCTTCACAGCACATACTTTAAGAATTTAATTCCTGCCATAAGGCAAATCCATCATTTACTGTAATTGCTGAATCACTAACTTCTCAATATCTTTGTTTGCATTTCAGAGCTCTGAACTATTCATTTTCCCTGTAGATGCCATTTGCACTTGAGTCAGTTACTCAGACACAGGAAAAATAATCTGAAGGAAGTGGAAGCAGAGCAGCTCTCAACTTCTCTCAACACACACGTTTGTGAGCCTAGAACTCTGCAGTGCGTTAGTACTTCAACCTTCGGGCATCTAAGGAGCAGTCAATGCTGACCGACCCACTGACTTTTCTCTGGATTCCGGCGTTTCAGTTTTGTATAAACAAGTAGTTTTTCTTCTGAGGGCATCTGCTTCATAGACTTCCAGACTCGCCTTTTGTTCTTGCAGCAATCTGACRTCTCCGGCGCGGTGCGGAGCTGCAGGCGCTCGGCTCTGGCACGGTCACCYCGTCCTTCTCCCCATTCATTCGGCACCTGGCCTGGGCTGCTGCACGCCACAGCCGCAGCTTTCCTGCTCGCTGCACCACGACAGCTCTGCCCTGCTTGCTCTCGCTCTCCTCGGCTAAAGCAGAGATAACAACCGGAGCTGCAGCCCGTCTTCTGGCCAGCTCTGCTCACACCTAGTCCTTCGTTCTGCTGCTTTGTCTCTGGACCRCCACCAAAGCAACCTCTACACACAGTTTCTTGCTCTTTATGGCTATACTTCCATGCCATATCCATAGTTCTGGAAAGCCTCTGGGAAATATTGCCTTTTCTAGGCCCAACAGGAAAGCTGGACACACAAGTGAACTTGCACAACTGGCATCATGGGCCTGACAGCACCCCACACACCAGATTAAAGATTCATCCCTCTAACCTACTTTCTCCTTCCCCCACCTCTGACTTCTGCAGTCATCTTGCACTCAAGCTTATGGCTAATATTTTCATTAATTTATATAAAGAGATGTAGAAATCTTCATAGATTCTTCCTAGAGTCTTACCTGCTGGCTCAGGGACTGACACTTTTTCTAAATACAGAGTTCCTAGCTATGGTGTGTATTACAAGAATGGCTACAGCAGAAGCATTTCAGCCTTTTCATTCCCAAATTATCTGCTACCAGAAAAAGCTTAGATTTTTAGCATATGTTTACTTGTAGATACAGACTTCTACTAAGATATTGCCTTACTTTTATATTTTAAATGCTTTTTCCTTGTAGTAACATAAGTATGACCTGCACTGTGCAAGTATCTCATTTCATTTACACTTTGATAAAATTGCTTTTCATATCTTCATTTATATATATAAATATATAAATAACTAGCAGAAATCAGAAGCTTTKGCAATTAAAGCAGAAGTAACATTTTTGAATTTTGTATTTGACCTCCTGTTGCTTTATTTCCAACTTAACATGCTTTTTTTCAGGATCTGACCAACAGGTTTTTTAATTGTGTATTGTACAGATTTAAGCATAATTCAAAACAGCTCCTARTGAGGTACTCAGGAAAAATTGTCTTCAGTTCCTTTCCTATTTCACTCCCCTTGTTATTARACTATAATCTTTTCAGGTCAATCAAGTGAACTGTTGTTACAATCAAGTGAACAAGCTGTTACAGTATTTTGGGGGGACTAAACTGTATTAATTATTATGTTGCTGTCCAAAAGAAACTACCAAGGCTTGTGCATTCCATCTGCCAGGTTCTTACACCTTAAGAAATGAAAAAAGCTATTTGGATCCAGAAAACTGGGATCTGAATCATTAACTGGGTGATTATTATCTGCTACAGATTCCAGTGGACTTTGAGATGGGGGTTTGGGGATGTACAGGAGGGAAAGAAACACACCGAAGCTTGAACACATTCTTGGGTGTCAAAAGCTGACTGTATGGGTCTGCACCCTGGGGTGGGTACCTGGTTTCTTCAAATCCCTTGATTTAGAGTCTGACAGAGCAAGGCTTAGGACAACAGAACTGGAATCCCGTTTCCCTTCTGCCTCCTGAGCACCTGGAAGTGCAGCAGCAATACCTGGAACTTCAGAGGCCTGGTTGCTTCCATCGACACTCRCTACTCAAAAGCTTGATCCTGAACCCCCCTACCTGGCTAGGGGAATGCGCTGGCATCGGCGGTGTTCAGCCCACGTTTGAATGTCTTTTTAAATACAGAGGATACTGGTTTATTACAATATTTTTATTGTGATTAAAGATTTGCAAAACAACTTCAGACATTCAGTCTGTGTCGTAAGTCTCTGAAGCCTTCAGAGGCCATGCATTTTTTATCAGACAAAAGCATCTGCAAGTTGGTTCCTAGTATAAATAATTTAAAAGAATAATAATCATGTGCTTAAATCTTTTTTTGTTGTTTTTGTTTTTAARATCATAGYGATTATCTCCTACAGGCAGCAAACAAATGCATCATTGTAAATGGTTCTCGAGTTTTCCCTGCTTTTCCTGARCTCTTGGTTCTAGGCAAACATTTCACTTACAAACAAGTCATCAATAATGAAGCAAGGTGAATTTTTCCTGGCTATCTGGGGAACGAGTTCATGCCAGGACACCTCTTTACTTCCGTTCCATAAGCTGCAGGGCAGTCTCACGACACGTGTTGCTCCAGTTGGTTTTATTAGTGCCCTCGGCACCTCGGGCTGCCTTTATTCAACTTTCAGTTTAGCTTTTATTTACTCACATGGACAATAACCATATTTGCTGAAACTGATTGTTAAGTGTATGCTTTCTAAACTGGCCACTCACTGAAGTTATTCTCCAGCTGAAAATTACTATGGAATCAAGCGAACTAAAGCGCATAATCCTGATTCCTCTTTCCCTCCCAACTATCACTTAGAGGATTTGGGTTGCTCATTTTAGTTTGTTGTGACAAACCCTGTGCCCTGTTGTCTGCCATGTCCCCTGCAAGCCAGCAGAGCCCTGCTGTGTGCACTGCAGTGCATGCACGGGTGCCCTTGGACACAGCACCCTGCAGCCACGGGGGCCAGCGCTACGCTCCCGTCCTGCTTGGCCGGGATGCCATGCTGTTCCCAGGCCCTGTGGGAGAGCTCTGAGGGCTCCGTTAACAGCTTAAGAGACCATCTGAACCATCCGAATAGTTTTGGGAGAGTAATCTGAACAGAGAAATGGTACCCAAGAACTATGCGAGTTTGTTTTGCAGGTTACCACGAGCGCTGCCGTCTCAAATTGCACCGCTCAGTAAAGGCTACGTGTTTATGCAGTCCTTTACACAGCACTTCTAGCACAGCCAAAGAAAGAAAGAAAGAAACAACTCCAAAAACCTGAATCCTCTCATGCCGTCAAAGCCAGTCCTCGTGCTACAGAGCAATCAGCAGAACCAGCTCTGCAAAGAGCAGCTGACTTGCTGCAGGGCAGTGGAAACACTTCCAAGGGACCTGGGGCTGGGCTGTCCTTACGCGCAACTCACATTCCATGTTCAAAAGCACCCTTCTTCCAAAATAAMTCCTCAAGACTCCCATAACATCAGAGGCAGAGCAGGGCATATTAGCAGCACTGAGACTGCAGAGAAGCAGTTTCTTTCTCCTTTTGTTATTTGCATACAGRCTAAGCAGTGTTGCTGCTAAATGCTTGTATTTGTTTTTTAATTAAGTAATTTGCAGGCTATATAAATTAACATAATTTCAAAACGTGAAGAGTGAAGCCTTTATCTTTACAAAGTCAATCCCACAGATCCTACACATCGTTTAAGAGGTTAGAAAAATAATAGTGATTCAGGACCTTCTGAACACTCCAACACAGTCCTCCTATRCTGTTTATAGAGAGATGATCTAGCAGAGCAGACAATAGTTCCAGTCAATTCTTTGGAAAAAGGAGAATTCAGCAGTATTTCTGTTGGGCCGGTACCCGGGGAGCACGCTGCAGAGGAACAGGCTGACACCGCATTTCCCTTCAAACAAGTCAGGAAGCAACTGGCACTCCAGATATCACCAGACGGTGATTATGGAAGATCATCAGCTTCCAACATCACTTAAAATTACACAAATTCCCCCTCAAACTGCTCAGCTTCAAAGCACCTGCTCTCCCYCTCCTTACAAATACCACCTTTTCCTTGGTACACCTGCCCAATCTCCCAGGGTTTCCAAATGACCGGAGCTCCAAGGCTCCAGCAAYGCTCCAGGAGCGGCCAGGCATTGGCAAGGAAGCTCCTCTGTGACTGCTCGGATACACTGACAAGGGGGGTTCAGAACTAGGGTCCCTCCTTCTGACCCTGCTCAGGGAGGGCCGAGGAACAGCTCCCACCAAATATACATTCCTCCAGGCTGCACTCCTCTCATCACATTTCCACGGAGCTCCATGAGCATTCACCATTTTCCATGCCCAGCAAAATTTCAGGAAAGGTGTCCCTGCAGCAGCATGTGTTCTTACTTGGGGTTATGTTYGTTATTACTGTCAGCCCTCCAGCCATTATTCTGCCTTCTGCCAGGGAGGGCCGCACATTGCGGAGAGAGCCAAGCACAGCCCCAAGGAGCCACCCCAGCAAGCAGGGCACACACTGGGAAACGGAGCCCCACGGTGCTGGAAAGCCACAGGATGTTCTCACCAGGGAAATAAGACTTCAGCACTTCCTGCTGATTCTAGATGCTTTCACCCACAACTTCACAATAAAACATAGTCAAAAGAAATAGCAAGTCCTATCTCCAAGCTACAAATATGCTAGAGCTCATGGCTTTCCAGCACCAGGAACCTTTTCCTTCTTGTAACGGGACACATTTTAACAACCCCCACCAGCAGCAAGCAGAAACCCACCTTGAGCAGCAGGCATGGTGAGAAGCACACCTCCATAGCCACCTTCTTGCAGGACCAGAGGAGCTCCCTKCTGGGAAGGAGGGTGCATTTAAGCCCTCCTGGTCCCCAGGGCAGGGCTGCAAAGCCCTTCCCACCGGCACACAGCTGAGGCCCATGAGGAGCCTGGTGAGGGAAGCCCAGCTGTGCCTGTGGTGCTCACAGGTGATGGACCAGCCTGCAGCGGTGCCTAGAGCAGAGGAAATGGTACTGGAGGCAAAGGGAGCCCCTGGGGGGAGCCCAGGGCTCCAGCTGCTGCTGCTTTCCCCCGCGTTGGGCTAGGRCACGTGCAGGAAGGTGGCATGCCACCAGCACTGCATCCCTCCCCAGCGCTGGTGCGTCCMTGTGCCACGCTCTCCTCTTTCCACTCCACATGGAAGGGGAGCTCAGAGTGCCCAGAGGGTCTCACCGAGGGCAGTGGTAGGGACAGTGTCAGGTACRGCCATGCCCGAGGCCATCAGGCTGTACGGAAGCACCGTTCTGGCGAGAAGGGAGCTACAGCCCCTTCACCAGCCGAGTGGTTCAGAGACCTCAGCTGAGACGGGGGACCCTCCTGGGGCAGAGAGTGAGGGCAGGGCTGGCATGGTCCTGCCTTGGGGTCTGGGTGGGCCCTGAGGTGGCATCAGCCATGGTCGAGGGGACAAACAGCCACTAGGTGGCAGGGACCCTCTGCCAGGAACAGGCGCTACGGCCACCTGCGTCTCGAAACAGGAGGGATCGTTAAGAATCACCTTAAAAAAAAAGAAAAAAAGAGAAGTGTTTCAGTATTAGAGTCGTGATGTGCAAGCTGCATTGCTGTGCATCAGCCTAGACCAAATGCGACGCTACCCCAAAATGAGAGGACTTGCAATAGTCTCCAAGGAATCTGTGGATGGAAGGATCACAGGATGGATGGATGGATGGATGGATGGATGGATGGATGGATGGATGGACAGAAAATGATCCCAAAAGCCAGTGTGTTTGTAGGCACAGGGGTGAGAGTCCTTCCCCAAGGCCCTTCTTGCACGCCGCTCGCCTCCCACACGTGCGGCCRCGGCCRCCCCCTTCGCTCCGCGCTCACAGCRATKTCGAYRTGCTCTGCTGGGCACACGGGACACGCYGTGGGGGCCCCATGCCATGGGGACCCGGTGCCGCCGGGCACTCGCCCCCGCTGCCTCCGCAGGGAGCCGCTCGCCGGGCACACACCGACTCCGAGAGGTTTCCGCTTTGCTGCGCGCGCGGTTGTTAAAGTTGCATGAAGAGCAAAACACAGGAAAGCTGTTCCTTGTGAGCGGGGCGTGCGAGGGCTCGCGCGCTAAAATAGAAAGGGCAGCTCGGGACTCACCTGAAACGCTCTCCTGGAGCGCACGTGCACGCGGGCACGCAGAGCCGCGGGGTTCCTTGGTGCGGGCACACAGCGCACCAACGCAGTGGGCAAGGCACGAGCACGGCCGCACACCCCTCTGCAGCATGCAGCATGCAGCATGCAGCTGGGCGCTCACAGCTTGTGTGCACGGGGCTGTGCCACAGTCACAAGGCTGGGACCACCCCGTCACACCAGCACATCGCTTCACTATCACAGCCGTCCAAAGCCCAGGCTTAGCAAAAGAACCCCTCACCATAGGGAGGGGACCCCAGGGCCATGGGCACTTCGGGGCTCAGAGCAAAGCAATCAACACAAGAAACACAGCAGCAGTTTTATCAGTCCAGACTTTATTACAATTCAATTGCCAGCTTCACCCCATTAAAAAAACATTTTCCATTATCTTGTATAGACTTGGAGAAGACATATGCCAGGATAAATGATTATAAAACATGAGACCTGTGAAGCACAGCAGACCGCTTGCCTTTGAGGCGGTAATAGCATACCTGCTCGCACAGAAAGCCATTTTTGGGGAACAGCGTTTGTGCACAGAGAGCACCCACGAAAAGCACCCGCGACAGTAAATCCTGACCAAATGTACTTTAGGTTTTCCCCGCGTCCTTCAAGCCCCCATGATGCGCCCGGCCCGCGCAGGCTGCCCGGGCTGCGTGCGGAGCAGGGCCACGCGCTCTGCCYGGGGCCGCGGCTCTGCCCCACTCATGCAGCAGCCGCCGCGCTCTGCGGCACCTTCCCGTGGGGAGCAGGAGCTCTGCACCCAGCCGTGCTCACCCCGGACCCCGCCGCCTTTATTTCAAAGCAAATGAACCGCATCCCACGCAGGCCCTGGCTCCCAAACAGAGCAGGCGCCTCCTGCTTGTCCCTGTCGCCGCAGTGCCCCRTGGCGCTTGCAGCACAGACAGCCATGGCAGAGGGCACTGAACCTCTGCATCCCAAAAGAAGGACCCTCAAGGATGATGGGGGTCTCTCCTCGGGCTTGCTCCCAGCTCTGTTCTAGTCCCAGGAACTGCAGACATGCCCTGAGCCTTCCACTCATCCCTGCACACCCGTGGCAAGGACCAAGGAAAGGGAAGGGAGGGAGGAATCCTGGTCATTCCTGTCCCCAGAGACGACCTGCTACACAGACCTACACAGCACCAATTTGAAGCAAGATTTGCCTGATTACACTAATTAAGGCACAAATATTCTGGGTTTTGTGGTGATGRCCAGGACTATGCCTGCTCTCCTGGCCTCTTCCCAGGCCGAACCCAGAAGCTCTGCCCAGGAGCTTGTTTCCGAGAGGCAGCCCCATCTTTCYCAAGGGGCAGGGAAGCCTGTTGGGAACATGCCTCTTCCCAGAGCTCCTCAGGGCCGCTGGGGCRCGGGGAGGAGCGCGGTGTCCCACGGGGCCGTCGCGGCCGTCGAGGACGTGGAGCTTCACAGGGGCCCTATGGACGCACACTGACTCGCAAGCCCCTCGCGCCAGCCACGAGCCCCCGACGCGCATCCGCGCTGCCGGGATCTCCCTCCCGCGCTTCCTTCTTAGCCGGGTGCCAGGAACAGACCCTGCACACTTTCGGGGCCTCAGCTACAGACAAAAGCAGAATACGATCAAACGGCGTTACAGCTGCAGACTCTTCAAGGAAACACRTGCACTGTTTGGCCACAAAACACCCTCACCTCGCATCGCTTACATCCCTGCAGAACGTGCTGGATTGCTTCCATTTCTTAGATACCCCAAAAAACCTCACCGGAAAAGAGTGAACAACMCTGAAAGGTCTCCGTGGCAGCTCCAAGCACCCGAGACCGGCCCGGGCAGGCCCTGGATGGGGTTTGCACAGGCTCAAGCCACAGTACACAGCCCAACGCGGCATGGCCAGGGCAGGCCGGGCTGCAYGGCCACCACGGGGACCATGAAATGAGGCAAGGACTCGGCACGGGCCAGGGCACCCGGCCTCGGGAGCCCTCAGAGATCATCCTCTGCACCCACCCGAGCTCGGGCAGAGGGAGCAAAGCTCCTGGACAGGACACAGCCCTGAGGGGCAGATCCGTTCCTTCGTAAGGCTTTGTGGGCATGTAGGTTTTCCAAGTGTTTTTCTTAAATCAATTATCACAAAAGTCACACCAGCATTTTTTCAACTGTTGTGTTCTTCCCTTCCAGTACAAAACACACATAGGCAAACATGGCTTAAGACCCACGATCGCTTAGGATAGCATATTAAAATTTGTATTAAAAATATTTTTATCCAAATGATAAATATTTTAAAATAAGCATTTACAAAAATAAAAGGTCCATTCCCATAAGGAAGGACATATATAGTGGAGCTTCTGAGTATATCTTAAGGCAACACATTGATGAAGCTAGTTAATGAGCTAATCTTTGGTATGAGAGGGCAGCACATTAGTATTCATGCACCGTTGTCTTCCCTTGGCAGGTATACGCTGTGCAGAGAAGCAAAGAGGCAGCTTTTCCTTAATTCCTCGATAAGTCTTCCAAATACAACATACAAATCTTCCTGACATGTCTTCCTATGATAATAGGAGAAAAGCCCAGGATTCTCCTGGCTCTTCCCAGGACTTTGGTATCTGAAAAATGAAAGTGAGAGAAAGAAAGAGAGAAAGAAAAAGTGAAAAAAAGTGAGTTTCATTCCAAAAATACCATCAGAAAAATAAATAAATAAATAAATAAAAATGACTCCAGAGAACAGCAAGTTTCCTTTGGTTTTGCATACATGAACTGTCTGTGGTGGCCCCACCAGCTTCCCACAGCATGGSCACCTGAAGGAGAGTTGGCCAGAGGTKGCACTGGCTAGTGGGAACCACGACTACCACAGCCAGCTCTGTGCCACCTCTTAAGGGAGCCATGGAGACACAGAATAGGTTCAGGACAGAGCAATAAAACTTAAGTTGTGGGGGGGATGTTGGCCTTAGAGAGCTTTAGCTGCTGATTTTAGGGGAAAAAAAATAAAAAGCAAAGAAAAAAAAMCATGTGAGGTGACTCRAGCACAAGCACCTCCGCTGGGGAGGAGATGCAAAGCACCAGCTGGCACAGGCAGGAGAGCCTGGGGGCCTCTGCAATCTGCTGCAAACCAGGGTAACGACGTAGAAAGGCTGGAGCTGGAGCAAACCCACACTGAGAACAGGACACGCACTGGGGCACTGCGGGCAAATAACTGGGGCAGACGACCGAGGAGAGCGATGGTGTCTCCATTTTTCAAGGAGAGCGATGGTGTCTCCACTTCTCTGCATTGGGCTTTTCTGGCAGTGCCTCTGTGACACAGAGGTGACCGGTACCAGTGATGGGAGGTGGTGGCCTCTGAGGACATGCATGGCTTGGCCTGACCTTAACCACGAGCGCAGGGAGAGTCCCTCTGGGAGGCTCCGCTCTAGGGAGCAAGGGCAGCGAGGGAGGAGGGAGGAAGGCCACGAGCTCCACGGGGTCCCGCTCCCTTGATCAACAACGTGGGCAGGGGCCAGCGCGAGGTGAAGCCGGCCGAGCGCACGGGGCAGGTACCTGAGTCACAGCAGTACCAAAACACGGCAAAGGCTGCAGCCGTGCTGAAGCACGCGAGGAAGAACACCGGGCCTGCCGGAGACAGGAACGGGAGCGCGTCAAGACCGAGAACACGAGCAGGACTTCTTCCAAGTTAACAACATTTCTACTGCTGTTCATATGCACAGCAAGCGTATTCAGGGGAAGCCAGCACAGTCACGTATGTCCTGTAGCTGACGCATTATAAAATACATTAACCATACTGTAATCTACACTGTCCATACTGTGACTGATTTTTACCGCAGTTACTTGAACGCCATTCACCACTTGGTTGTTTATCTAACTAGCTATGCTCCTATTAAATTTGAGTGAAAAYTTCCTTAGAGGTTTTGATATCACCTAAAACATTTTACCTCAAGGCACCTCATGTGAAAATCCATCAGATTGTACCTGCAGTCTCCCAGAGTGGTGTTTCAAGTTTAGCTTTTCCTCTCTTCCAGCTTTGTGCCGGTCTCTTTTTCCCTAATAAGGGGAATGGTGGCTCTCCCCAAATCCTGCCGGGAAGCTCCAAGTCCCTCAGGCTTCAATTACTCACAGCCCTGGTCCTAAARTGCCTGCAGGATCCGGCTTCGCAGAATTAACTCGTGCCAGAGAGAGCAACAAGGAACCRAAGCCAGAACCCAACAGGCACCAGCCGCTGGCTGGGTCGTTTTGTCTGCAATGGGGACGTGGGGCTTCTTTATTTGTATCAGCTGCATGTCTCATTYRCTTACATAGCAGCTGTGTACACACTTAGACAAAACGCAGCAGAAAAGGACTGCATGGGATTATATATAATGTCCCAMAGATCACACTTTCTTGAGAAAAAAWATATATATTCTCGTTCCTGTTTACAATATTGCTGATRGCTGAAATGCAGGGCTGTGTGTAGGCCCACAGTCCTAAGGCAAAGCTTTTCTTTAAACGGCTCTGCCTGGAGTGACATGCAGCACAACGTGGGTGTTCGAAACGGGTGCTCACCCAAATCCTTCCAGCTCGTACTTATCTCAAAAGATTTGTRTCTGCTCCTTTATTACTCAGTGCACCGTCTGCATGCCATCCTTCACTACGAGCACGGTTACAACCAAGCGGCACCTCAATGCAACGACAAGCACTCTCCAGGCTGGCGCACTGSTGGCGCTGACCATGTGCCAGGGATGCTAAGGGCAGCCGTGGAGCACAGCACATATATATAAACAAGTGAAACCCTGCGAGGAGGCAAATTTCATAAACAGTGCTTTTATTTTCATAGAATCTAAATTTCTAAGCCAATAATCACCTAAATCTCAAACAACAAAATACTTCCTTAAGAAGTAAGTTCTTAGCCAAAACTTTTCATGCATTCCAGTCCCAAATACCTTTCAACAAATCAAACATTCAACTTGCTGTAATTCCTGAACAGGAAGAGAATTAAAAAAATAAAAAAAGAAAAGCTTAATATATTCTCCCAGTAAAAATACATTTAAGCTCACTCTGCTTTCTGTCATGCATGCATGTCATCATTCTTTCTGTCTCGGTTTTGTACTAAATTTTAAAATTTCAAAATTTACAATGGATTTTTTAAAAAAATTGATGGCCTTGTGAAAAACACAGCTGAATAACACTAACTACYCCTCAAGGATTTTGCTAAAACAGCACGAGCAAACATATACTCTTGTCCACATTGCTTAATCACTTAGTCTCTATAATCTCCCGAATTGCTTGCTGCTGTTTTCCGCAGCAGCAGCAGCTCAGTATGTTTTCCTCCATTATTTCCACTTAAACGATGACAGTAAAGATACCATAAAACAAATTACTTGTTACATGAAATGCAATTACATGATAAAATAAATTGCAACTTAATCTGAAAAGCCATTCCATCCAGCGACACGGTATGCATTTATTTACCCCTGTCATTTAGCACACAATTCTCCTTGCCAGTGTCTATCACTGTGGGATCTGCAGTTTCTAGAAACAAAAGCAACACAGCAAAAGTTAGTGCACAGCTCAGGCAAACACACAATACACAAGAGCACATGCGAGACCACGAGAAGTTCCCCCTTTCAGGAAAACACCTGATTTTGAGACGATGTATGACTCCTGAAAGGAAATTACGTATGATATATGCGTATAGCTAAATCAGGAATATAGGCTTATTAAAAACAAATAAATCACRTCATAGTCATTTGAATGCAGCTATATGCAGTGGTAAGAACGCCTCTGAGACCTAAGCGCTGCACACACGGGTGACACTGCAGTGACAGTGCTGCCACCCACAGCTACTGGAGACTACCTGCACGTGCCACAGGTCTGCAGCAGTTGGACTGACTCCTGGATGGGGAAAGTGGGAGCTAACCCTTCCAAAGGCAAACTTTCAATGCAATGAGTCCAAAACACTCCTGAACCAGAGGATGTGCTGCTCGGAAACCACTCCGATTTAGTGCATCGCCACCCTGTGTTCGTGAGGAAAGCCCCAGGTGGGAGCGGAGCCGGCGGGGGAAGCGCTCGCAGCCGCCCACAGGCCCACGCGAGCGCCCCGGGGCTGCTCTCAGGCCCCTGCAGCTCTGTGTGCTCTCCCTTGGTACAAACAGCTCCTAGTTCTAGGTTACATTTTTTTCCTGCAAAGATCCAGGAGGGCAACCTTGCAACAGGATTTTTGGAAGCAAGCAGCAGTGCAGCTGTTTCCTTGAAATGAAGGACTCGGGAAGGCTTCAGGACACTGCTTGTCATCCCACGTGGGCCTCCAAATYCGAGCACTCTGCTCCACGGTAGCGCTGGGCTTCACGGACACACGTGGGACTGCTCCCTTATTCTGATTTCCCCTGCTCATTTCCAGGTCCGGGAGCAGCGGGAGCAGCGTGGGGGAGCCGCCAGCACCACGTCGCAGGGGCAGGACCCACGACGGYGCTTGGGGAGGACGTGCCTTGGGCCGAGGTGCAGCCGCAGGGGCTCGGCGAAGYGGCCAGCTGCACTGCGGCCGAGGAAGAGCGCGCTCTGCATGGAGGCCGTCTGTCTTAATGCTCCACGAGGCTCCGGAAGAGCTCTTCCCGAGCTGAGCGGGTTGTTCCAGGCTGGAAGCGGGACAGCTGTGCACAGCACGCAGTCCCACAGCCTCTGGCTCACGGACAACTCGTGTGAGCTCAGGGGCGGGCGAGGCGCCAGGTCTACCCGCACGCTCGGCAGGCTGTGCGCATGCGGGGGGTTGCTCCGATGCCCTGTCTCTCCAGCACACAGCAGCTCGGGAACAAATCCAGGATGCCCAAACTGCACTCAGCCCCGGCAGCTCCAGGCGGCTGGTCCCAACCCTCCCTCTAGCGGGAACCGGCTGCACGGCTGGAGCGGCCACCGCGGCTGCGCGCGGGCGGGAGCCCAGACCTGCCCGCGTTTGGAAGTGCTTTCAAAAACAAGAACCAAACCAAAGGTCTCCTCTGACAGGAAACATTTTCTATGTACGTACTCTGCTGCAGACCTCTGCCCTGGCCAGTGTGTTGGTATTCTCTCCAAAATAATTTCCACATGTTGGTAATCCCGCTCCTTCCTATCCGGTTTGCATCCAGTGCACGGTCCCGTGCAGGGAATTCCCTCCTTTATTCTCTTTTACAAAACCTAGTGGCAACCCAGTGAGGGCTCTGTACTACGTTTTCTTAAACTACTCCAGGAATAACATCTGAGCAACATAAAGATTGCACAGGCAGAAGACTCGGGCAATAGCATTTGAAAACCTCCGAGTTCACTTAAATGAGGAATAATGGCTATACCAAAAAGGAAGCTTTTCTCAAGACTAAAACTCAATTATTTTATTCAAAAATGCTGGGCAAGTGCTTACCCAGCAGCTGATCCCAAAGGCAAACCCACGCTGAGGTGGCTGCTGGTGAAGCCTTAGTGCTGTCGGGCTCTGTAAGACGCCTCTGAAGGCACAGCCCCTTTGCAGCTTCGTTAACTTAATTGCCAGAGCTCTCCCTCAAGCTCCTCAAGTCACTTTGACATGCTGAACGCCTGAACATATTTACTTATTTCCCATCTCTTTGCCATGCAGTTTTGCTCTCCAGCCAAGAATAAATAAATAAATAAATAAATAATGATCTCAAGAGGGCACTGTCAGCCCGAGAGGGCAGGCTTTGATGCTTTCCAAAGAGCTGCTTTGTAGCACATAGAATCAAATAGACTCATTTGCAGAGCACAGATGCCTACATACAGGGAGAGGGGTAGAGAAAATGAGCAGCTTGTAAAGGAGCAATGGTTAGTAAAAATAGACGGTGCTTCATATGAGTTATTCTATATGCAGTGTTTAAAAGACACAGGCTGATATCCCAGGACCAGAGAAATGTGGACAGCCCACGCTAGTCAACAAATACCAGGAACTGCGCAGTCAAATGCCCTTATTTTGAAATTTATGACCAGAAGGAATTAATTCTTCAAAAAAGTATTTACATGAACTAAGCAGGAATGTCCCTGGGAGGCACGTTCATAGTACTAAGGAAACCCACGGGTCCCCCGACTTACTTAAGATCTTCCTGCTGGGCAGGTCGCTGTAGAGGTGTTCGGCGTTGATCTGCAGAGCCCGGTAGAACTCCTGGCAGTGCCGCTCGCCGCCCCTCTGAAGGTGCTTGAGCAAGGCCGCGAGCCGCGTGTGGAGCGATGCCTTGGGGTTCCGGAACTGCGGGGGAAGAGCACCCGTGAGCAGACAGCGTTGGCCCCGGGGCCAGCTCTCCACTGCTCCGCCGGGGATTCGGAGCTGGCTCGGGGATTGCTAAAAGGATGGGGAAAACTGAGGAGAACAGGAAAAGCACCACCCATCCCCCATATATCTGATATATATACATGTATTTATACACATGTATATGTATATGTAGACATATATTATATACGTAGCCTGACAAGAGAGGAGTGTTAGGAGACCTTACAAGGAGGGGGAAGATGCACCTACCCTTCCACTCCTCCGTCTGACTGCACCTAATCTGGAAGGTGTCCAGAAACGCTCTCAGCAAAGTGCAGCTTTCCAGCCAGCAGAGGAGATAACACTAGCAGGCACTTTGTTAGGATCACTTCCCTCTCGAGGAGGGCAGCAGAACAGCATTTCTGATATAATACTGCTTATTCTAACAAAATTCCCGGCAGATGTGTGTGTGGAGTTGCAGGAGAGCCGCTGATTGCTGTCTGCAAAGCGTACAAGTCACCAGCTGGGTTTCATAAAGTCCCAACCCATTTGCGCCGAAGCTCTTAACGAGATGGGACTCATCCCTGCTGGGCTGGGCAGCTCCAGCTCACACGTGCACAAGGGCCACTGTCCCACCAGCACGGGCGAGCTCCCCGGGGAGCAGCGCGACACGCGGGGACACAGCAGAGATCCTCTAAGTCACCTTTTCTGCTTCCGTGTTGGAGAGAATTTGGGGGTAGACTCTGTTAAGCTGGAGAATAATTTTGTCCACAACTTGCTCGTTCAGTCGGCTGTTGCTTGTAAGGAAATACATGTCGTGCTGCAGCCGAACGCAGTAGGACTGGTCTGGGGGTAGAAAGAGCACAGAAAGCAAACCATGGTGGTTAATCAGCAAACCCGCTTTTAACTGCGGTAACTTTCACTGTTCCCAGCAGCGGCTAAGCATGGAAATATAAAATTGTCCTTGTCACCTAACCTTTGAGAGCCGAGCCACGTTTTAGGGAACCGCGACACAGGCCGTCACTCCCGGAGCTGCCAAATCCCTGCAGGTCCATTTTGCCCCGTTTACTGATGCAAAGTCCTGGGGGCAGCGGGAGGACCAAGACGACTCGGTGCTGCCACGGCGTCGCGCTGCCTCCGTGGAGGCGCCAGCTGCGTGCACCGCGTTCCCGTGTGGAAACGGCTCGGCAATGTCGGGACCAGCAACCCTGCTAAAGAGCCTGTGACTGCCCTGATGCAAGTGGGAAGGGCTTTGGCCTCCCCTCACCCGGCAGGGGGGAAGAGCTGCACGCAGAAGCAATAATCTTTGTGGTAAAAGGGCATTCAAGTACACATGCAAAGAAAACATCTTTAATATTAACATTGACCTCAGCAAATCCACAAATCCAGATTTGCTTTGGCACCATTTCCAAGTCGAGAGTGGCCCATTTGGTGGTTCCCCACACGGAGGGCACCACATTCCCTGTGCCTCTTGGTGCACGGCTCCTATTTCACATCACGGATACATTCAGATTCCACCAAGAACAGTGGTGACTATGTTTGAAATCAGCGTGAAACCGCCTGAGCTACGAGAACCTGCTCCACAACATCCCCAGCAGCACAAACCCCGTCAATACAGCACGTTGTACCCAGGCACGAGGGAAAAAAAACACGACATTGCCCCTGCACCAAGGGCACACACGAGTTTTCTGGTACCTCGGCTACAGGAAAATGCACAGCTGGTAGCACCTTTGTGCCCTGCTGTTTAGAGAAGATGAATGAACAGGAAGATGAAGTCCTCCTCCTCCTCCTCCTTCTTCTTCTCCTTCTCCTCCTCCTCCCAGCAGTGCACTGAACCGAACACTGCACAGCCCGACGAGCCCGCGCCGCCGGCAGGCTGGCAGTGTGTCACGTATCTCACACGTGGGTGTCACACCTAGCAGAGCAACTGAGCTTCAGGCAACACCGCAGCACCTCCTTCAACAACCTCGGCCTAACCTAGGCTTCAGGCGACACCTCAGCGTTCCAATAAAAAATAATAACACAGCAAGTGCTAAGAGCACTGTGAGTAAGTCACTTTACTAGAAAGCAAAACACAACCAGGCTGGAGGAGCCCTCTCCGCCCCTGCTCCGGGTCCCCACAGGTGCAGGCACTGCAGACGCCCCGGCTGCAGTAGCACCAGCCGAGCTAACCAGGACTGGCACGTGGTCCAGTTCAGCTCCCATCATCTTCCCGCCGTGCAGGCATTGCCCTTTTTGCTTAGGGGCACTGCCACCACACTGCCACAGCGCTGTCCCCACCGCGCTGCCACCACGCTACCACCGCACTGCCACCACGCTGCCACCGCGCTGTCCCCACCGCGCTGCCACCACGCTGCCACCACGCTGTTCCCACCGCACTGCCACCACCACGCTGCCACGGGGCAGCCACGCACCCCGGCTCTGCCTGCTGCGCTGTGCGGCACGAGCGCTCCGGGGTTGTTGGGCAGCCTCTTCTCTTCCCATCCAAGCCAAGAGGCTGCAGATAAGACACGACGACGCTGCTTGCCCCTTCCTGAGGATGCTGCAAGGTTTTGCCCACTATGGATACAATGACGCTTGGTCAAACACCAGGAAGAAGCTTTTTCCATCCCATGGGATGGTCCATTTGTAAGCGGTCCCTTTCAAGTCACCTGCTCATCGCCCTGTTCCCACAGCAGCATTTCACCCACCCGGACCCTCCCCCACTCCAAGTTAACTCCTTTCAGGACCAGGGAGGAGGCTCAAGGTTTAAACTGCCCTGCGGAGAGGGCGTCAAGCTCCGCTCCGGCCCAGCTTGCTCAGACCAAGAGCGGCCGCCAGCACGGCCGTGTCTCCTGAACACCACACAGCACAGTACGTGTCTCCTGGACCCCTCACAGCACAGTGTGTGTCTCCTGGACCCCTCATAGCATGGCCATGTCTCCTGGACCCCTCACGGCACGCCCGTGTCTCCTGAACTCCTCACCCCTGGGGCACGCGGGCCCCACCAGGGCACGTGCCGGGTGAAGCAGCAGCCCGGCTAGGGCAGCGACAGCCGTGCACCATGGAGGGCCGTGTGCCGGCGGCGTGCCCGGGGTGATAAGGGTATCGGCACCGCACAGCCGTGCCACGGGACGGGCACGGCAGGGCACCCCGGGTTGTGCTCCGTGTGCGTTGTGCCTGAGGGTGACTCACTGCACAAACGGGCACAGCCAACACTGCGGCGCCTGCCCCGGGCTGCAGGGGCCCCGGGCACCAACTGTTCCAAGAGGGACCCAGGAGTCCTGTGGGACAAGGGTGACACTCATCCCAGTGGTGGCCAGTGACGAGACAAAGGACAACGGCACAGCCTAAAGCCTGGGAAGTTCTGACTCATTCTGAGGAAAAGCTTCTTTGTTGTGGGGGCGACCAAGCACTGGGGCAGGTTGCCCAGAGAAGCTGTGGGGTCTCCATCCATCTATGACCGGAGATGCTCCTGGTCACAGCCCAGGTCCAGGTGACCCTGTGGGAGCAGGAACTGGA
Source organism: Eudromia elegans (assembly GCA_003342815.1). Taxonomy (NCBI): domain Eukaryota; kingdom Metazoa; phylum Chordata; class Aves; order Tinamiformes; family Tinamidae; genus Eudromia; species Eudromia elegans. Next base: position 5,797,294 of record PTEX01000011.1, on the reverse strand, counting down.
GCAGCTCCGGCTCTGCCCTGGTTCTGTGGCTGGGCTGGGAAGTTTTGTAGTCCCTGGGCATGCAGTGCCAGGTTTTAATAATGAACACACCCATTATTTACAGTTTAAAGGAGACAGCGAGCAAATAACTTCACAGCTGTGGTGATGGGCTTTCAAGCCTTGCCTTCGGGGTGTGGTGGCTTGCTATATTTTGTATATCCGTCTTTTATCTCACTGCCTCAAAGAGAGTAGAGTTACTGCAAGGGAGATTTAAAATATTTACGCTCAGAAGCCTCTGTTTGTAAGCAGAAGCCACACCTGTGCCGGAAGGAGCCCAGACTCCATCACCCAGACCGAGCCTTAACTGCTGAACCTGGAGGTTCAGCCCTGCTCTGCTGGGCCTTTAATACCCCCAACTGCCCCTCACTGCTGCTGCTTCCTCTGGCAGAAAGGAGGAATCGGCAGAGCACAGAGCTCTGCCACCTCCTGCTTACTGATCACACCCGATAAACCCCAGCTCTGTTTCAAATCCGTCGGTCTGCCACCAGCAAATAATTAAATTTTTTTTTTTGAGGAGGGAGGGGGTGGGAAAAGGTAGCTATTCCCCTGAGCACGCTGAAGGCCAGGAAAAGGGAAGGAAGGAGCAAAGCCGCTCTACATGCTCCCTCATCCCTCCATCAATACTTACAGGAGGGGCCTTTGTACCCTCTCTGGCACCACTCTGTCTTTATTAGAGGCTCATCTTCCATTTGCTCTCGCCTTAAAAGCCTCCTTCGATTTACGGAGCAAACAGACAGGAAGATGCCGAGCAGATAAATGGAGATGCAGCAGGCACAGACTGTTGTGCAGCTCACCCATGTTCTCCACAGAGACACACTTAAGGAGCAAACAGCCCCATAACTCCTGCTGTCTCTAGTGAGTACCTCAAGTATAAGCCCCAGCTTCCCCAAAATGCGAGTGGACGATGCTCAGAGCCTTCCCAAAGACAGGCTGGCACCTGCATCTGACAGCCCACAGCCAGCTCTGTGTGTGTGTCCACGTGTACTCCCTGCTGAGGAGTCTCAGGAAAACACTGAGAAAAATGCAAGTTTTTATAGTAACTCAGCCTCTGCCTTCCTCCCTTCGCGAGCCCGAGAAGGACGTTCTGCAGATCTCGCTAAGAGGCCGCGCGGCTGCAGCGCGGCAGCCTGAGCGCACCCCGCCAGCGGGCGGGCGGGCGGGCAGCCACGGGGCGCCCCGGTGCTCCGAGGCCTGGAAAGGGTCATGCTGCATCGAGGGACACGGTGCCTCCCGCCAAGCCCAACCACCCGCACGGCACCGCTGCCACCAGCACGCAGCAGCCCCGCAGGCTGTCAGGACAAAGTCAGAACCTCTTCTTCCTCTGAAACAGCTAAGCAAAACAAGGGGAAAAACACTAAATAAAATAGTGAGCAGAATACTAAAATCCCCTGATACTGCAGCGTGCTCTTTGTGAGCCCCGTGCCCACTCCGCACCCACCTGCCATGGCCCCGTCCCGGGTCCGGGTCCTGTCCCGGCCTTCCTGGTGCGAGGGCGGCCGCTCGAGCCCCGCCCGGCCCCGCCCGGCCCGGCCCGGCCCGCCTCCCGCGAGCGCCGCTCCGCCCGGCGGGACGCCGCTAATTGCCGGCGCGCGGAGCCCCTAACTGCACCATTGGGAGGGGGGCAGCCGCCCCCCGCGGCTCCTCCGCCGCCCCGCGCGGCCTGTCCGCCTCGTCCCCATCTACGTGTCACAGCCCGGAGCGCTTCCTTGTCAGCCCTGCGGAGCCGAGCGCCCTCCCCTAACCGCAGCTCCGCTGAGCAAGGCCACACTCAAGCCGTCTGGCCCTCCAAAGGGAAAGGAAGGCTTCCCAAAGCCAGGAACACCCGCGCCGAGGCGGCTCCCAGCAGGGACGCGAGAGCTTCGCAAGGGAGGGGGCACAAAGAAATCGCTGTGTTTCAAAAGCTCCGTTAGCACAAAATTCCACACACATTCAGTAACCCCGCGAGGCATGAAGGAGACTGCAGCCTTCCCGAACTGACCAGGAAGCAAAGTTCAGCCTCAGGTTTGCAAATTGGGATAAGGAAATAGGCACATTATTTGTTACTACAACCGTGTTTGTTTTTATTATTATTACTGCAGATTATTTTACTGTATTGGGAAAGCCAGGTTTGTAGTAAGGCGAATATGATTCATAGTTCTGACGTGTGCCAAAAGCATGAAAGCGTTCGCAGCAAACAGGAAGCCAAGTCTCCGTCCGGGGGAGCCCGAGCACCAGGGCAGCACCGCGGAGCGCAGCCAGCGCCGCTGCCTCTTGCAATGCCCGTCCCTACCGCCGTGCCGCAAACGAGAGCGGCTCCTCTTGTCCTCGTGAAGCGTATGGACACAGAGGGAAAGCGCACGGAAACATTTTTAACATTTTAAACTCCTGTGATTATTACGGCGGGTCTGCTTGGGAGGGCGAGCGGAGCGCCAGCATCCTCAGCTTGTTCTGCTTGGCCTCAGGGATCCACATTTTCCAAACGGCATAAAAAATGTATTAGAAAACAGATTTTTAAAGTAGTTGTTATTGCACACAGCGACCTTGATCGTGACTATATCAAAGTCATTCTTGGCAATGCGTTACAGTAAGAGAAACAGGCACCTTGTGAAAAGGAAATTGTCATTTTATGACTCTTTTCATCTCTCTCTTTTTTTAAGGGGATTTCACGTGTTTATAAAAGCGTCACCACAATAGGTGCGGCACAGTGGTAGGGACAGTGCAGTGACAGGAGCAGCGTAGCACACCGAGGACTTGTTTTCAGGGTCACTTTAGACCACTGGCAATTCACAGCACTTTGTGCTCTGCTAAAAAGTGTCACCGCCGTGAGCGGCTGCAGCAGAAACTGAAACTCTGGGTCTTAATGGGCCACAGGTGGAAACCTGCCGTACAAACTCCCAAGTACCTTTTAGCAGGCCGCGTTTCCAAGCACCACGAGGGCACTGGAAGCGGCGTCCCCACCATTCGAGGGTGCCGGGCTGTTTATCAGCCCGCCCAGACACGGCTATTTGTGGCCACAGCCTCAGATAACGAAACAAGAACCAGGGGTTAAATATATCTCCTCCTCCTCCGGCGCGGGGCACGTCTGGCCCGCGCGCCCTTAGCACAGGGACCTGCAGGGGACACGGCCCGCTCGGGGGACACGTCCTTGGCGGGAGCGGGACGCGGCGCCCATCACCGCTCCGAGGACGCCGCCCCGGAGCACGTTCCCTGCCCGCACCCGGCCTCGGCCTCCCCAGCGCGCGGGGCGCCCGGCGCGTTTCCTGCTCCGCCAGCTGCAGGAGCCGCAGCCCGGGTCGGCTTCCCCGCCGCGAGTTCCTCTGCACGTTAAGCGCTGCCCCGGCCACGGCGGCGCTTCCTCGCTTCGGCCGCCGCCGCCCTCCCCGCAGCAGCGCGGGGCTGCAAGCGGCAGCTCCCCCGACACGCTCCCGTTGTGCTGGCGGGGACACGAGGGGACACCTCGGGCAAGCTCGGTCACCTCCGAGCGCCCTTCTGGGCTTCTTCCCCTTTAAACCCGAACGGGACGAAACGGAGCGGAGCGGCAGGATGTGCGCGCGGCGCCCGCCCGCCCTCCCCGTGTCCCCGCGTCCCGGTCCCCGCCCGGCACTCACGCGTCCGGTAGAGCATCCTCCCGCCCGCGGGCCCCACCGCGGGCGCCGAAGCGAAAGTGACAGCGGGCGGCGGCGGCGCGCCCCGCCCCCGGGAGCGCGCACCGAGCAGCCCCGCCCCCGGGAGCGCGCACAGAGCCACCCTGCCCCCAGGAGCGCGCATAGAGCCGCTCCGCCCCGCCCCGTCCCCAGGAGCGCGCACCGAGCAGCCCCGCCCCGCCCCTGGGAGCGCGCACGGAGCCCCTCTGCCCCAGGGAGCGCGCACGGATCCACCCCACGCCTCCCCCGGGAGCGCGCACAGAGCAGCTCCGCCCCCAGGAGCGGGCACCGAGCAGCCCCGCCCCTCCCCCGGGAGCGCGCCCGTTTCTCGGTCACCGTGAGCGCCCGCGCTGCCGGCCGGGGACGTTGGTCTGCTCCAAGCCCCCGGCTTTACTGTTGCGCGGATCCTCCCCGCCCTGCACGCGCGGCGAGGCCCGGCCGTGGCCCTGTCGCTGCCCCCCCTCCTTGCCCCGCTGCTCGGCCCCAAAGAGCTGCTGACACAGGAGTGCAGCCGCAAGCCCCAAGCCCGCATGGAGCCTGAGCCGGGTTTAAATCCCTTATAGGTGTTGCCTTCGAGCAAACCACACGTGGAGAAACGAACTGTGCCCAGTCTGAGTGAGTTTTGCTGCAGCCTTTTCCTTGGAAATGTTTATTGCGATAATAACAAAATGATGATGCAGATAATGGAAACAAATGAGCGTGTTGTCTTCCTGGTACAAYGGAGAAGCTGCCAGGTGCCATAAACCCTCTGCACTGGTCATAAGTCAGTTTGATAATTACCGAGCTGCCTGGCTTGGTGCTAAGTGGTGTTTGGGAATGAACAGCCAGCTGCATGTGCACGTTTGAAACGCAGCCGCTGATTCCTTGCAAAGAAACACACACACGCACGCACACACACTCACACTCGGCGAATTAGCAAAGTCCCTCCGAGGCAGGAAGCCAGTGCGGCCCCGTGAGYGCTCAGCACGTGTGTAAACAAGGGCGCTCAGTCTGGCACGCAAGCCAGGCTGTGCCCAGCTCGGTGCCCGGCCGAGGAGCTCCCCAGAGTGCGACGCCACCTCCACGGCGTTAGCATGGACCACCCAGAGCAAGGACGGGCCCTGGGGACGTCCCGACGCATGGAGCGCTGGGCGCTGCCGCCTGGGCCTGAGCATGCGAGCGGCGGCAGCAGCAGCACTGCGGTGATCATACTGGAGGCGCTCACCAGCGGGCACTGGAAATTGTCTTTCCTCTAAATAGTCCTAAAAAAGCAAGTTGGAATCTGAGCAAATCACACACTCCTAGTGCAGAAGGAAGAAACAAACGCAGGTCCATGCACCACCCTGAGGGACCACGTCTTGGTGAGGGTTTGCACACACCCGTGTGTTACACAGCTGTGCAGCTCAGCACTCGGACCTCAATCCCTGGTGCTCCGCAGCCCCAGTCTGCCCGGCCCTCGGGAGRTGCCCTCAGGGAGCTGCCCTGCAGCCCCCGGCGTCTGCAGAGCCCGCAGGGGCCCCCGAGCAGAACGCGACCTGCTCAGCTAGGCGCAGGCCCTGCTGAAGTGCCGCAGCTGCACACCGCCTGGGGCCAGCCTGCCTCGTGGCCCTTCCAAGCAGAAGATTCAATTAAAGCTACCGTTTAAGTAAAGGTATTAGAACATGTGTTACGTATCAGTAAAATAAGTGAATAAGTCGGGGTCCTCTGCTCCTCTGCCCAACACCCTGCGATGGGCAGCAACCAACTCCTATGCAGCCATATAGGTGGGGAGGGGGGGCTTCTACTTCCTTACATAATGTATAGCATTTCACTTGTTCTTTACGTGCAAGCCCCAGTTTCATAACATACACAAGCCAGCAAACCACAGCCCCAGGGACTTCCAAAGGGACACTTCGGAACTGAAGCTCCAGAGAGCGAACATGACCCACAGGAAGCAGGACACACACACCAAGACAATTCCTGGGACTCGCCAGAGGATCACACTTCCACCAGGACAGCAGTGTGACAAAATCCACTCTGCAGCTCACGACGGGGGTAAGAATTCAACTTGGACAAAAGCACTCGCACTGTAACTACAGACTACGTATGTGTGTGTAAGCAACGGAATAAGAAACTCGCCACTTGACTATTCAAAACGGAAAAAAAAAACATTAAAAAAGCAATAAAAATGCATTTCCTCACACAGTGAGCAGATTAGTAGCAGGAAAAGCAGGCCTGTGTTTATGGAGGTACTCACGGAGACGCTGCAATGACGGTTCGAGCCACTCGGGTGCAGACGGGCTCCGTGCTCCGGGTGGCAGAGC
>PTEX01000011.1:5773209-5790966 GCA_003342815.1 Eudromia elegans | reverse complement strand
TGCAGCAGCATCCCTGTCCTGGAGCACCCGGGTGCAGACGGGGTCTGTGCTGCCCTGCAGCAGCATCCTGGTTCTGGAGCACCCAGAGCCCCTGCCTCTCCCATCACACTCCCACCCGATGCATGGACAGAAACCCACYGGCCTCCACACGCAGAGCGGCTGGAGCAAAAACAAGGTCTTCTTCCTATAAAGCAACAAGGTCTTTTAATTAAAAACAAAACTTTATTTTAATCATATCATACTACTAGTAGTGCAAAAATACAGGGGATTTTTCTTTCTGAAATGTTTACAAAAAACATAGGTCAAAAGAAAGTTGCAATCTTATGAATGTGTAATTACCGTCAGTGACTTTGTATGAKGCAATTATACAAACCCGTTACCCTTTCCCTCTCTATGTACAGAAGAATTATGCGTTGGACATGGTCACAGCATACAACACACTGGAGAGAATGGCTATGGACTGCCWCCGCCAACATTCATTAATTTATTTAGGTTAGACCTTGAAGCATTTCTTTTAAATAATTATCTCAGAGTATGTGAAATTTMAAATCTCATTCGAGCAGGTAATTTTCTACGTTGACTTTAAGGCACATGTTCCTGTCCAGGTTCCATTTTGGTCCAGAGGCGCCAGTGCRCTTCAGGCCCCGGCTAGCCAGGTATGTGGGAGCCGGCTCTGCTCTGGCTGTCCCACGCGTGCCCGTGGACCTCAACCACGTGCACGGAAGTGGCGGCAGGGGCTGCAGCGCTGGGTCCTGGYGCTGCTCGCGTGGCGGGGGCCCCGCTGCCCGTGTGCGGCCCGGGCGGACGGGCACCGTCCTTGCTGCGTCCCGGCGCTGCCGCGTCCCGCATCCAGTCCTCCCGCAACCTGCGAGGGTGAAGGAAAGGGTCACTCGGGTGTCACCTGGGGAAACCCACCAGCCCAATACTGAAAATAAAGTGCGGCTACTAAAAAGGTGCCATTCTGCTGCAGAGCAGACACCCCACAGGAACACCCTTCCTGCAAAGGAGGGTGAATCTCGCCCGTCTCTGGCGAGCTGCAGGACACAGCTATTTTGGGCACGGGCTGCAGTCACGCAGCGTAAAGGCCTCTCAAACCACCGCTGCTTTGCACGTGGGTGTCCTGCTGCCACCAGGACACGCTCATGGCAGCCACTGAGCAGGCTTTACCCCCTCGAACGTGGGCAGCTCAATGTTCATCCCTTTCTCTACTTCATCCATTTCCCATGGAGCGCCCATGGTGCCAGGAACGTGCCGTGTCACTGTTACGTGCCCACCAGCCCTCAGTGGCTCTGTGTCACACCAGGACACCCAGCTCAGTGGCCTTGTTTCAAATCTTATTTCAAATCTTGTTAATTTTGAGCAATAAGCACAGTTTGCTGCTGCTGCCCATGTGCCCAACCCCACCCTGACACTCTCTCCTACAGGGCTTTGCCCCTCCAGGGTCCCAGGTACCGGTGCTCACCACCACATTAGGAACCCAAACCGGCCAAAACCGCAGCTAGAGGACAACTCTGCTCCCGGCTAAGCAGCCCCCTCCTCTGGTTTCAGTAATTGTCAAGTTTCTATTCACTTAAATAAGTGCAGGATGTGGGGACAACAGTCACTGCCTGCCAACTGCTGGTCTCGGACGCAGCGCGCAGACGCGTGGGGTTTAGCTGCTCCTCCTAAGCGAGGTCTTCCTCAGGTTAAAAGCAAAGGAGAGGAGCAAGAAAGATGCCTTCTGCATGAAAACCTGCGAGCATCAAAGGGACAGTGAATTCTACGGTGCACTATCTGAGCAAGGGCTGAGAAGTGCTGATAAGAGGGCTGCGGAGCTGACAAGGGACAACTGTGCACACAGCGGGCTCTCTCCAGCGCACCACTGAGAGCCAGGCACAGGCTTCGGGTGGTGCTTTCATCCTCAGGAGCCACTCCACGCAAGTGCGGAACAAGCGAGACCTCTTTCAGGTGCTTTAACTGTCCTTAACTCCACTTTCCAGCTAGACCATCTCAGAATATCAAATTGAGAAGGACAGACAAGCCTCTATCTACTTTTGCTTGGAACTGCAGAAGCATCCAGAGTGCTAGATGCTGAGCACCTCCCGTAGACCCATGAGACGGCATTTGACAAGGGCAGAGGGTTCCTATACTGACGTTCAGCTTTTGGTGTGGTTGGGCACTGAATAGGAGAGCGAGGCACAACACGCTCGGCTTCACCGCGCTGGCCAAACCCGTGAGCTAATTTTGGCAGCTTTACTTTGGCTTCTGAAACCTCTCCAAAAAGCCGAGCAGCCTCTCCGAGGAGCACGCTGGCTTCTGCACAAAATCTTTTCCCTTRGACATCTCCGTTGTTGGATTTCCCTTGCAGCTTTCCTGCAGGTGCACYGGTAATGCACCCTGTAGCCAGAAAGGGCTCCAGCAGAAAAATTCAGGCACTAGAAATGTCTCCGATGAGAGCACAGGAGCCAGCTCCTCTGCGGGACAGAGCTTCCTCTCGCGGTGACGTGCCCCGGCTGCCGCGGGTGTCCTACGGGAGGCTGCGGACCCGCCGAGACACGGGCAGGTCCACACGCAGCCGCTTCGCCGAGGACACTATGGCCTGGCCCGGACCATGGGAAGCAGCTCCCTGCCAAACACCGGATTTGGAGCGTGCTGCTTCCCCTGCTCGGCCTCACACCGGCAAAGGTCTCCGCCAGGTTTCTCTGCTGCCCCTCGGATGTGTTTCCAAGCGGGACCGCCTTCTTCCTGGCTCTCACTAGGTGCCTAGAGATGAAGAGGAGCGGCCTCACAGCTGCCTTCGGCCTCCTCGAGTGCCTGTCTCGCCCCGCTACGTGACACCGAGCCGCGGCTAATCTGCTCCAGTGACGAGACAGACCCTTTTCCCCGCTAATCTGCCCCAAAGCCCTGCACTTCCCGAGTGCTGCTATCTCGGCCCTGAACGCTGCAGYTCCTGCACRGAAGCACTGTGCCTGAAAACGGGTRTTTTTAAGCTCCGTACAGTTCCGTGCTTCCAAAAGGAAGAGCTGGCATCAACTGTGCCTTCGTGTTGTAGGCAACTGATCCCAGGTATTTGAGGAGGCACCTTTCATTATTTCAAATGACTTTGTTCATACACATGAGATGCCAAAACAGGGCTCAGGACAGGTATACTCATCATTCAAATTCCTCCTTTGCTAACAAAACTGTACGCTGCACGTTTGTTCTGTGCTTGCAACGCCAGCGGGAAAAGACATCACTTCATGGCAGACAGGGCTAGAACAGCAGCAGAGCCTCTACTGCCCAACATGACCAATAACTTTTACCCATTAGCACTGACTATCCATCAGCAAACGAAGGCATCACTTGAGCAGATGACAGCTTTTGAATGCTCCATAAGCTACTCCATAAACCAAAACAAACCTGCCTGAAAGAACTGGCTTTTTATTGTACTTGTTGTTAAAGCATCTTTGAACCTTATAGAGGGTAAATCCAAACACAGCGCAGTTAATCTCTAAACCTATTTCAGCTAAGTCTGAAAAGCAGCAAGAGCTGCATCCTTTCCTGGTGCAGACCAGGCTAAGATTCACCCAAGAGGGTTCTCCTGAAGGGAGGAGGAATCCCTCCTTGCCCAGGCACTCCATGAGGAGCAGCAGGACCACTCTCCTTAATGGAAGGAAACGCTGTTTCTCCTCTCAGGTAAGGACATAAATCAGCTCTCAGGTTTCTTAGCACAGTCCCTTGGCAGGAAAATAAAATAGGATCTTTGATTTACCAAGTGCTCTTGTAATACATTCACATAGTCCTCCAAATATGTGAAGCATTAATGCAATCCTTGGTTAAACTATCTTTATGTGAAGCATTAATGCAATCCTTGGTTAAACTATCTTTCACTTCCTCCGTGACCACACAGGCCCACTTCGGCATGATTTATGTTAGAATAATTTCCGCCTCTCCCCCTGTGCATTTAGCCATTTAACGGCATCAAACAGTAGAGATGAGCAGGGCTTACTGACCTTGATTAAATGGGTCTTATTTGAGCGAGGAAAGAGGAAGTGSTACGAGCTGGGAAAGGGTCAAGCTTTTACCCAGAGCAATCCCAAGGGAGAGTTTTGACCAGCATCTGCAACTCCTTCAGTTCTTGCCCAGGCTCGGGAGCAGCCATTCTCTACGTGAGCAGCAGCTACACTTCAGGCTCCAGCACGAGCATACTAATATACCTGCTCTTCCAGATGATTTTGCTCTAGATACTGCTCAGCRGGGATCACAGGACCTCTGCAGCATRGAGATAAAGCAGGGCTTGATCAGCTGCAGAGCCTGGAGACCAGAGGTGGGTCTGTGGACGGGGTCTTAACGCAGTGGGTGSGTTGTGCAGTGCTGAAGAAACAGATGGCTCCGAGGCCTCACTCCTCTCCATCCCTTGGTTTTCCCTCTGCAGTTTTCTCAGGCTCCACCAGTCTAGAGAAATATTGAACTTGTTGACTTCTGGCACCAGCAAAGCTGCTTATCCCCATGAATCCTCTATTCCCTGCTCCTTGCAGTTAAGGAAAGACGTGCAGCTCTTGGTAAACACAACCCAGCAGCTTCTGCTCGGCAGAGCAGGGCAGATAAGACCCGCGTGAGAGCTGGAGGCTCCTGCAGAGCCCTCCTGCCTTGATGCACATCGTTCAAACGCAGACAACACTTCTGCCAAACACCAACACCCTGGCAGACCAATGTTGCTCAAATGATTGAACTGGGTCCTGTATCTTCTGAAAACCCTTCTAGGCTACGATCACCATATAATTAACTTGATACATCCTTCTGAAATCACCCAAAGCCACAAGCTGATTAAACAGCGCCAGACTCTCACAYAGGGCTCCATCTGAAAACCACCTCCAGCGGCGCTCTGACACCAAGGCAGCTTTACAACCTGCATAAAATCGCYTTCTGCAGGTAACCACTACAAATCAAGACAGTGCTGTTCACAGAAGCTGCACGAGCGAGCGGTGAATTAAAAGCAAACAAGGATGGTGCAGTATATTACTGTATACGACCATCGAGCAGTTCCCGAAGGAGGGCGAAGAYGAAGTGACAGGTAATTACATGACAGCAGCAGCAACACGGCCCTCAGTGTTTGACACATCCCGCAGCCAGGTTATCCCGAACGGGCACAGAACCCACCGTGTCCTCGTGCACATGTCCACACAGCCGCCTGCTAACGCCTGTTCCACCARCCCCTCCAAAACCGCTGCATTTTCGTAACTTCACCTGTAGAAGCCGTGGTTGTCATAGGCGATGCCAGTCACATCCTCAAACGCCGATTTATTMCTGAGTTCTTTGTTGTTGTTGTTGTTATTCCTTCCTTTATAACCAAAGTAAGCAGCTTGCATGTTCTCCAGTTCTTCACTTCTGAGCTGGTACCAGAGCTGCATATCTCTGTGAATCAAGCAAAGAGCAAAACGCATTACTATGATAAACAGCTGTATATTTGAGCTTTTATCTCGCCATAGCCCTGAGTCACTTAAGCTTGAATTTAAATGTAAATCCATCTCTATTGAGGACAGCATGTGAATACATGCTGAATTTCAAGTGTAAGCCAAATTTCTGGAGACTTGAACAAGTGCTGTCCTTAAGGGGAACAGCTTTTTAAAGCACGTGCTGCTGGGTGGGATGAGCCCGGAGCTGGCAGCAGCGGCCCCATCCCAAAGCCAATCCAAGTGCAGGCAGCAGCACGCTGGGAAGCAGGGTAGGCAACACAGAGGGCACAGRGCACAAATCCCCAATGCAGAGGTGCCTTTGGTTTTTCCTTTTTGGTGAGAAAGTCATGCAAAGTGCTAACGCTCACAAAATTTCTTGTCAAATTAACGGAAAACAAGGACTTTGATATGAATAGTCTTATCAACCAGATGAGCAGCAATTTTAAAAATGCCAATCAGCATTTTCACTTAAAATATTATTTCACGCTAGCAGTGAAGACCTAACATCAGGAACGACACCAAAGGCTTTTTGCCTCACAGAGTCTTTTCAAAGGGAAACAGAAAAATTGTGGTTTTGTTTCAATCAGATTTGGAAATTGCAGAATATCCCCCCAGAGAGGAGGCCTGACTGCTCCATTGCTGCAGGTAACAGAGCAGGAGCACAGGGAGCTCCCTGCGCCTCTTCAGGCCTCCTCTCCCGCCCTGCCTGCTCCAACGCGTCTCAAAATCATCGGTGTTGGCGTRCAGATGGATTTGACCACTTCACCCMATTTTTAGAATGGCCTGGATGATAAATTTAGTTCTTCCCATGCCTGCCTGTATTTCTGCCCAAGGTCTTGGGGTTCAAGCCAGCAGAGAACACTCTGGGTCTTTCCAGCACGCTTGTTCATCACCTCTTTGTGACAGCTTGAGGCTGACTTTGCAGACGGGGAGGACTTTGCTGGTTTTGACACCAGTAGATTAATTTTCCCATCAGAATTTTATGAGAGGGAAAAAAAGAAGAGGATAAAAAACACAGAGGAGAGATAGCCAAGGAAATATTGCCAGGAAAGGAGGACAGGGCAAGCCACTAAGACCCGGGATGTGCGTACTCAGCTCCTGCAYAACCCTGGAGAAGCCCAGACCTGCTGAGCTCCACCTAGGTCATCTGATATTAAAAGAAACTAGGTCCCCATGTATTCCTCAATTGCAAGTCTTTCCACGCCCGAAGCCTAATCAGCAAATYAAAGATTTTAAGTAATTAACATCACTATGGTAGTGTAAGCACCAGTACCTGGAGAGGAACTCCACTGCTCACAGCTGTGGGCTCCACATATCATATACAACTTTGCCATCAAAATTTATAATAAAGAAAAATCTTTTCTTGGCATACCTTTCAGTCCTCCTCCTTTCACTTTTCTTCACACACTTGATGAGACAACAAGTTAAAAAAGCCATGGACATCAGCAGAATGATGGCACAGCTCACTATGGAGGTGATCACCGCTACCTTGAAYCCAAAAGTCTCATATTTTGATACAGCTGCAAAGCAAACACAGAAGCAGGTCCTAAGGTGAAAACRTGAATGTATCGTCCACATTTCCATCACATTTCCATGCTGAAACCTACCCACTTCCCACTTCTGCTAATTATAACTCTAYGAAGGCTTTCTTGATAGTACGTGCGAAGTTACTGGAGTGCCCAGGTTTCAACACAAAGCCATGCAGCCTCAAATTGGGCTATTTAAAAACCTCCTATTTACAAGTTATTAATGAATTGCCCACAAGTGCTTTACCACTGCAATTAAAGAGCATGCCAGGCACACTGCCCTATGTAAACACACAGCTTTGTCAGTGCACCAAGTGCAGGTGAGGACTCTCTCTTACCCAGGTGTTAGCAAGGAGAGGAGCTGCMAAACCAAATACTGAAAAGGCTAAAAGGTTTAAAGAAGCCCTTTATGGCACAGACAGCTCAATATAATYAATTCCTATTGGACAGGTAGTGAACCATTTTGAGGAAGGGGAGAGACAGTGTCTGCAGAGCTGACTGTTCAATGATGCCAGGTTGGAAATAAATTATCCAGACAAAAGGAGCAATGGGAGTGTGGGGTGGCAGGGCTAGTGCAGGTCTCTGCACGGGACACATCTCACTTCCAAAGCTCGTGAGTTTCCTCCAGCCACACGGACACCAGCATCACAAATGGTTCTGCAGAGCCCACGGAAAGCTTTATGTCTCTGCAGCCTCTCCAAGGGGGGATTTCTCTCATTCCTTTTCTTTAATGGAATCTCTTAAATCAGAGGTAAGTAGAGCTGAGCTCTGGAAGGAATGGTAAGTGTCTTAAATAGCTACCCAGCTACCAAATGATTTCAAATTATACACTGTGTGAGATCCAGAGCAAGCTCCTCGGTCTCGAACACGCCGAAGCCCAGAGGTACCATGCATCAGGACTGTGCTCGGGCTGACTTCTCGCCACATTACTAACCTTGTAATAAATAAGAAGGAACAGCATGGAAGGTAGTTAATRCTGTTGCCATTCAAATGCAATTTGTCAGTGTGATAACTTTTCCATACAGCTGACCACAGGCAACCACCTAATAGCCCTTCTTAAATACCTCTGTGCTCTTTTACAGCAAAATTGCCAGAGAGTTTCCAAATATATTTACAAATCAGCTGGTTGCACCTATATGTTTGCTGGAGAACAGTACATCTTGTAGCTGGAGAGCTGCATACATCCTGGGCACAGCACTGCTGGAGGCAGTGTGGGARGTCAGACATAAATCTGGCCCAGTCWTTCCTGTGTCACCATAACTAATGGTGCCAGGATACATACGGAGAGCAATTACAGCAGCCCTGGAGGAGATGAACTTGTCCTGCTGCTCGTGCGGATGCCTGGAACGAGCCCTGGGAGCGCGGGGACGCCCGCGGTACCGCCCGGCGCGGGGCTTCGGCGGACGCTTACGCTTGCAGGCGGGCACGGCGGCGCTCCACTGCGTCGCGTTGGCCCTCCACACGCAGCTGATGACGGCCTGCCCCTGCAGCTGGTGCTCGGCGGAGCACTCGAAGGTGATGACGGTCCCCAGCGCCGTGCCGTTGCCTCGGAGCACGTGCAGCGAGCCCAGGCGGGGCGGCAGCACGCGGCCGCACTGCCCTGCGGGAGGCAAACGGAGCGGGATGGAGCAGCGCCCGGAGCAGCGATGCGCCCAAGCAGCCCTCCTGGGGCAATGCCCTCCTCCCTGCCGAGCACCGACCGGGGCCAAAGCACCTCCCGCGCCACCGGCAGCCCCAGTGCTCCGAGCCACGGCGGGACTCATCTTGCAGCATTAATTACCTAAACTGCTGAATATTAGAAGTCTTTTAAAAAAGTCATTCTGAGAGCGGCTTGGTCTTCTTTGGAATCCCCTCTTGTTGGGCTCCACGTGTTTAATCAAGTGCTCYGATGGGAGCTGCCACAGGCTGGGAGTGCTCGTAACACACCCGCTCCCATGCAAGCTCTCCAGGACCCCAGGGACGCTCCTCATGCCACGGCATTCCAGAATCTGTGTTTTGGCACTATATTGCATGAACCTACAGAAACGGCCTTCCTCCCTAGAGCACTACACAGCTCTCCCRTCCATCTTAAGAATCAGCCAGCAGGTCCAAAAGTCGTGGTAAGGGCAGGGACAAAAAAAATGGGAGAGAGTGGGAGAACGACGCCCATGCAGCACAGTTACATCCAACCCATTTCTTTGCATCCAACCCATTTCTGTTTTCASGTTACAATACAGTATACCATCCATTTGTGGCACCTGTGCTCGTTTTGCTTTTCCCATTCGGTGTCATCTAGTTCTTAGAGTCGCAACATCCTTTTGTTCATACTCRTTTTAAGCGTGAATTTTAACCATCAGTCATTAGAACAACCCAGGACATTCCGTCACACTTCACAGACAACCAAACCGAGTGCATTTTCCTGCACACGGGCACTGACAGAATCTGGGAACTATTTAACCTGTACGTATTTGACATTTGCTMMATACCAGCACTTCCCCTGCCTCAGRGCTCCCTCTTTTGCAGCSGGCTCCRGCAGGRSCCCCTCGGCGGTGGTGACTRSTTTGCAGCCGCGAGCCCGGSCGTGCGGGCCCCGGGATAACGCACAGACCCGAGGAGGACRACGAGGCTTCCTGCACTTACCAACAGGGAGAAATCCACAGCTTCAGTCGCCCCCGTGAGAACATTTGGACAGAATTACATGCTGTCCACACAAACTCTCTTCTTTCTGCTAACAAAGAACTCTCCTGTCGTTAATTAATTCTGAGCTTTTGAACTCGAACAACAGAAGACGGACGAACTACCTGGCTGCAATTTCTGYTCTRAAWTACCAACCCCCTAGAAAACAACACAAAGGAAAAGCAGAAAAACACCGAGCAAAAGCCACAATGACAATTACTGGTCTAATCTAGTAGGTAAACAGGTACCAATAACCATCTTTTTAARATACATGCTATTATTTCTMTTTGTTCTGCTATGTTTTTCAGTCTTATAGCACAACAGTTGCCTCAAGAACAGCAAATATTTTCCAAATGGTCATTTCCCTTGGTCCCCTGTCCTTTCCTCCCATATCTGATGACTAGAACACAGTGAATACATGAACTGGTCAACTCTCCTCCCCCACTTCAGATGAGTTTGAGCTTTTCTGTTTACCCAGC
Source organism: Eudromia elegans (assembly GCA_003342815.1). Taxonomy (NCBI): domain Eukaryota; kingdom Metazoa; phylum Chordata; class Aves; order Tinamiformes; family Tinamidae; genus Eudromia; species Eudromia elegans. The sequence goes on along the minus strand of PTEX01000011.1, from coordinate 5,780,892 downwards.
TTGTACATTCAGAGCCTTTTTGTAAAAAAGGCATTTTCCTAAGCTGCAGAACATCCACCTTTTTGCATTTTACACATTCAAGRGTATTTTTAGACTGGTCGGGCACAGAGCCCTCATCACATAGGGCAGGGGAATCGCCAGGCGACCCACAATCCGTACTGAGCCTCCACTCTCCAAAGAGCRGATAACCCAGCCCTGGACTCTTTCTTTCGAGATACACTCCATTTAATCCAGTGTTGACCTTTCCCGAGTAATATATGCAGCTGTAGCTGGTTCAGACACTCTTTGCCCTTTCCTGCATCACCCTTGCCCATAATGATATATGCAGAATAATTAAAAGACTCGAATGTCAGCGACCTTGTCGGCATTCTTCCTCAGCCATAGATCTTAAAACACTTTAATCACCTGAGTGTTTACAAAGATTCCTAACAGCTTCTCCGGAGCCAGTATCCCATTAAGCTCTGGATATTTCCCTGGTTTCCGATAGCGTTATGTCATCTCCCGCACAGAAGGGAACTGGGGCAGGAACTCCAGATTTCAAAAGCTCCTCCACCTGGCTCCACGCAGATAGAAAATTCATCAGCTGTGTTTCATAYATCTGCATTTGGCCAGAATAGCTTTTCTGGCCTCTTCTTTTCTCCCTCTTCCTAGAGCTTTTCAACACAAGCTCTCCCTCCTCCCAAAGTCAAAAAATTGGATGTCYCACTGCTCTTTCCTTTGTATAGGAGCTTCCATTGAAATGCATAGATGGCCTTACACCAGCATGAGTTTGTGAATTTTATCCAGGCTCAGATTTAAATTTTCTGGATCASAGTTGCCCTGATTTTCCTCACTAATGGTCTTCTAATAATTCATTTATAAATCTCTCCTGTGAAGATCCAGCAGCCTGTGCTGCTAACATCTATAACCTTTTCACAATTATTTGTTGCATTTATTTTCTTCCTATGTTCATCTTACCTTTCCAAGTCTAGAAAAGGATTCTTTAGGAATGTTATCATCCTTATATTTATATAAACAGCTTTCCAAGTAGATTTATCCTTGGAATACTTTCTAGGTATGCTTATTTGACTACATCTATTATAATCAGGGAATTTTGTTTTCAGGGAATGCCAGTGTTGAATCTGCATCATTTCCTGAAGTAAACTGGCACGAGGGACAGGCAATGAACGGGCTCTGCCTGCCAAGCAGCCTAGGGCAAGCATCAGAGCTCGTGATGGACTGCTCAGTTTCGAGGGGGTTTGTGCCATCGCTCCTAGCCTTGATCCACGTCTCCACTCATTCCCATTGCTCCAAGGCTGCGCTCCTACGCRCTGCTCAAGCTCTTGGATATTGGTCTGTAATGGCCGAGCTGAAGAAGAAAACTTAACTCATCTCCTACTCGGGGTTCACACTAAGAAGATACCCGTGCTCAAGATGTATTTGGATTGCTGCTATTCCTGCCACCACAGAAGGGCTCTGCCCATGGCAAGGTGGCAAATGTCCCCCCGTGACAAGTAGATCCCAGGAAGCCTCCGCGGTGCAGTGTCATCCACACCAGTGTCAGCCACGAGGTTCATAAGAGCCAAACACCCAACACTCAGGTACCRGAAAACAAAGAGTAATAAAAGAACCGAGGGAAAATAATCCAAAACATCTCTTCTCATGCACATCCAGGATTATCTGTACTGCTAAATTGATTTGTTGAAGAGTTACCATGTGGTTTCGCTGTCAGCASGCTGGGGATTTATGTTTTGCTGCTAAGAACGCAGAAATGACAGAGCCATCTAGGGATGCCCTCGCCTGTCAGGGGATTTCTTGTGCTCCTTCCCATGCCAGAAGACAGGAAACAAGCACCTAATTCGCTGCAGAAGTACACGCGGGGGCTCCGACCCAGCCATACCTGCCCYTCATGAGGATTTGTTCCAGCACCCCGTTTGCAGCACAGCTCGTCTCCACCTCGATGCACCGCATCCAAAGCTCCTGCCCGCGCAGCATGGACCGCGGAGGGCAGACCCGACCTGCACCATGCAGGTTTGCATCGCCTCCATTCAGTGCTCAGCCCTTCTCCGCGTGCTCCCCTGCATTTGGTTTGGGATTTTGAGCGGTTCAGAGCCGCGAACAAGTCGTAATGAGATTTAGGAGTCAGCAGGAAACACTTCCCAGCTCTGCTCTGAAATGCTCCCTCTCTGCAAGGGCTGAAAGCAGTTTTAATCCATGCAGAACCCAGGCTGCATATCACCAAAACACTAGATTAAGKTTTGGCTGGCAACATTCGCAATGCTCTCCTACTTCAAGCACAAATAACATGTAGGATCCGTGTAAACTGATTCTTATGCAGGAATTTTATGCTATTCTTAAAAGAGAGGATTTGTTCCACTCACTGTACAGCCAGCTCTGTGATTGAACTTTTTTTTTTGCCAATTTATATCAAAGTCAGGTTATTTTCATCTGTAGATTTTACTCTTGGACCTAGCAACCAGAATAATACTGACTATTTTTCTCCTTATGGGAGCAATTAATTGAGAATTAAGAACTAAATGAAAAATGAGGTATTTGATGAAGTCCCCAGTAAAGCAAGAACAGATGGTTATTCTGTATTTTATTAGCCTGTTTACCAACAGAACTGACTGAGTATATTAGGATGCTTCTCAAAAGTTAGCAATAGGGGAACTTACACGAACAGAAAGGACCCATTAAAGCAACTTACAGATATCACCCACTTATCTCTTCTGCGTAACACCCATATTTTAAAAGATATTGACTATAATATACACCAGGATTATGCCTTAAGGTAAATGGTTCACAGATAAAAATCACCCAGGAAAGCAATGCCAAGGGCTTTGAAACTACTTTCTTCTTTTAAAACAGGCCATTTAACACAGGTTTGTTGGGTATTTTTTTTCCAGGAAGCTGAAAGCTCCAAGCAAGGAGCAAAGCAGGTCACCCGCGAAAAACCAGTTTCTCTTTTTTCCCAACTTTTAGAACTGCAATTTTGGCACTCTCTGCCCAGGTCCGAGGGCATGTGCTTTAACCCCTTAGCTCTGCCCCAGTGACAGTCGACAAGTGTCACTCTCATTAATGAGCTGTGATATCCAGCTCACAAATAATTCAGCTTCATCAGTCTCCTAAAAACCAAACACAGTTTTTTGCACGCTTGCAACAGGGAAGCCACAAACCAACAGCGCAGACAACTGTGTCACTTTGTGCCTCCAAAGTTAAGGGAATTTCCAGCCTTAAGCAAAGCCAGCCGCAGCGCTGGGGGTCTCGCCTGTCCTTGTCCCTCCTCCCTGGCTTCTCTCCATGGTCCCTCCTCTCCTCTCACACGGGAGAGGAGACTTGAGCCTCCCTTGGTTTGCAGAACCCCGACCTGGCGCGCAACCGTCAGCAAGAATTTCTGTGAATAATTGATTTTTGCAGACAGCAGTCTGAAAGAGTTTGCAACAGCATGCAATTTATTATGGTGATAGAAATCACTCACGGAGCGAGAAACTGCTCAGATTAAACCTGCACACTCGGATCTAACAGCCCTCTCAGCRGTCCTGTCACTCCTCGCCCTGCTCCCCCCTTCCTGCTGCTGGCCCTGCCGCCAGGAGAGGGGCCACCAGGAGAGAGGGACAAAAGTGACCTGCGACCAGAGGCGAGCCGAAGTCAGAAGTAATTCAAGAGCTATGAATTATTAACATTTTGGGTCAAAAAGTGCCAGCTTTTGGCCTCCTGGGACGCAGAATTTGTGAAAGATGACACGAAGATTGCGGAGGATGTGATCGTAGGGACAATGTGCTTACTCTTCCCATTAAAATAGTAGAGTGAAGGCAGGTGAATTATAAACGGAGTGGCACATGCCTTAAGACCGAAGGACACCAGYTCCGTGCCCTTCACCCGCCTGCGTAACCCGCGGCTAAGGAGATCTGCAGCAGATCCACCCTCRTAGCTCAGCCTCATCCGCAGCAGCTCGTGGCAGGCCGGGGATTTCAGCGAGCCCATCGCTCGTATTCCAAAGGAATGCAAAGCTTAGTCCCAATGTGTGTGAACACCTATAGGCCGAACAGCACGGGTCTGTCCTGCCTATGCAAACCTGCCACCAGCCTCACGGGGCGGCTCTGGGAAAAGCAGAGAACGAGCACCCAGCCTGGATGCCCCTTGGGACCAGCCGCCAACACTCCTCGCCTTGTTGATCAGAAGAAACTCTCCTGGGGATGATTCTGCTCTTTCACGCCAGGGCCCAAATTCCTGCTCTCCTGACCAGCAAGAACCAACAGCTCAATGGTTGTCCTTGCCAACAGCACCCCCCTCTCACACCCCGGACCCGATGGCCTTTCCAAACACTTTCCCGGCCCATGGCCTCTTCGCTTTGCCCGCGCCGCCTCTTCTCCACATTTTAACTCCTCCTCAGAATGGTTCCTATCCACGGACCCTCTGCTTACCAGCCTTGCCCACCTGCATTGCTCTGCATTACGCTTTATTTTACCCCAGAMACCCCACCTTCATAACTGCCCACAACCATCTCCAAGGAAAATGGTTCTCGGACCCATCAGCAAGTTCTCGGACCCATTTTCACGCCCGAGGTTCCCCACAGCCGCCGAGCCGCTCGCGTCAGCAGCACACCAAAGGGAAGGCAGCAAGGGCAGCGCTCCACAGAGCCCTCAAAACCTGCTCCGTGCCCCGGGACAGGGAGCCCCGGTGGGGCCGCTCGGGCCGGGACCGCCCGCTCAGGGCCGCGCGCTCCTGCAGCTTGAAGCCAACTTCCAGTTTCAGAAACACTAAGGCCTCCGTTTCAAAACATCCAGCTCGCTTCTCCCCTACCTGAAATTCACATGTCTAGACATAATTCATCTCTATAATGTAAGTAATTGAAGAGCATCTCGGACAAAGTACTGGAGAACACCCTAGGGAGCAATCTTGCGCWGGGGAGGACTGTGCTAAAAGACCTAATAACTCTTTTCCTTCTCTATTTCGTACTCGTACAGAGCTTTTATGACAAGCACGAAAATCGTTCCCTCAAAGCAATAGCAATACTTGGTGCAAACGCGTAACTACCAACATCATTGTCTTGCAGTACACGAGACAAAGGCAATTAGCTGAAATTCTGMACCTGTCACTTACTTTTTAGCTTATTTAATAAAAGGTTTCACTTTGATCTCATGGGGGAGAAGAAGAAATGGCCCTGAAGAAATTACAAGCCCACATTTTCCAAGCTCTCTCGCGTTTCGCCCTGTGGAAACAGAAATTCACGATGAATATTTTCTTCTCCTGCCTCAAAGCTGAGCTGCACCTTGGGATCACAGGAAATGAGCTAAGAATTTCTTTGCAGCCCTTCTGCAGAGCAGCAGTATTCTTGGCTTTGAAAAGCGATTTTGCTTTTGCTTTCCTGGAAGAGCTGCTGTAAGATCTCGGTGACGCGTTTGCACGGTTTCCACACCGGCAGGGAAACCAACTCACTCCAGATAAAGTCACTCATTACAGAGGAGCAGACACCTYGGGGCACCTCAAGGGTGTTTCTAGCTGCTCCCCGGCATCCCTCAGCACCCAGAGGGGAGCAAATACAACATGAGGCTTTCCCAGGAGGTCACCTCCACCACAAGGCAGCTTACTCCTGCCCTACGGCAGAGCTGGTACCTTGCCCTTAACGGAGCTTGCCAGATCATTCCTTGCACACGCTGCTCCGGACACGGCGTTCACCACGTCCCGGCAAGGTCCATGCACATCCCGCCAGCCTCCCCTTTCCCAGCAYGAAAGCTGTAATTGAGGCTACATGGCCCACGTGGGGCTGGATCCCTGAAGCCTTCCTGAGCACAGCGGGGTGAAAACCTCCCTGCCCTGGTCAGGATGAGGTACCCAAGGGAGACACCGTCCAGGGGCAGGATGAGAAGTGGAGCACGTCTGAACCCCACGGCTACAGAGCAGGAGGCCACGAGTGCCTYTCAAGTTTAAAGATGTCAGACTGTGCCCACAGACCTCTTTCGACTTCCCCCTCTCTCGTATCTTCATTCACATACAAATTCTGCAACAATTTCTGCTCTTCAGCAGCAGGGCCGCATGAGAGAGGTTCTCCGTGTACATCCTTCCCACCACCTTATCACTCACAGCCTCAGATTTTGCATTGAGGACATTCAGGGGTGGCACAAGAAAAATGATTACCAGTAAAAACCCGATACACTGAAAGACACTGTAACAGCTGCCATCGGCTCGCTGCAGAGGTCACTTCTGCAAATGCTGCTRCATAAATAACACGGTCGCATTTTAAACCGAGCGGCTGGAACAACAGTTTCATTTAAAACCACAGAAGCACCCACAGCTCAGCTGAGTCTCTGTTGCACTCAGGTTTAGCAGCAACGCGGTCACGTCGGTGCAGGCGTTTGCAGGAACCGATACCCAGCAAAGCGAGGTCTGTGCCRACAGCGAGCAGGGCAAGGAGATGGAGAGGGGACCAAGGAGCGGGCTGGGAGCAGGACCCTCAGCAGGGCCTGGCCATGGGCCATGCACTCGTTTTAACCCCAAACTAGCTCGYGTGAAGTGTTCTTGTTTTCTAGTCGTGGGACCGAACGAGCTGTTTTGCCCCAGGAGTCGGGGCTGCCTCCTCCACACCTCTCAGCAGAACCTCAGGGTTCTGCCCCGAGGGCCGGGGGCTCTTGGTGGGTCCCGTTTGGTGGGTCCCGTTTGCAGGAGCTTTGCCACGAGCCCACAGAGGGCAAGAGCCCCACAAGGATGGAGCACGGCTGAAGGCAGCACGCAACCCCGGGAGAGCAGCCTGGCACAGCGAGCAATGCGAGACAGATCTGTGCGATTTCACCCAAGGAAAAAAGTCAATAATAAATAACATTAGCATCAGACTTGAGCAATAGGATCTAGATTTACGTTTAGGCTGCTGATTCCCTAAGTATATCACCTAGAACCTCTTTACATTCTTGAAATGAGCTGCTCCAGCAAATCCGAACTAAATACGCAGTTAAACATACCCGGGGACGCAATACAAAGCACTGCAACAGCGTCAGCCGAAACACGTCTGCTCGGTTCTATCAGCACAACAAAACCAGGTCAGCAAACACTCCGCCACACTCACCCCAGCGAAGCAAACCGCGGGAAGAGGAGGCCGGCGGCCCCGGCAGCGCTCAGCACCCACGGGCTGCACCGGAGCGCGCACAAGACGCTGCCCACGCTGCAAGCACCGGCAGAGCCAACGGTGACACGGGCCCCGCTGCTGCTCCGGGCCGGGCGCTGCTGCCACCGAGAGCCCCGCGCGCYGGCCGCAGCTCCCGCCGCTGCTGTGCCCGGGGACGGGCGGCGTGTGACAGAGCCCTGCGCAACAGAGCCCCGCGCCCGTCACCGCTGCGAGATGCACTGAGGTCAAAGAGGTGCTGAAAGGATGTGCACACCCACATGATCAAGTCGATCAACAAAGCTGAGAGGGAAGAGAGAGAATAGGAAGCAAAAAGGCTACGATTCATTTTTCACGCTGCTCCTCAGTGCACTACTCTGTTCCCTTAAAACACCCATATCTTCACTCTCAGTCAGTTCATGTTCGTCAAGAGGTTCTTCTCCCGGCCGAGCAGCAGCTTCCCAGGCACGACACAGAGCGCCCAGCTCCTCCCCTCCCTGAAGCTGTCCCGGGATTTCGCACGCGTCCCAGGTGGGTCAGGAGGAGCCTCCGGCCGCCGCTGCGCCCGCACCCACGCGAGGGGCACGACCCGCTCCCCGAGCCAGCCC
>PTEX01000011.1:5723755-5772734 GCA_003342815.1 Eudromia elegans | reverse complement strand
GCTGCGGGAGCCTCGCTTGGTACCGCGGGCGCACGGGCTGCAGCTGCGTACCCCCGTCCCACTTACACCCTCCCACCCCCCTTCTTGTATTTATCCTTTACATGGAAATACCGAAAAAAGCATATTTAAAAGTCAAAGATTGGGGAAATGGAGTTGTGAGATGCACCAAACCCAAATATACCGGGAAAAAAAAAAAATCTAAGGTACTTCCAGCAGCATAAAATGAGTTGCAGCTCCCCGGGACCATCCCAGCTTTAATGCTGCAGGATACAGACAGCGTTTTCCCATGGAGCTCACCAGTGTGCCGAGGAGGCCTTAGAGAAAGTGAGGATTCAAAGACTTCCTACTTCTGCCTCTACAGCCAGATCTCACTTTAAAAATAGCCCTTGACAACATTAGTGCAAAAGAACAGCATCTTCCCAAATGCTGCAGCTTATGAATTAGGCCCTAGGCTCTAGTCATGCCGAATACTCACAAACCTAAGTGGAGCCGATGGGAATTACAGTTCCCACAGACAAATCCTTCAAGTTCAGCATTACAGGTAGTCATCTGTGCAGCTGGACACAGGTACCGAAGACAGAAAAGCACGTCCATGATTCTTCCCTTTTATCACTGCTGGTGCCACTATTGCACAATTAAACTTGAACACAAAAGTGCTGCAAGTGGAGCCTTTTTTTGTACGTGCACTCACAGATGCAAAACCAGAAGCAGAATCTGAATCCTGCTCCTTTGTTGTCCACCCATAATTTTTGCTTGCTGTGGAAAGCAAAGCATGGCCACAGCCTTGGCTTCCTTTAGTGCAACTCCTGCAACGCTTCCTAGAATCCAGCTCTGTTCCAAGGGGGCTTTGCCTGCGGAAGGTGCCCGGCCCCAGGGCACCCGCTCATTGCCCTTGAGCGGGACCCGCTGGGCTGCGGGGTTTCCCCRAGCCCGGCCAAGGCGCCGCCTCTGCTCTAATCCCCACGGCCAGGGCCGGTCCCGGGYGGGCCAAGGGCACGAGGCTGCACAGGCGGCACCGTCCACCTCCCTGGCAGCGCTYGGGCTGCCAACGGGACGTGAGCGTAATCCTGGGACCCGGGCACGCTCTGTGCGCTGACCTGGCTTGGCCAGATGAGCATCAGAGCTGTGTAAAGCAAGCAGGGGGAGAGGGGGACAAATTGAGCTCCAACACAGCCCTGGTCCCTCTTGGACCACTGYGGACTCTGGGCCCAACACCCTTGCAAGGGCAGCTCACTGCTGCTGCACCCGGCCCGAGAGAGGAGCCATGTAAAAGAGCCCCAAAGAGGAACCAGATAAAAGGCCTGTTAAAAACGAGCCCGAGGAAGAGCCAAGCACGCTCAGCCCGCAACGGTGGCACCGAGACCAGCACCAGCCTGGGAAAGGCCAAGGGGAACCAGCAGGACCCAGCAGCGGAGGGAGCAGGTTGCGAGCGGCCACTACGTGTCCCTCGAAATTCTGACTTTCTGCCCAAACGAGGAAAATAGAAGATCTGGCAGACTGAACAAACACAGCGAAAGAAGCAGGCCAAAGGGTGGAAGGATAATTTGCAAAAAGCATCAAAATGAAGAGTAAATTCTTCTGCAGACACCCACAAGCAGGCAGCYTGCCAGAGGGGTCATCAATCAGGCTACGAAGGAAGCACTTGGAGATGAGAGGGTCGTCACACAAGGCCAGGGTAATTCTTTGCTTACCCTGGAAGAAAGCAGGGAGGGAAGCCAGAATTTCCCTTTGAGGGGACTTGTCTGTCCCCGATCCAAGGGCCAGTGGATAATATTTTGAAGCCCAGGGGCAAAGGCCAATAACAAGGTGCTGAGACCAGGTGATATTCAGCAAGCGTTCAAAAGAAATCCAAGATGGAATAGCCCAATTAATTTTTAATCCCGGTGCATAAACGTTCACTTAAAATCTCCCTCATTACCCAAAGCCTGAAGTACAGAAAACGCAGCACCAGCTTTTTAAAAGGGTTTCTTTCAGGTGAGGCCTCAGGAACTGTTGGTCGAGAGGTCTGGCGTCTGTACCAGCCGCAATGGTGAACATTTATTCACCAATAAAATCAGTGAATATGACAATACATTTGACATACAGAGGAAGAGTCAATGTGGCTTTTATGACTGGAAGAAAGTTACATCTCTCYGATTCCCTGGACGTGTTTACAGGAGTCAATAGACAAGAAGATAAGGAAAACCCAGCTGAGATCAACTATCGCGGTTTTCCAAGCGCTTTTGACGAAATCTCTTCCCAAAGGCACTAAAGCAGCTCTGGCGCAAGAGGAAAGGAYCTTGCTCAAGCAAAGAAGTGATTAAGAGGTAGGAAAGAGAGGGCTGGGGCTCAGTGCTGGGGCCCGGGTACTCACAAACCATCAGGAGAGGGGATGCGAAGAGAGAAACCGCTCGGGCCGCTTCAGGCTGCTCGGGTGGACAGAGCCAAGGGCCACCTGGAGGGAAGGGCCCCCCCGAGGCTCGCTGACGGGGTGTTGAAATGACAGCCGAAATTCAGGGAAGGTCACTGGAAAATGAGCAAAACCACAAGCAATCACACAAAAATGACGGGCTCGGGGCCGAGKCCCTGCTCTCGGGCTGGGCCCTGGGGCGCTCGTCAGTGCGCTGCGGGTCCCCGCTCCATGCCCTCAACAGGGTCGTGGACAACGTTCGTGTCCCCTAAAACAACGCTCAGCTCCCCTCGGGTCTAGTAACCTTATCCTTTCCCAAGGGACAGAGCCAAACTCCGGAGTGGGGGAAACCACAGCAATCTGCAACCAAGCGTGTCTGCAACCATCAGAGCAGAGCCTGGAAATGAGCAGCTAATAAAAAGAGGGAACATTTTTGCCTCCGTTGTAGGAGAAACAAACAATTAAGGCAGCACGACGGGCCAAGTGGCACCGCTGGACAYGCAGTTGTGCCAGTAGCCTGGAAAAACAAACACGCTGCGAACAACCATTTGTGTCTCCGGTGCAAGACACAACGCGAGGGCCTCTCCCAGCACCGCTCGGAGCTCGTTAGTTTGCTGCTCGGAGTTAAGCAGACAAGGCCCTACAAATTCCTGGTTGGTTTGGGATGTGGTGCCTGCGGGAAGCTGGCACGTGCCACACTTTCCTTCCCAGCTTAATTTCTAAAAATTATAATAGAAAACAAATAATAACAACTCTATTTCTCCGTTTAGAATGGTTTTGCTGCTTCTAGGAATGMGAAAACAAAGGGAAGGGTGAAAGAACTCCAACGTGTCCCGTCCCGCGTGTGTGCTCCGCAGGGGCTGGCGGCCCTGGGCACCTCTGCAGGAGGCCACAAGGACTCCAGTCTCCTGCCAGCGCGGGGTCCCAAACCCACCGCTGCTCCCCGACCAGCAGCGCCCGTGGAGGGGACACGGCGCAGGAGGAGAACGCATGTGCATAGAGGGGAGCGGAATCATAAACAACAACTGGGGGCACTGGGAAAGATGAGGCAGAAAGCAAGTGGGTTTGAAATTAAGTAAATAAATAAGGTGAGGGGAAGTTGTTGGGTTTTCCAGCTTCTATCAAGGCAGAGATCCAAGGAAAAGCATCTGYCGGCAGGTTGCAGGGGGTGAGATGATGTCTGGAGAAGGGGCAAGGAGAAGCACTAGAGCCTCACAGCCAGCAGGTTTTATCTGCTGGGAGCCCGTGGCGGTTATCCGAGGAAGAGCTAAACCACAAAAGTGAAGGTGTAGCGCCCAGAAGAGAGATACAAGAAAGCAAGGCCTGGGGAGGGGCAGCAGAGCAAGTCTCAGGCAGRAACAGACCCACTTCAGGATCTCCTRCATTCATCCCCGYGGAAGATCCGCAGCAAGAACCGGCRCGCTGCAGCCCTGTGCAAAGCGTGGCCCCCGCGCGACCTTATCAGCTCGTAACAGACTCCACRTGACAGAGGGGACCYCTTCTCTCCCTGCRGGCCTTCAGGAAGAGAAGAAATCGGAGTGACCTTGCTCGGTGACACCTTTTGATAGCACTCAGCACCGAGCCAGCCTTGCGCCTTTCCAAACCCATATTGCCAGGGCGCTCGTTCCTCCAGCCTCGGGATGAGGATACCCCGAGCGGATGGCAACAGTCTAAGATGGGAAGGTCTGGGACAMAATATGGTAACACAACAGGATACTGAACCACGTGCCGTAGTGTTTATACAGGTTGTACTGCAGCGAGACGGCCGGGGTTTGCCATGGGTACGCAAACAAACCAAAGGCTCCAGTGCTGCTTTTAAAAGCATCCTCAAGAAGTGCAAAGCTCACTCCTATTTCGTGTTAGAGACAAAATATTGATGTCGACAAGAGCTTCCAGTTGCATTTGACTCTATACCACGCAGGTCATTTTTCACTAGGAGGAATTTGAAGCAAAGACATCAAATGTACTCTTGAAAGAACCTATTTTCTTAAACTGCAAACAAAGGCACATTTTATGTCCTCTTTTTTCTCTCGACAACAAAAAAGGAGCCAAGACAGACAACAGTGTCCTCCCGAAAGTTCAAATCTGACCAGCAAGAGCGGGCGCAGCAGCCATCCCCTTGGCAAAGGCTCATTACCRGAGCTAAATCCCCCCACAGGACTTGCCGGTCTGATCTCACAGACAAGGAAGGTAATTATTAGGATACTTATGCTAATTCTATTTTCCCAGCACAAACTAGCCCCTGGAGTTACAGTCATCCACAACGCGTTGTGTGATCTGGCAGCCCTCCAACCCCTGCTGCGTTTACCACCGTAATTAATAATTTTATTTCTTTGTATCCGCTCGGTCTTTGCTCTGTGATTCCCTGTGAAACCTCAGGTGTTTATTTTTAATGAGTACAGTAATGAAGCAAATACATTCCTGACAYGAGTTGTGAGGGGATACATCAGCACCTTTTGGAAGTGCGAGCTATACATTTGCTGCTGGCTAGGATRAGTCAAACGGATCCACTTTCTCTGTTTATTGCTGTGTATAAAACACGCTTGCACTTTATACTGGCTATTTTATGCAGATAYTCTTCTGTAATAACTATCTGTTAGAGCTTGCAATAGAATAGTGTGGACAGAAGAAGTATAGCTTCAATATTTACCATGAAGGGAAAACTTGCTCTGTTACCGTAGTGCGTTGTTGTGAGAATTACTCGTGTATTAAAATAATTTAACAAGGGCTGGGATAGTCTGGAGTCTAGTTCGGCAGTGAAGTATTGTACCTCTAAGAATAAATAAATAAATAAATAGATAAGCAAACCCAAGACCAACAATCTTTCTGATGCAAGTCTGCCAGCTGTGCAGCCTACAAGAAAATCAGCCATTGCCAAGCCCTACCACCGTAACGGTGCTCGAGCCCCGGGACAGCCGCTGCGTGTTGGCCTCGGCGCCCACAGCTCCATCCTCGCACGTGCAGGTGGACACAGCAACAGMAGCAAGGAGCTTGTCCCTGGCCATAAACAAGCCATGGCAGCCCATTTCAGCGCTCTGGAGGCACGCCAGTATGCATCAACCCATGGGCTACAGCTCTTGTTTTTGGAAAACACAAGCTGTTTAAGATTATAGACCCCAAAGAACAAGAAAACATAAAGCGTTAAAACACAAGATGCAAGAGTGGTCTTCGGAAAAACTTGGCTGTAACCTCCAGGAGGACACTCATGAGTTTTAAATGGAGTAGTATCAGGCTCACCTTGTTCTAGTTTCCTCTTCTTGATTGCAGTCACATGCCAGACACCCACGGGCTTCAGGGAATTTCCAGACTGAAGAACTGAGAGGGCGGCAGCATGTGAGAGAGGAAGGGATGCACAGAATGAGACAAAACATAAAAGCAAGCTAGTAAGAAACAAATAATAAAATGAAAACTCAACTTGTCTGCTGAGGGKTTTCCCCAGGGCAGGACACCTTGTGAACAGGTTACTCAGCAGGAACAGATAGTCCAKGATGGGCATTTCTCAAGCCTCTAAAGTGGCTGTTGTGCCAAGGACAAGGCTGGCAGCAATAAGGAGAAGTTATTTTTCAGACAAGACCAGGAACAAAGGAAATAAGCGCCGAGGCACCCATTGCTCCACAGAGCACTGCCTGGTAAGTGGGAGCAGCCAAGCACACAGTGCGTGACGCTGCCCCAGCCCACGGGCTGCAGGAGCCCCTGGCCACAAGCACGGAGAGAAGGGGGGTGTGAAACTGGGCACGGTTTGTCCTTCCATGGGCTGCCCTAGGGCTCAGGCCACCACGTTCTGTTATCGAGGCCAGTGCCAGCTTTGCAAAGTACATGGGCAGATATAAAAATATTGTGCTGAATCTGAACAGCACCAAGTTCAGTCAGCTATTGCTATGCTCCTGTTTGCAAATATTTACAGCTATTTCACAATGTTCTTGAAGTTGCACAGAAGCTTTTTCAGTAAAAATTGTAATCCAAAACATGTCATTCACTGTTTTCTAATGGTCACAACTGCTTAACTGCAAAAGAAAACCCCCAAATTTACWGGTATCTGGTAGTCTGACCAGTAGTATTAACTACTAAAAAGTGGGAGAAAAACATGAGAAAAACAAGGAGAGAAACACTACTAGGTATAAACTGTGATCAGTAATACAAGTGATTAATACCAGTGTTGATGAGACTGCAGAGAGACTTTACAACACAGAGCAATTGCAAGAGACTTTTCTAAACACAGTCAAGTCACTCGCTGGAAAGCAGAATACATCATTGTTGTTGTCTGTCTGGAGTGTTTAACACCCAGGACTAAGGGAACAGGCAATGCGACTGCGTCGTWTCTTTGGGGTCTGTGTTCACAGCTGAGTGGATGTGTCCTCAGACGATCATGCGTTGGACACGCTCCAGGCAAAACGACAAACCTCCCGCTCAAAAAACGCAGCGCGGCTGAAGCAGTACGTTCATCTCCCCTCCGTTCTGTGGACGCGTGCGTGACAAAGCCGAGGTGACACGCCTGGAACGCCGGGCTGGCCGAAGGACTCGCCACGCGAGCCCGCAGAGGCACCGCGGGCGCTCCCTCCTGCCTGCAGAGCGAACCTGTGGGTTCGCCAGGGCTGGCTCTCCTGGACCAGGGCTCTAGGAACCGAGTAAGGGGCTCGCAAGCAGTAAGCTGGGCACATTTATAAGGAATCGAGCTTGCCAGATCAAAACTGAAACACTCTAAATTAACAGACTGAGAACTGGAATCCAAAAGATKCAGTCTGAAGAGAATGATGCCAAGATCACAAGACCTCAGGAACCCTAAACTTAGCTTCCCCTTTCAGCACGTATCCATTAAGCTGCTTTCTAGCGGAGGTCACGTTGTTCCAAGTACGTCTCTGCCGCTGCAGCACCGGTCCCACCAAAGCACCACCACCACCAGCGACCACGCTGAGCTGCTCTGCACTCCACACGGATGGCAGGGAATTCCCATGCCAAGATATTCTCTAACCAGCAAAATATACAGTACCTAGGGCTACCATATGTTATCTCCTCAAGTTTTGGCTCATAATAAACAGGAAGGAATAGAGCTGCTGAGTGGCACACTGCTGTCACCTCAGGCTAAATTATGACCACAGACTGAGATCTCTATCTCCCAAATTAACTTATATTTAAAACAACTGCATAAAAGTGAGTAAGCATCGTCTCAAAAGAACTGGCAGAAGCTGCTTGTCAGACTTGTTGCTATCGTTGAAGTTAGAAAGTTAAAAATGAAAAAAATAATTTGCTACATATCTAAGATTCCCTTAGCAGGATTCCAGATGCAATGGAAGTCAATGATATTTCATTTTTTAAAATTAACTTTCCAATTTAGGAAAATAAAAGCTAGAAATCTGCAGAGTAATAAAAGTAAAACATAACCTAAGAATAGAAAAATACATTTACCATATAAAAAAAAGCTAAAGAAACATTTCACCAGATGATAAAGTCCCCAGAAGAGCTTCAGTGTGTGTCTCCTCCCTGTGCTGTAAAAGTGATTGAAGAAACCTCCATTCATCTAGCCCTTGAGCAAACATTTGTTCTTTGTTCCTCCCCTCCTTGAGACCCCCCTCACAGAGCTCTTTAGGCTGTGGCATCAGCAAACCCCAGCCCCTTTATTCCCTCCATGTGCAGCAGCTGTGCTCGGTGCAGGAGCGGCCAGGAGGCCCAGCCCTGGTGCAAGGGCAGCAGCTGAGGAAGCCCCTCGCCTGGCTGCTCCACAGCAGCAGACAGAGCGGGTCCCTGTCAGCTCAGCAGAGCTAAATCAGAGTCCTCATCAGCAAAGCCTTTCTATACCAGGAGGCTTAATTCATAGCCATAACCTAAGCAGACTTAGTTTATTTCTGTAAGTTTAGCATTTCTATCAGTGATATGTGTGAAATACCAAAATTAGAAGTGGAGAAACGTTAATGTTACAGATATAAACCCATGCATCTGAATACACCTGCACCTGTCGTTATCCTGTACAAACCCCCCATCTAGATTACGTTCAAAAATACCATGTTGGTCTATGCTGGGGAACAGCCTAAAAGCAAAATTTCCCTCATTCTGGCCTGAAGGTACTGTAGTAAGGTGCTCTAATGCACTYGTAATAAGCTGGACAGAACTAAGAGACGGTTTCACTTAAATAAATAAATATGTAAGGAATACAAAATGAATGTTTTCCCAGAAGAGCCCTCTCCATTTTAGCTGCTTCCCTACAGTAATGCAAGCAGAGGAGAGAGACACTAAAGCTCTGGAGGAGCTTTCTGCATGAGGAGATGTTTTTGGAGCCCCGGGCAGGGCAGGTAGCACATCAGGAAGAGGCTCAGACCAAAGGGGGTTTTCAGAGCTGTTTTTCTTGCTCCGCAGAGGAGAGAGGGCTGCACAGCAGCACAGCTCCACGGCGCTTGTTTACTGCGTTTGCTTGAAACACTGAAAGCAGTGGGATTTACAGGAGGCTCCGTGTGATGYCGCTTTGGAGAGCTCCTTGCAGAGAGCTCCCCGGGGCAGTGCTGCTGAGCACTGCGTTGGGCACGGGTACGGATGCAGCCCTGCAGGAAACCTGCCCTGCAAAGCCCCAGAGAGCCCCTGGAAAGGAGTGTGACTTCGCTCCTCTTCCACAAGCCYGAGAGCATCTTCTCACCAGCTTAGTCAAGCTATAAATAAAAGTGTCCTGTCGTCATCTTTTCTGAGCCGCCCGCGCTGTCCTCCTTAGGACTGTCTCTCCTCTATCCCCAGGCAAGGTGGTGACGAGGGGGCCCTATGGGGCACAGAGCAGCCTGGGCAGCGATGCTGGTGCCCCTCTGTGTCAGCCCGGGATAGACGTGGGTCCTGGGCACCTCTCCAGGCCCTGATGGGCTGCAGCAAGTGGCCCAACTTTAATAGCAGGAGGTGCAAATTCTGCTCTTGCATCAGTATATATCGAATACTAGGGAGGAAGGCTAAGGGGAGGTTAATCTCACCCTTTGTGTAGAGCTCGTGGTGTGTGATGCCCTCAGACACGTGGAAGCAGACAGTGCCTGCCTTGCAGAGCACAGTCTGTGCCAAATGAAACCGATAAGGAGACGGGGGGAAGAAAGAGCATCCAGCAGAGCCCCARCTTGTGTCTCAGGCAGGCACCACTCAGGAACGCCTTCCTTTCTTATGCAACCACGGTGTGTACAAGGGCACCAGGATGACTTACACTTCCAAGTGCTCCTGTCTCCTGATCTTTTTATAGAAGGTAAGTGCTGTTCTTGAAACACCCCTGACTCGGGCAGGAGCTGCTCTCTGTCCTGTGGAAGCGGAGTTGTGTTCAGAGCTGCAACCAGCGGGATTTCTTGGTAGAAGATGAGTCAAATGGAGCTAGAGGCTCTCCAGTTACTTCTCATGCTTCTGCTCCTTAAATACCATGATAATTATCAGAGAAATGGCASAGACAAAGATTATGTGACTCCTCTGTCCCCGCTTGCCTCCTCCCCTGCTATCTTGCCTGGGCAGAACTGAGCCCTCCAGGCTCAGACTCTTTGTTCCCACACAGTGGGAGCACAACGGGACGCCGACCCCAGCTTGTGCCTACAGATACTTCCCTCATATATTTGTACTGTACAACATATGTCAGCTTGGGGGATTTTTGGCTTTTGTGCTTGTGTTTTTAACATGGGAATTCAGAAAACAGCCCTTGTAAAAAGCAGAACCACCTCGTAATGTGTTTCAAAACCAAACGACATCCGTACTGTGTAGCAAATACTCCACTGAACCTGAGGACTTTCTGGGTAACTTTCAAAATGCCTCTGTTGGGTCACACAGAATCACTCAGGAGTTGCTGTATGGTCTAAATATTAAAGTTTTATATTTAACCTGAAATGAAAGCTGGATTTCAGGTAATTTGAAGAAGTTAGAAATTAAGGACTCACTCTATGATAGGGCTTGTAGGTCTGAGAACCAAGAAGTTTCTAAATTCCCCTGAAGTCAATACCAATACGTAATAATTTCTGTCACTTGATATTATTCATAAAAACAATATAAAACAACCAGAAAGGAGTTATTCATTCTTCATTCTCTTCTGATTTGTTGCTGGATGCAATTCCAACATTCACTCTTAAACAATCCAAAGGATTTATTGAAAATAGTTTTTCTTTTGCYCAGTTTTAAACCTCTTGAGCTCTTGCTGTAAGTCACTTTCTCATACCCATAATAGCCTGATCCTTGGGGATACATAACATAGATCAAATGGCCACAATAACAGCCCAGGATACGAGACCAGTCAGGTTTGACTTTTTGGTTTTATAAAGCCTTCCCTCTCTGGCCAAGGGCAAGAGTTTTGGCTTAGCTGTACAAAGTTTTATTAGGCACCTTACTCTTTTCAAGCACCTAATTCTTATCACAGCACAAAAGAAGCTACATATCTAAACATCTCTAAAAATTGGGGTTGGACATTTGAGTTTTTTGCCTCTACAGACTATAAAATATGGACCGTGCTCCACTAATTAAACAGAAACAAACACAAAAGCAAAGGTTTATCCTGCTCAGCTTCCAGYACTGTGTTCATTCCACCACACCCTTACCTTAGATCCTGTCTCTCACAACCACTGCACATAGAATATCAAGTAGGACACTTCATCGAGGCACCTCCTCGTGCAGGGACATGGAGAAAACGAAGTGGACTCGACTAAAGGCACGGAGCCGTGTGCTGAGCTGCAGCCCGCCGCACTCCCACGCGGCTCCGCACTCTCCCGTATTCCTGAACCCCCATCCTCCTTTCAGGAGCTTTAAAGTGGATTAACAACTGGCAGACTCCAAAAGGCAGCCACGACCCAGGAGCCACCAGCAGCAAGTCAGAATTCCTGACACATTCCCATGAGGTCCGGTTCAGGACCCTGAACCAGTCAGCACTTTTACTGATGACTTGAAATAAAATACAAAACAGTCACGGATTACACATGCTCTCGGCCAGAAGAYAGCAGACGATGGATAAGGGTTGCAGAGGAATCCGGCTCATTTGGAAACTGGGACACAGGCCACCAAGGGGCATGTCGACAGAGCACCGTGTCCGGCGCTACCCGGTAGCTTGGCTGGGATGAGCAGCATCACTGAGCACCAGGAACCCGAGCGGCGCCCGGGGGCTCCTCCCGTGCCACGACGGATTGTGCCCGGTCCCTTCTCCTAGG
The DNA here is from genome assembly GCA_003342815.1 of Eudromia elegans. Taxonomy (NCBI): domain Eukaryota; kingdom Metazoa; phylum Chordata; class Aves; order Tinamiformes; family Tinamidae; genus Eudromia; species Eudromia elegans. Next base: position 5,761,217 of record PTEX01000011.1, on the reverse strand, counting down.
CCTCGTTTCCATGGGCTTKGGGTACCACTTGGGAAGAGTCAATGGCAGTTCATCCATCTCCACAGCTCAGACTGCAAATACCACTTTGTATCGCTTTGAACATGAAATGAGGTCACCATGAACCACAGCAAGAGCACCAATATTCCTGTCCGTAACTGCAGCTCTTCACATTAATGCTTCRCCCTTTAAAATATTTCTAAAGCAAAGCAGACAAGCCCCAGTAACCTCACTCTTCTGCTGAAATTCAGTCGCAGAGAGCTTTTACAGTGGTAAAATATGGGAAAGCTGTCGGCCCATCACACCAAGCACCAGGCTGCACCACACCACGACCCATCGCTTTATAAACCCCTTGGATAGGAAACATCAGCCCTTTTTTAGAATAGATCAGCTATCTCGTCCATTGGCTCAAAGCACTAAAAGCTTTCTTCCCAGCCTGATTTCCACAGATAATCATTTGAATAATTTTCTCGGAAATTCTTAACCTCAGTTTTGTTCCCGACGTGAGTCTATGGAAAACCAGATTCTTTTCACATCCCCACTTTTAACAAAGCCATTAATATTAACGATTTTATTCTGTTGTGCTTTCCTGTTTGGGTGCTTGTAATTAGTACCACATGAACAAGTTGCTCTAGGACAAACCAAATGATCCCGGCCGCAGAGAAACRACATTTGCCAAAGGAAACGGCCTCCCTGCTGCCCGCCCCGGGCGCCCGGACGTGGCGGTGACGGCCGCACGAGGGAGCGGGTGCACACAGACCAGCCCAGAGGATGTCCCATGGGTTCAGTCTGTGCAACGAAGAACGAGGTTAAATTCACACGGTGCAGAGTGTCCACGAGACGCGCGTTGCGTTAGTTTTATCCCTTCAAAAGAGCCGCAGGAAGTAATTTCTAAGAAATACAGGAAAGCCACTTTGCAGTGATGGTTCCTGCCCAGACTTACAGACTTACGATGCTGAGTTGAGTGCTGACTTTGGAAATCGGGACGCGAGTGCTAACGTGCAATAAATAGGAAACAACAGCGATCGCTCAGGCAAAAAACAGCAGCTAGTGCAATAAAAATGTAGCATCTCAGTTGTTCCCGCACTGATGGGAATTGGACAAATTAACTAAAGAGCTATTTGCAATCAAAKAGCAATCCAGATCTTCTGAGATACCCTGAGCTTCCAAAGCATCATTTTTTAAACTACATCTTTCCAATATGAATGCCACAAATACCACAAAGCACTCATTCACCTTTGGAAGAAAGGCTTAATAAACGGGTAATTTTGTAAAATATTCTTTTATTTACATTGAGAAGCCGCAGTTTCCTTGCAGAGCAGTGCCAGGCAYGGTTCTGCAAGGGAGCCTCACGCCTGGTCACAGCACAGGGTCCCTGCAGGACCGTGGTCTGGAGGCRGTGACCACTATTGGCCCAAAGCAGGGGAGCACTTGTGAGCTGGARGCCAAAGAGGAGGAAACCCTGTGAGCTTTGCCGTGGGGAGGAAAGGGCAGCCCAGCACTGAACCCAGCCTCTGGTAGAGCCAGGGAGCACCAAAGCCGCCGTGTAAATCCTTGACCATCGGAGTCTGGACAGGAGGCAAAAATTATCTCCCTCTTAAAGATCAAAGGTACACAGACAGATCCTCAGCTAACCTTACAGCTGGAGATGCAGCTAAATCCACGTGTTTGTATGAGCTAAGGRGCTGCCCATCGTCCCTTTGCACAAATCAAGATTGTTGATGTATTTTGCCCTGTGCAATTTTAAATGGCTTGTTACGATACATCATTTTATTAAGATATTTTTATTCCAACCTTTTGCCCTTTTCACTCCACGCAATGGATTTGTCAGGCTCCAAGAGGGACATTTAAACACAACTGCCTAGATGCTCTGCGACCTCATCGGTTTGCTCATTCGGCAAAGGGCAGTGCTTKGGGGACACGCACAAACACAAGAGCAACCCTGACTTTGAGAGTGTCTGAAGCTGACATCGGTCAACGTTTCTCCCTCCAACTTGCCGGGGAGGCTGAACACAGAGCATTTTCCACCCTCACTATGGAGCTTCCCATTCGCGCGGAATCAGGCACCCATCAGACTCCCTCACGCTTCCAGGGAAGGGAATTGGAGCCCTCTCTGCCCGCGGGCGCTGTGGCGCTTGGCAGCTCCTGTGCCTTGCTTTGGCCTTTGCCCGCTCGTCCTTCCGCGGGTGTCGCGCTGGGCTGGGGAGCAGCAGAACCACTAACACAGGAGCAGAGCCGAGCGCTGCAGCGGCGCCGAGGGCACCTCGTTGCCTCGCCGACGAGCACCTCCTGCTGCACCCCCCGCTGCTCCCACCCCTCAACCCGCGGGTCCCAACTCCTGCTGAAATTGAATTTTAATTCTGCTTTAGGGCTGGTCCTCTTTGAGGGGCGTTGCTGCTGCYGCCYCTGCCCTCCTTCCCCCCTTTCCTCGTGCTCAGCATACGAAGCTCAGCTCTATGCAGAGGGTAGAAAAGGACTATTAACRGCTTAGCTCTTATCGAGGCACTAATACGAAGGCGTAAGTCGGCTTTACGTGGTGTTTAATCCCCGCGCTCACCCTCTGCCCAGCAACGAGCCCTACTCAGCAGGAGGGATTCTAGGACAAGGGAAAGTGCTCGGCTCACAGCTCCTTGGACAGATTCCTCCSTGACGACTCCTTCTTCAGCCTTGAAAGCTCTTCCTCCCTTCTAAGGGACACAACCCTGAGGACAGAGAACGCAGCTAAGGTGCTGACCCTGCACGTTTCATCTGGACAAAATGAGGGCATTTCAGGTCCTGTGGGTTRTTYTGAGGCTCCAGAGGACTTCAGTGAKGTCCCCKGGGGAAGCTGGGGTTGGTGTCCCAGCCCTCACGCTGGCTTCTTCAGAACAGACACGCGGTGCAGAGCGGGACAGGCTCTTCTTGAAGAGCGTCCTCACCCTCCTCCGAGGCTGCTTTGCTCTTGTTTCCGTGCACACTGCTTTGTTAGTGACTTCATTGTCATTAAACATACTCCCCCCGAGTTGTTTAGCAGCYCTGAAGGATTTATATTAATGAAGTMATAGCAAATGAGATCCAGGTCTCCTGCTGCATTTCTTATCTTGGTGTCTCTGCCTCTAAGAGTAGCAACATTAAGCAAGGAAACATTGTGAAGAGGAAAGAGGAGATGCAGAAATGCAGCTACTCTTACTAAAAGAYTTGACAAGGAAGTAGCCTGTAGAAAACCTTAACCAAAAGATCTACCATCTGTGYTTCCTAGCTTGGCTCATGCTGACATGAGATAGGCTTGGTGAGTGGTTCAATTCCAACGCCATGCCTTTGGGAAGAGATAAGGTGATATTAACAGATGATCCTGGTCTAGCAGAGCTTGCAGTGAGGTTTGCAGCATTGGGCAGTTGTCGTGGACACAAAGGTGCCTTTGGGTTGGGGTTTGCCCTGGGGCAGCCCCGGTGCCCTCGCAGCGGCAGCCCCTCCGCAGCACCGGCACAGAGCATCCCTGCAGCTCCACGGGCCGGCGCCGCGGGGAGGAACCGGCCTGGCCRCGGCACGCAGCGAGAACCTCCTCCCGCTCCCCAGGGACGCCGCAGCCCGAACAGAGASACCCGTAACAACACCCGCTACGGAGGCACACCGTGCATGGGCTCCGCCAGGCATCCCGCGGGGTTCACGCCCACGCTCGCACGGAAGCATCCTTACAAATAAGGGCACGATGCTGCTCGTCCAGCCCGTATGCAGCCCGTATGCCCTTTCCATCATGGGCTTGCTCAGTCAAACAAATCCATATTCCCCAAGGAAAGGCAGGAGCACTCTCTTCCCGGCTGAGTAGGGCAAGCGTCTTGACATGGAGGGAGAAGGGTTTTCCTTGCAGTTAAGCAGCGGCCTGTTTGCACTGAGGAATTTAAAAGGTGAAACAAATAACATGCAAAAAATTGAACTGCTAATCCAGAAAGAAAACTTCATGTTTGACAAATATCAATATTTGTCAAATATAACAAATTATACAAATATAAAAAATTATTTGTCAAACATAACAAATATATAAACAAATACAACAATATTTGACAAAGAGAGGTCAAGAGAGATTTTAACACCGGATTTCTATGTGTCCGGGATATGGTTTCAAACTGTGAAAACAGAAGTCTTTCCAAAAAACATTTTCATAAAAACAAACCCTTTGTGTTAACCTGGACCGCAGGGTTCAGCCCRCCTCTTTTCACTTGCAGTTTGCTCTGTGCAACTTGTTACATTCTCAATTAATCATAAACAGCAATATATCGATGCATTTTTTAATATCAGCCAACCAGGTCCTACTAAGACCATCTTTAAAYATATTGCCTGCAGCCTTTTCAGGAAGGATGCCTATTGTTTGCAGCTAAAAGGGGTTTTATAGCTCTTACTCTGGTGTGAATGCAGCTGCAAATCAGTCCACCCAGACACCAGAAAAACTCACTGCAACAACCCCGAACGGTGAAGGGAAGCCTGACCCGGTGCTGGCGCTGGTACCGGAGCGCAAAATTCAAGGAGCTCCTGCGCAGAGGATTAGCACCTTCCTTGGGAGAATGTGAAAGCTTTACAGGTTTGGTGAGCCTAAACTGCACACTGAATCCAAGCTTAGCTTATAGGAAAACAGTATTTATTTTTTCTAGTCAACTGAAAACATATTCAAACTAAATTGCATTCCAAATTAGTGTTTCATTATTCATAGCGCACACAGAAAGCTCTCTTAGAAAAATATTGCAAAACAAAGTTCACGCTTTTATTTCTAGCTATTTTACATCCGCTGTCAGATCTTACTTTTTATTTCTTTTTAATGTATCTGGTGCTTTGCAGAACTCTGTACTAAGCCTGCCACTGCAGCAGCAAAGGATGAGCTTGAAAAAAGCAGGTGGRGGAAGAAAGGGAGAGAAGGGCTAAGCTCGGGCAGCTCTGGGCAGCCACGAGGAGCACCGGTGCCTGCACACCGGGCCCTGGGCACGTTAATCCCAGGACTGTTGCCCAACACACGGGCACCACGTTTGGGCAGGGGTTTTTCACTGCCCACATGCAGTTTTTCCAGCTCACATTCACGTTCCTCCCATTGATCTGGGCACGTGCTGCATCAGTCCCTATTTCAGCTCCAGCCTCTCTGGCGCAGCCCCAGGAACAGGCTGCACATTTCAGCCCTTCCCTAATGCACAACCTTCACCCCATGCCTGGTGCATTTCCTGCCTTACTGCTCCTCTCCACGGTRTTGAGAGACCACCCTGTGGGTGCTGCCTGTTGTAAGCCTTGTAAGACGTGGGCAACGGGTTTATTTCTCTACCCTGTGATTTTCTACACAGAAGTTTTCTACTGTGATTCAGCTCATCATTTATTCCCTTTCCACATGCACTGGCTTCAAAATTGTTTATTGATATTAAAAAGAAAAAAGTCTTCTGAAAACTCTGTGGAAGACTCTGCACCCTTTCCTTTATGGACAAATAAAAAGCACCRTTCAACCCATGAGCAACTGGATGGCACTCGAATCCCCAGGACACCAGCCCATCTACAGCTGCCTGTGCAAACGTACCAGCGCTCTCAGATTTGCTCAAAGCACCCAGACTACCACAGGCAACTTCAAAGTGCTGAAAATCACGAGTTCCTGCGATCGTCCTAGAGCTTCTGCAAAATCTAAGCCAATACTGGGCTTTTTATCAAAGCAAAACTGTGCTGCCCAAAGTGGAGTGTGAAATTAATAATGCATGCATGAGGCGAACGCGCGATGTTTAATTATTCCTACCCAGGCCAGGAGTCGGCTGGTCGCTGCTTTCCCGAGTCGTTCCATGCTGAACGTTGCCATCTTCAGCCTGGAACCTGCCTGCATCTTCCTCAGCGCTAGGAGTGGGACCCATTGCGCTTCTCTGCTCGGCTCTTGCAAGTTCTGAAAGTCTTCTGGCAGATCCTTGCCTATCGGAGATGCTGAGRTAAACGTTTACTCCTTTTCAGAAACAGGCACTAAGTGCAGACTGTGTGTGATGTTTCTACCTGAACAGCAAATTGAAAAACTCTCMTGTCTGGATAGAACCTTCCTGAAGCACAGGAAAGCTGCTTCAGTTTGCAAGGGAGAACAGGTCCACCCAACAGAAACAACACAAAGACCTGCACACCAGAGCTGCCACCTGCTATGTGCACATGCCAGACCCAGGAACACAGAGCTTCACTAACACATCGGGACACTCGCCGGATTCCTCACCAAACCGAGCATGACTCCCCATGGATCAGCACCCATTGCCTGCACACCCCTCTCCTCTGCTTYGAGACCAGTCTTTTAGACAGGATTTTGCCAGGAGGGGGCTGGGGAAAGCACGGGGTAGGAAGAAGCACCAAGGAGAGGGAGGGCTTTCTGGAAAGATGCTGTCGGTGAACAGCAAGTGAACGTCACAGTCCAGCTCCTAGGCGGTCCCTGGGCCCGGCCAAGCCGGAGACAGACGGGAAGGGCCACAGGGAGCGCGACACATCCCGGAGAGGAGAGAAACGGGAGGGGGTCCCTGCAAGGGGAAGGCGCCTGTTGACAGGACATGCACTCGCTTATATTTAGGCACGGGTGTTCTGTGCTGCTGGTGAAAGGCAGGGCGGGAGGCCAGGCTGCTGCCGGGTGGGTTAACCACAACCTGCACTCCGGTTTCACTATTGCTGGGCAGCTCTTCTGAGAAACGGCGCCGGGATGCAAAACAGAGAGAGAAAACACCCAGGCTTTGGTTACCTCATCCCCAAAGAGAAGGAGCAGTGCTGCTGCAACCCATACCAACAGCTAAGAGATGCTCTGCTGCTGCCTCGGAGCTCACCTTGTACATTGATAAATGCCTCGGAAAACGCCAGCTTTGATACAAAGCAAATAAATGAAGAAACACACAGTTTCAGGGATGCACTGAAAACAGTGCAWCACCTATCTTCCAGAATAAAATAATGCTTTCATTTTTATCATTTGACACAAGCATCTTTCCCATTAATGCTCCAGAGGACGGAAATCCAGCGCTTTGGACAAGAAGCATGAGACCTCCCTCCTTCCTTGCCAAAACCATCCACACAGACCCTGCTCTGGCCRCCAGCCCTGGTGCAGGAGGCTCTTGCACACGGCTGTGCCGTCCCTGGGACTGACCGATTCACTGGGACRTGGGGGAAGCGACAAAACATCTTAGACATGAGGAGGATTTCTTTCTATTTCACGTTGCTCTTCCATATTAAACCTAGCCCCGTGCCCTCTGCCCCCCTGACCATTCCTGCAGCGCTCAGTTGCAACCTGTCATTCAGCTCGCCATGTAAATAATAGTCGTGGTTTATCAGCGGTCAGTATCCAAGCAATGGCCACCGCGACGATGACAGTAATCGAGTAACTGAAGAGGAGCATCGGTTTAGAGGTGGTCTCTACTGTCCCTCGACCAGCACACGGTCCCCGTCCGCAGGTGAGGGCCTGGCTCAGGCCTGGCCCTCGGGTGTCACCGCGACGGCAGCAACAACCTCCCGTCCTTTATTTCTATTTTAACCTGTGGCAGCAGGTGAGCTGAGGGGTATAAAACGATTCAAGATRTATTTTGATGTGGTTATTTATAAGAAAAAATGCTCATAAAAAAATGCAAAAAAAAAGGGACTTTGCTGAAGGTTTTTTTTTTTTTCCCTCATTGTTACTAAAAATGGAAAATTGAAAGACTTATTCCCTGTGGTTTGGTTTCACTGTTCTTCCCTCCCACATCTCTCTTGGCAACAAAGGAAAAAGGACAAAGCAAGGGGAGAAATTCAAGAAAAAGTGGAAAAATGCAGCAGGATTACAAAAAGCGAGTCCTCGAGGCAAGWGCCTTCTAAATTGCTGCAATTGGAGGGAAGCTGAGGGGAGGAAATGACACACACTGAGAAGAATTCCTTTTCACAACCCATATGATCAAAAAGACCTTGTAAGAAACATTTTTCATGATAATTGCTTGGGCAGGGGGTGGAAAGCACMCAAGATTTTACCATGGGCTTTTTAAATACACAGCTTCTATTTTTAATACACGCACTTCAAGTATATGATTTATTAGGTCAATAATAATAAAAAAGATAAACCACCCTTTCCTTTTTGGTAGGTGTGAGAAATACCCACGTGTGCAGATCGCTGGTTTTCAACAGTTCTCACTGAAACTGGGGCTCAATGAAGCAGCTGTTTCTTCCTACCAACATCAGAAAACGGAGAASACTGAAGAGGAAACAAAAGTTAAACCAAACCATTTAAAAACCACGGTACTGTGACAGATTTTATTTCATTTTTATCAGTACTACATGCTCGCTACCACTAGGAACAGACATTCCTTTTTTTTAAAAAATAGAAATAAAAAACAAGAAACCTACGTTAAATGTTGACCTAAAGCTTGCTGTGCCTTGGAGACCTGGCTCAGGAGTTAACTGCATGACTTTTTATTTAAATAGATAAGCACTTAAGTTTGAAAATAAGACAAATACAGGTGAACAGGAAAATTAAATTACAAATTCAGTTCATACAAATATCTCTTATTCTATGCACTAAATCCTGTGAATTAGCTCAGATCTTTTAAAAATTCTTAAAATACTTATGAAACATTATTTACAAATTATATAAATAAATCCTAGGCCACTTTTAAATTAACCAACAAAAAAAGTCACCTTTTTGTACTGCGTGTACTAAAAATGTTCTTGTTTATTGATCATAACCCAGTTGGCAGTATAAAACAGCTGTTCACTTACATCAAAATCGGTTCAAATAGAAGTAAGGAAGGTGTTGGCTTCAAAAGAAATAAAAAAAAGGTATTATAAATGCTTAAAACCAGTGAGGCTTCTTAATGTTCTTTGCTGCGCAGCGGGCAGTCACTTTTGCAAGTCCCTTCCGCAGCGTTTGTCCTGCGAAGGGGTCCCCTCCACGCGGCAGAGCCCGGGTTTCAGCCCGGGAAACGTCGCTCACCCTTCGCGCGGGCCCCGCACGCGAGGCAGGACGGCGGGCGGGACGTCAGCGGCCAGCACAAGCCTTTACAACACTTAACGGCAGCGTTTAGAGACCTAATCACAGACTATACACATCCTGCACCGAACAGCAATCGAACGGACTGGAAAATATACACTCAGGAAAACAAGAGACTGATGGTTTTTCYGTTACCTTTGACAACAGTAATGCTCTTCTCCTTGTCTTTTGTTTTAAAACCAGCATCAACACCACCAACAACTACAACTACCTTTTCCTTTAACATAATATATGCCAGATAACTACTGTACGTGAGAAATGTACAATAAGAGGAGAGAAACCACCAAATTTCCTATGCAGACACATGAAAATATAAAGCCATACAGATTCCAAAGTGCCATGAATACCAAATTCAAGTGATGGTGGATAGCATGTACAAAAGAACCTAAATGGGACTTGCTCTAGGGATTGCTGAGTCCTTCAGGTGTATCTTCAGTTTCCCCTTTGGCTGCTTTGCTGAGAATTTCCATCCACTTCACCTGCAGTTCTTCATCTTCTGCACTGAAATATATAGTCTGCTGGGACTGGCAAAGCTTAAAAACATGTTTCGCTTCAAACTTCTCACCAGAACCTGGCAAACTGACTTCATATCCAGGCAGAGGGATAGGACGTGGGCTCCGTCCATCCTAAAAGAAGAAATAGCAAACGTGAAAAAAAGAGACAGCAATTACATTGCATTACATTTGGAACAGCACGAACACTGCATGAGGACACTGCATGAGGAAGGCAGGTTACTGCCCGTGACAGCAGCGAGGAGCCAAGATGCAGATCCCTCTCGCAGTAAGAATCCAGGCACAGCAACAGCACAACTGGGGATCGTTGAGTAACTTCACACAACTCCTCTATTTGGTCTTTTGCCAGCTGCTAAAGTGTTTTTTATCAGCTACGGGCAACGAGAGGCAGGCGACGGATCACACGGATTACAGCTTGGGAAGAGCCAGGCCGAGGCTTTGGGGAGGATCCGCAGCCGGGCTTGGAGGCAGGAGCAGCGCTCGGCGCAGACACCCCTCTCCACGAGGGCCCCTCCTGCGCCCAGTGCGTACACAAAGGTACGGAACAGCAAGCACCCACCGAGGCCTCTCTCCTTTCCCCYTGCTTCTTTTGAGCAGCCTTAGCTACATCCCTGCCTTTTCCACCCCCGACTCGCTCCCTACCCGCTTAAGACCTAGTCCAAAGCCTGCAAGAGGCAGGAAAGGCTGCCCGGACTGGAGCGCGCAGCAAGAGGCAAAGCCCTGCTGAGGGGCGAGCAGGAGGACGCGGGTCCCCGCAGAGGCAGTCAGACCTTCACCCAAGCACGGTCTGGCCACAAAGACATTTCTGCAAAGCCCTCAGCATCACTTCAGTCTCAGCTACTTTTTTGTTTTCCAGAAGCAAATCACTTTGATCTATATAACGAATAAGAAAGTTTTCTTAGGAAATTTAAAAAACATTATTTTGGTGTGGAACAAGCCTGGTATTATTACATATACKAACTCTCACTATCCAGAGATCTGCACTCCCTTAGATTCACTACTCTGGCAGCTAACTGGGACTCCTTAAATCTGCACTGCTCATGCCTGCAAGCAAGTTGGTGTCAGAGCTCTGGATCTAGTTCTTCACCATACAGACCATCCACAGCAGAACGAGAAGTTTCAGTCCAGATCTTCAAACCAACAGATTGACTTCTCCATCTTTTCTTATAAGGTTTTGAAGCAAACTCTTTTATTTCTACTCAAACCTGGCAGTTGCATGGATTCAGTTCCAGGACTGATGAAACTGGTACTTCTGTACATAAATGAAGCTGTGAATGTTTTTCTCATGCATAAAACCTCACACAAAACTTRGACTGTGAATACTCAGGGGATTAATTTCCTCCTCTTGGAACAAGCAGAAAGCACACGAGCAGGGTTCTTGCTCTTGCTGTTCTGAAGGCCGAGTCTCATATTTCCATTTGTGCCGAGTCCCTTCCCCAGCGTGAGAAACGGGGTGCAGAGGATGAAAGCTGTCAGGGCCTCCAGTGCATCAAGAGCTCCAGTTTTAGTTTGGCTTACTCCTCCTTCCCAGGAGGCAGCTATTCTTCTCGTTCCTTTAAAAATAATYCCACAACTCTTGCACACACAAAATTTTATGGTCACACTTTATTTGGTCTGCTTTYCGAGACCTTTAAAGCCATTGTTGGAACACGATTCCCCAGGGGCACCTCTTCTTCAGGCACTGAAGTTCTCCTCCCCTCGCCCCCTTCCACCCCTCCCTTTTTATTATTTTTTAACCGTTTTGGAAAGAATTTTTTGCAATGGATATGCTGTTTGTTCAAGCAATGGCAAGCCCTGCACTTCGATGCTCCCTGAGAACAATTTGCTACCACAGCTTGCAACTAGGGTAACAGTTTTGCTTTCTTTAGAAATGCCCTGAGTTGCTCTCTGGTGGGCTGTGACTTACTCAGCAACCAGGACTAACGATTCTGTAACATTTAGTAATTCACGTATTCAGAAGAAGTTTGAATGTTAAGTCACAGAACGAATTCTGGTACAATTAATTGCTGCTTTTGGAGTTCTGTTATGCTCTCAGCAGTCATACCTCTCCAAAGAGGTTTGTTAGATGCAATGAGGTTTTTGTACAAAACAGAAAATTATGTTTGGGAAAATAACACTTGAAAACAAATGGATTCCTGACACTCAGCTGTGAGGATAGTACTTCTGAAAGAGCCTTTCCTCAAAAGTCTAGTGCATATTATGTAAATCAGAACTAGTATTAAAGTCAGGTTAATATTAGGGATGGAAATTGGATTGCTCCATAATTTTTCCTTCATCTGGATGCAGACAGATGCATCTGGGTGGTATGTGAGTGGCAACAGTAGGCCCTTGCAGGGGGGACTCATTTTTATTGTCATAGTGTCAGCCAGCAACCATGATTCAAAGTGGATTATCGTGGTGCCYGCTGCTTGCTCCTGCCCCAAGAGGACTCAGCCYGCTCACACRGTTTGCTTTGGTCTGCAGTGGTCCTGCACAGAGGGGCAGCTTCCACCACGCTGGGTAAGTTTTGCAGGCAAGTCTCTCTCTGCTTGGCTTTGTAAAGCTTCTTACTTTCTCCCAGCGGTGACTCCAAACATGCCCATGTTGGCTGCTTGCCTTGCAYCACTTTGAGTGCTCTGTCTAAGGCTTTTGCAGCTTGAGATTTCAGTCATGCATCACCTGCAGACGAGGAGCAGCTCCTGGCCCGTGGGATCACTTGGACACTTATCCAGGACGGGGTTTGAATTCTAGATGAAGCCAGGCCAGCCCGTGCTGGAATCGCCGAGCTGAAGCTCCCGGCTTCCCGAGCGCTGTGCTCAAAACATTCCAACATACGTGCTTAAAGCGAAAGGTGCTCTTCCTAACAAGAGGCCAAACAAACACAGCTCTCAGGATGGTGTGTGCTTCTTGTCGAGCACCTGCCRTTGAGTCAACTTTACTTTGATGAACTTTATAAAATCTCTGAGAGCATTCAGAAAGTAATTAAGATGCAGCAKTTAATGTTTCCAAGAGATAAGGGTTACTGGCAGCTGCTGTTTCCAGGCCATTCCGAGCTGCAGCAACACAAACTGGTGGTAATGGGAGGTTCCCAATGCTCYGTATGATTGTGGTCACACCAGGGCGGCCACACACTGAATTTGGACCGTGCTCCGAATTCACCCCAACAGCCACAAAATCAACCAGCGCCACAGATAAACGTACCAGATGCAAAACAGCACGTAGAGAAATTCACTTCAGTGTCATCATTCTACATTACCAGCATCAAGGAGCATGACTTGAGTTTCTGAGCTCTACACCTTTTGTGGAAAACTGCTTTGCCCATTGACAAGGTAATAAAAACTCCTGAATATACCTGTCTGAAATCTCTGGAGAGCAAAATGTGACTCAAGTAACTTCACCCTTCTTTGTTAACAAAGAAAAAAGAGAAGAAAAGCTCTAAGCCCAGGTGCTTGCTTACAACTATATCAGCAACTACTGCAGATGAGAAGGAAATCTGAAATCTACGAAGCTTTGTACTAAATGCACACCACCACACTCATTTTGGGTGCTGAAATCAAGCCGAATCCTTTGGCTTTTTTTCTCAGTTGGTCATATTTAACCTTAAGCTCTTTTTGCTCAGTGATACCCCTCATGAACGTCACTTTACCTGGCTACTTCCGTGCAGATACAAAACAAGAGGTTCACTCTTGGGAATGGTCACCCACATTTTATGCCAAGTCTTCCCTTTTTCAAGGAATTGGAGGTAGCTGCTGAAGAGGCTGTTTTCAGCTGCCAGTATGCTTTGTTTCTGCAAAAAAAGGAAGAAAGAGAAAAAAGGTTACGTTGCCATTCATGCTCATGTGGACAGAACACACTGAATTAAATGTAAAACACTGTGTTTAAGTTGTCCAGAGCCAAATACAGAAGGGTGAATGTTGGACAGTCCATAACCAAACAGAAGTGCAGTCACTGCCATATGCAGCAAGAAAGAGCAGCTTCCAGGGACWGGAGGCAGATGCTGAGCTGCTGTTCCCGATGGACAGGCCGTTAAATTCCACTTYCACAGCATAAACTGAGAAGAGCAATCAAGACGCTGGCTTCCTGCTTAGCAAAGCGGCTGGGAGGCGATTGTACACCAGTGAAATGGGTGTCTTGGGACTCACGAGCTGCCTCGCCGGGGACGGCGTTGCTGCCGTGTGGTGCGTGCTGAAACAGGGCACGGGCTTAGCCGCTGGTTTCTGCCGCACTGGGGTGGATGGACATGCTCACATATGGGTGCAAAGATACGCGGTGACTCCTATGAGAGAGCTCCATGGTAAAAAGCATCGAAAAAAAGTCCTGGTGGAAATCAAAGAAAGAGAATTCCAGTTCGTGGTGGATTTTATGCAGAAGTCTCTTKAGGATTCCTGGCATCTGCTAAGAGTGTTTGTAAAGTGGAAAACTCCTCAGCTCCTATTACACTCATTAACGAAGTCGAATGTAGATAGGAGGGAAAAGGCTGCTCTGATCTTTATCTATGTAACAATTTTCTTGCATTTTACCTGATCCTTTGAAGATTTAGCACAAGGCTAGAAGTCTATATGAATGAAAATGACTCTTTTCCTGGGTTTATACTGTAGTAATCTGCTTTCAGAATTAAAGCCACAGGTCACATTTCACTGGTTGGCTTTTAGGCTTTTCAGATGAGCAGAGCCTCTGACGGGCGAGTGGGGCTTCTCGCTTCACTGGCCAACAGCTCTGCTGATACAGCACGAGWAAGATCACAGTGAGACCCCGTGGAACACAGCTGCACGTTGAAGGCTCTTCACCCATAGYCCGAGCTGCACAGCTTATCCAAAGCTTTCAACGGCATCAGCACCTGGATCCGGAGCTCTGAGGACGCAGCAGCTCAGGAAGGGCTGCGTGGGCAGATTTGGAYTTGGATTCTGTGGATCCGGATGGGCTGGGGTGCAGAGCACAGAGCACCCGAGCGGCAGGGTCTGCTGGGGCAAATCTGTGTCTCCTGGTCAGGCATCGTAACTCGCTTCTGCAGAGGGGAACAGCAGTGTCGGGCAGCTCTCCAAAGCTTTATGAGAGGTGGTTTCCAGGAAAGCATTTTCCAGGTTTTTCAGTGTAGGCTTCAACTGTTTGTCCATTTTCYGGGCAGTTTCCAAGCCAGCGGGGTATGTGGCTGTGTGTGCATGTGTTCTCGTTTTAGTACATAATGGCTTCTGGTTGTATTTCACAGATAAAATAAATAAAAAGCTTTTCTTCAAGGTGTACCTTGTAGAAAGTGTGGCATGCACTAGTACTCTCAGCTCTGCCCAAAGCCTAGAAAAAGCRTTGGTAAGAGAAAGCTCAGTTGTTATAGATGATGGTGAAACAAACAGGTTTGTCAGTATATTTAAGTACTTCAAATGTTGGTCTTGTTCTTGCTGAGAAGACCAGGGTAAGCTCTGCTGCCATCATAGTATAGAGGGGCAAATATCACAGTGAGAAAAAACAACCAAACACTCCTAAAAGCAGCCCAGACAAGAGCCCCCATGTAACAACCCTAGAGCCTCCCGAGGGCACCAGCCCACCGCAAGTGTCTTGGCTGAGCACCATACCTCTATGGCCAGTCTCTTCTTCTGATCTCCTCCCGCTTCAAAGCCTGGGCTGCAGGGGCTTCCTGGGAGCTGCAGAAAACAGTCTTTGCACACCCGATTGTGGCGGCTGTTGTCTGCAAGTGGTTTAAACTCRGAGCACTTTGCACAGATCACCTGCGTCGGGAAGACAGCACTTTACTTCTCAGCCGTTGTTAAAGCACAAGCCTTCTTATTTACACTCTAAACAAAGTGACTTGCAGAAGGGGTGTTATTAAACTGCAATTGGCTATTGCAGAAGGGATGTGATTAAACAAAATCCTGAAAGCTAATATAAGTACAAGATAAAATAGTCAGTATTATAGTTGCCTTATTTAACTCTAATTAGAATTAATATTTTTTGTGGTCTTGTACTGTATATCAACATAATAAAGGAAACACATGCATTTTGGGAAATACTTACAAATAACATTATACATTTTTTTCCCCTCCATATCTAGAAGCCTTTATGAGTCAGTAAGGACCTAGGTTTAGGAACTGAAGCAGCCAAATCTGCCAAACACTTCTAGAATGCAGGGCAGTATATTATCCATGAAAAAACTATCTGCCYGATGCCAGATTAACAACTTATGACTCCCTTGCTCATTTTATAGGAGCATCCAAGGACACATCCATCCCAAGGAACAGGAACGGTGGCTCTATCTGCAGGTTGCTGGGGCACAGCTGCCCCGAGGASAGAAACGATGCCCTGCGGTCTGGTGCACGGGCAGTCCATGACATTTGTCATCCAGCCCTAATTTGCTATATATTAATACCCCACATATTCCCGTCAGTTACGAGAGCCTGCTCCAGCGTGCTTCACTGTGAGACGCTGATCAGCACACAAAGGCAGCGGCCTCGGTTCGGCGCGCTGCATTGAGGGGTTACGGGAAGCACCGTTCTGCCAAGCTGTACAAACAAAAGCTAGCAAGCGTTTCTTAGAAATATCATAATCTTTCCTTGAGGCAAATTAACTTCTTCAGTTTGAATGCTATTRCTACATCAGAAAAACATTGCATAACCAAAAGCTGTTTAACAATAAATTATTAATAATGTAATTCTTGTTATCTTTCTGTCCATAGGGGAAAGCTTTTATTTCATTTCTTTAATAACACCGAGCTTTTCAGCAGAACATTTTAAACCTCTAAAAGTGTGTTCCTTGATTTTAATAGTAGTTAAATATAAGTCAAGATTGAAAATCCCAATTCCAGTGCAACTGCATCACCTTCGTGGTAGTTTTATTTCAAACRCCGAGATTGAGGTTTCTTTAAATTCCCTAACTATATATTTAAATCTTTTTTTTGGATGAAAATTTATCTCCGTTTGCCACATGATACTTACTGCCCCGCACTGCTTACAGTGGTGCCTCCTTTTAGTGATGGAGTTAAAGCTCTCACTGCAGCTCTTGCAAGCCTGTTTCTCTTTGTCTCGCTTGGATTTGGAAGATTTCCTACAGGAATCAGTCTGAAACAAAAAGTGCAATTATGTGATTTTTTTTTTTTTTTTTTTAATGATCACAAAGCAATTCACTGAATTATCCTTTGGACAAAGATCCTCTCCAGGCTTCACACCATCCAGACCATTTAGGAAAGAATTCATGTTGGACCACCAGTGGCCTGAGGCTAGAAAGGAAGGGCAGCCGCAGACGTGGGGAGTTTTGCACCGTGCGAGCACGCCGCGAGCTCGCCTGCCCTGCAGGAGGGGAGGTGAGACATGGGGAACACGGCTCGCCTGAAGAGGCTAACGGTGCAGGCYGAGCATCCCGCACCACCCGGCTCCAGGCACCTGAAGACACATCAGCACTCGGAGACCCAGGTGCAGATTGATCCCACTGCACGTTACATACACTTCCTGGCTCCCCGACACTCCTCTTCCCTCCAAACTGCGTGTGCAGCTGGAGTTGCAAGGTTCACATGAGCGTGAATGACTGACTCAACAAACGTGTCCTCCCCAAAGCCTTAAGTTCACAGCAGGATGKGGGCACCCGGGGGTGAGAGGGAGGCAGCAGCTTTCCAGAGCAGCAGAAGCTGCCCTGGGATCACTGGGCAAGTTTTCCCAGCACAGAGAAGATCCTGTCATTTTCCCAAAGATGCTGCCTGGGTAGTTTTGATTAACCTAATTAATGTTTTGAGGCTATTTGGACAGTGCAGCTTGGCAAGCTGCACTTCCCGTGGAGCAGCACAGCGCCGCGAGCCCCGGGCGCTCCGCGTCGCCTCTCCGAGGCGCTGCCGAGGACACAGCGCGGACACTGATCTCGCAGGAAGGGCAGCTCGGACACAAGCCCAGCTCCACAGCAGAGCAAAGCCTTGAGAACCACAAAGCGAGAACGCAAAACGAGCTGCAGGGATGCACAAGCCRACTGCTCACAGCCTGCCTTCTTCCCTCTTCCTCATATTGCCYGTTTCCCCCCAAAACTTCTGCTAGGGAGCTTCAGAGCAGAAAACTGAGCTMTCCTCAGCTGTCCTTCCCATCATTCAGTCCAAGCCCTGCTTCTTTCTTTCATTCCTCATCACCTTCACATTTCCTTCAGTCCCCAGTATCACTGATGTACCAGGTCCTCTTCTCTTTGTAAAGCACACGTTTCATTTCTCTTAAACCTAACTTTTTCTCCACGAGAAAGGATGAGGAGACACAGACAGGCTCAGCTGCCTTCCTGCTGACTGCACTCACCGCAACCTGCTTACGGCAGAGCGGTGTCATGGGTGGATCGTAGGGACTAACGTCCCTCTCCAGGTCAGCCACAATCAGGGCAGCTTGGTCTGCTCCCACGGAGCAGCAGCAGTGTTCAGAGCAGCATTTTTAATCCTACTGCATAAACGGGCTAGAGTCATCCACTTCTCACGGCTTTACAACTCTGATTTTGATGCCAGCACTCGTTCCCATGAGACTTCTCCTTGCACTGACTAGAGATGGATTCCCCTTGAGTTGTTAGATGACTGCTAGATATTTTTGCATTAATAGATGGAATTTGTATATAGAAAAACAAGTCTTTTGATTCGTACATTAGCCACTTGATTCATTAGTGTTACCGGAACTGTAGGAACAGAAGTGAAGGCATCATTAGTCTTGCGAGCTGTTACTGGAAGSCAATCTTTAAAAATGCTAAGCAAAACTATTTTTTTGCCTTTTGATCAATACCTGCATAAGAAAAATGCGTCAGGTCCTTCAACTTGAAATGAATTAGGTTATTGCATGGAGAAATAGGTTTCCTTGATTTGTAATTCAATGGGAATGTCCATCACCACCACAACACTCATCTCTAATGTAGACAGGAGTCAAGCTGAAACTGAACATTTCCTCTTAGGGGCCTCATTGACTTCCTCTACACTGTTAAGCAGCCTGGGCAGTGCTGGCTTCCAGGAATGCACAATCCATGTATTGCACAAAGGGAAGGAAGCAGWGAGGGCATTATATTGGACAGGACTTTCAGAAGGAAAGTTACTGAGAGCCTTGCAGGGTCTTTTTTCCACCATTGTCTTTTAGTTCATCCTCTAGTGTAAATGTACTTCATATTAATACCAATCACAAAAAGCCCTTTGTAAAGGCATCTCTAAGCACTTAATAAATATTAACAAAAGCCAGCAACGCTTCTCAACACCAGGAGAGTACAAGAATACAAAAGAGTTGTATTCTCTTTACAACTTGGCACATTCCAGMAAACAAATCCAGAAGAAAGATGCCAAGTGACTCAATATTACGTTACTTTACCACCAATCAGTCACCAGTCCCTGTGAAAAGCCYAGGACTTGGCTGCTCCCCCATCCCTGAGGAAGCGGCCAGGCCACCTCTGGAAGGGGGAGACTCTTGTGCTAAACAAGGACCMGCAGATGCTGCTCCAACCCCGCTCAGGGGGGACGCAGCCGCTCCGTGACTGTCCCCTCCCGCACTCGAGCTACGTTATTCACTGCTGAGTGTGCCAGAGGGAGGCTGGTGCAGAGCTGCCCCAGCCTGGACTGGAGTCTCTCCAACCCAATGTGCAGCTGCTGTGGTGCTCACCTCTCCCGGGGTACCCAGTCGTACAGAGATGCGAACCAGCACTTGTGTGAGATCTGCTCACAGCCARGATCCAGAACAGCTTCTCTCAGGCTGGGCTGGGTTGACCTCCAGTTTGCTGCTGCTCTACAGTTCGTTAAACTCTCAATAGACAGCGATAAATGTGCTGCTCGAGTTTTGAAATTCTGGTGGAATGAAGAGCGTACGTCCCCATGATGGGGACAACGCTACAGCAAAGGTCTGTAAGGTCTAGGCCTGYGGCTGGAAGCAGACACTGCTTCATCATTAGCAACTGCTGGAGTCTCCAGCAGCTTCTCAAAAGCCGGGAAGAAGCTCCAAAGACCCCACTGTAACAGCAGGAAGCACAACAGGCTTGGGAGACTGATTTTTCTGTCWCTTATTAATTGCTTGGTATTTCTGTAGCTAAAAATTACACCTCCATGTTGCACATGAAGTATATAGGAGGGACACAGGCTGCTGAGATTCTTACATAGGCAGACACATGAGCAACAGAAGTGTTTCAAATCCTCCTGTTCTCGTTTTGCTTGTACTGCTGTGTATTTTCCATTTGCAAAGGGTGTGCTTGCACACGTGCRCTCAGAGGCAGAACTCCAGTAGGTGCTTCTGGAAAAGCTCCACGCACACGAGAAACCAGATTTTGCAACGCCGCAGAACCCCCCGGTTCGTTCTCCAGGTACCAATGCAAGACTGCATGCAAGACCGTCCTCCRTGGGTTGTACTCACTTGTGCACAGATGAGGTTCAGCACGAGGCTGTGTGCGCCGTGCAGGAGGCAGCTCCCGCGGCGCTGCGCAGCGCTGCACGGGGACGTTGCTTCCCGCTCTGCGTTTCTGCTCCCTGGCTATGCTAACGCGCGGCCCCGCGGGCTCCTCAGCGGCTCAGCACAGCACACAAAGGAGGCAGGAGTTTGCTGACCACCACTACCACCCAGCGGTTCGCACGCGGAAGCTGCTCAGCACCAAGTGCACTTCTTGCTCATGCAGCTGGAGACGTGTTTTTAAACGGATGTCATCAATGAGGCTAATATTTTTAAAGCTGCAACTGGCATCCGAATCCATTGCTCACACTGACATAGCCATTTGTTAAAATACAGCAGGATGGGATGCAGAAAACAACAGTATGCATTCAGAGCAGTTTTAGCTTTGATGATTTTCTATCATTTCCATTTTTATTTATGGAACTTATTTTTCGTTTTTAAATATAAAATTTAACACAAATTACTTAACACGTCACGGTCTACTATGCCACTAACAAATTCTAAACCACTGACAAATTCTACTATCAGCTAAGGGGATCCTAATATTTATATTTTACTTGCTTAGAACTCAGATTTATTTTAAGACCAACTGAAGTTTTTAAGTGCTTGTTTTTAGATGCTACCAATAAACAGCTTTTCACTAGGTCGCTGGCTCACTACAGCACCTGTAGCTCRAATAAGAGTGGCATTGATTTTGAAATTGATTATAAAAATGAAAGTTGCTTATGGAAAGTACAAAACCTGAGCAAACAGTAAAGAGCACATTATTTCAAGCACATTTATTTTTCTAATAAAACCCTGGTCTTGCTCATGCAGGTCGGCTCGCTGACCCTCTGAACTGTGCTGGAGGTCACAAGTTGGCCAGAGCTCTGGAGGAGCCTGCTCAGGGGCTCCTTTATTACCAAAAAGGTCAGGCCAATATGTAATATCCTATAGCACGTCTCAGCTATGGTTGGTTGTGGGTTTTTTTCCTCCCCAGTAAACTCAGCTGACCTTAAAGCATTTCCTGAATATCTGTTATTCTCAGAAGACATTTTAGGAGGAAGAGATAAGAATGCTAAAAAAGAGACCTTATTGAGGGCTCAAATCCTCTTTTTAAAGCAGCACTGGTCTGACTCAGCAACAAAGTGCTARGCACAGCAAAATTAAAAATACTTTTAAAAGTACATTCTGCCTTTGCAGCAACCAGACACYGAAAGGCTAAATATATATGAAAGCACTACCAAGTCCTCCTTGATATGGGCAGAAAAAGGAAAAACACACTATGAAAAGAAGCGTTAATTGAAATAGAGTTCTAGAGCTGAAATTCTGAGCTACATGATGTAAACCAGTCAAGTTTCCTTCTTCCTCTCTCCCTCACTCCATCATAGCTCCCRACTCAAATTAAAAGATATGTCAGTTCTAGTTTTACAGTTTGTGCAGCACATATACACGTCTATCTAGAACAGGAAGATTTCAATTCACTGACAGTGCAAATTCCGTGAGCTGCTGGGGGTGTAACTTAGATAAGAACTTCAGAACAGTTGCAGCAACACAAAACAGAATATAAGAAGATGCACTGAAATAACTGATTTTTCCTGCTACGRTAGAAACATTAAAAAACAAACMAAAAACCACACACCCAACCCTGCTCTACCACAGATATTAGCTTCAAATCACTTACCCCTCCAAATGCACCACCACCATCTGCCCCTGGCATAGACTCGACAGAGCTGGTGCTTGCTATCTGAAGGAAACACAATGACACAGACACTTCAGTGTACTAATTMTTCCTAAAATACATCAAATGTTAGAAAGAAAACACAGAATTTGCCCTGACTTCCCAGCTGTTCTGCTGGTGAATTCGCTTTGCTCGCACGCGTGCTCAGCCACCCTCAGTCACCAGACCTGTGCACCGCCTCGCGTGCCTGCTCCCCATGAGCACTGTTGCTGTCCTCAGCAACCTGGCACATTCTGACTTGCATCCTCCATCTGACCTCTATAATAAGCCAAATGGGCAAGCAATTTATGTGGTCATTTGAAAACTACTTGCTTCTTTTTTTCCTCTCTTTTTTTCTTAATTGCAAGATGTTCTTTAATGCCCAGTGTAAAATATAAATATATARTGGCATCTATAAATACTCAGTACATAAACCTGAGGACAAATAACCAGCTTGTTACACTGAAACCGCATCCTAAAGGAAGGATATTTCACCTGTCATTGCTCTGCAGGGAGGCTTTGCTCTCAGAGGAGAATGCTCTTTGCAATCAAGCCTCCTACCCTCCTGCAGGCCACTCTCCTCGTGCCACTCACATGTTTTGGGCTCATCCATGGCTCCATTTCAAAGCAAAAAGGTTTTACCCTTGCTGTTAGAGACGACCTGAGCTGCAGCACCAAGGAAGCAACCGGACAGAGGGGGTCCTGCTTTCTGTCCCTGCTTACATCCAAACACGACCACGAACACGGCAAAGGGCAAGCCACGCGCTCTCCCTCCAGCCACCTCTATCTGCCTCTGCAGAACGCAGCCACCCCACAGACTCCCCRGGTGTGTGGAAAGGGGTTTCTCTCGACAGAAACCAGCCTGGACACCGGAGCCCATCCTGCCCAGCGAGGACACGTGGCTGCTCTGACATGGGAGAACAAGTGTGAGCATGAACAAGGGGCAGAGAAAACCTGGTCTGCAAGAGAGACGGAGAAACCCCCAGCAAGGTTGGTGAAAAGGGAAAATGCTCTTGTTGCCCTTCCAGATCCCTTCTCATTTYTGTTTGGAATCACACACCAAACACATTATAAACATTAAATATATAGACAACAAYGTACACCAGGATGGTCATCTCTAGGGAGAGGAAGAGAAAAGCAAGGGGAAAAAGAAGCAACATAACAGTCTCCAAAAATCACTATTTAACTAACAAAAGCTCTCCCAGCTCTCAGACCTGTTGGCTGCCACTTGCACAGAGCTCAGCACCCCGCAGAGCAGGGGCCACTTTTCCCCACAGTTTTCTAACAACACACAGAGTGGGTTCTTCCCCCACACCAGGCCTTTCTCTTTTGAGATTAAGCAGCTACCAGGATGGTCCTTTCCTTGGGAGGACTTTTGCATAGCTTAGAAAGAAGAAACATTTACCTAGCCTTAAAACATGGCAGGTGAGGACAGACAGCAGGGAAGTGCATGTTCTCTTGCTGAAGGAATTAGCCCCAGTGGGACCCTGAGGCTTCCAAAGCATCTTTAGAAGACGCTGGTTACAGTGGTGAGCTGGCAGGCAATGATGCTGCGCAGCCACCTCGCTACTGTCAGACCYCTGCACCTGCAAATCTTCTGTAGGAGGATCACGGGCTGCAGACCAGCCCTTAATGCCTGTGCAAGACTACGCAAGTCAGCAGGGAAAAGGAAAGTATGTTAAGAATTGCGTCCAAAGACAAGCAGCAGYCACAAACTGCTGCAATTAATCACAAACACTGTAGGGTGTAAAATGCTTAGCCACGGATGAGAGAAGGGATGTAAGGAGAATAACTTGGCTCTTTTTCTATAAGCTTACTAGAACCACAGCCCCCTTTCTAGTAGCTGTTACAGATCTGAACAGGAATCCAAAAAAAAAGGAAGATCGTTATAATTTTTTCTCTAATTTTTTCTCTACCTTYTTCTTCAGTATCCCATAATGATGTATCCACCTGTACAGTGGATAACAGCCACAGTAGAATGCAGCTGCTAATAATGCTCTGAGGGTTGTAATTTTCCTTACAGAAACGCACTCAGCAGCTTTTAACTGACAGCACGTTAATTTCTGCCACATTTAGCTTGAACTCAGTTTTCAAAGTTGATTTTCTAGATAACCCAATCTAAAAATGCAGGTTAGCATTCTGGCACAAAGGAAATTATTATGTACATTGTGTTCATATCAGATACGAGAGATAAACCAGACTTCTGTTCTGCCCCACTTTTATGAAAGAGGGGGGTATAAACAAGTGGTTGCATCACTAGCACAGAGGCAAAATACAATGAAATGCAGGAATGAGATGAGACCTATGAAGTTGAACAGGCACTGTGTCCCACCTGGCTAGACAGAAGAGTGCTTGCTATGAGCAAAAAGATATTTTTCTATCAGAGCATCCTGGTCCTGAAGTTGGAGTTCAGGACCTCAGGAGCTCCTAAAATGAGTTAACTTACAAAGGCTTTTTTTTTTTTTTTTTTTTCCCTCAGATTTTAAATGGAGCCTTTTCAGTTGATGAGTAGTTCCTGAGGACTAAGCTACGCTTAAGCTGCACTCTCAGCAACAGGATCCTGAACCCTGTGGAGGTTGGAAAAGGTCTCCCTTGTCAGGCACTCACTGAYGCTGGGAGGAGAGGGGTTTGCAGCATCTCTCCCGAGCCTCCTGGGAGACCAGTCTCTGCCAGATGGACCCTTTCCTCCTGTGCTCCACAATCTATCATGTTTGGCCATGACATCATCCACCATGTGTCAAACACGTGGACAGCTCTGCACAGAATCCCAGAARTTTTCCTATCCCAGACCCGTTTCCCCTCAGCTTTTAGCAAATGACTTCACCTCCAGTCATTATTAGCATCTCAAGTCAAATCAAGAGATGCTGTTATCGTACTCATTCTCATGTGACCTCTTCCAAAAGGAAATGATCAGTAAACACAGGGAGCAAATCACTACAGTACTGCTGAAGCAGAACACACTTTTGCACATGTAGTCAAAGATTCTATTTATTCTATTTCTGGAATCTGTTTCTCAATCTGCAAGACAGCCCTGTTAAGACCTCACTATAATTTCTCAATTTCTTTTCAACTCTTTCAAGTTAAAGATACAGAGTCCAAGCTGCATCGCTGAGAAGATGGGGGAGAGGAAATGCCCCACATATCGCAGGCACACAGCGTTATTCCAGACAGGGAGCCAACCCCTCATAGCACTGAAGAACTACACCTGCTAGGCTAAACGAGCCACTAGTCTGGAAAACATGACTGATAGGTCTCTGCCTCGGGTAATTTATTCCATATCTGCACAGCTGGATAACTACGACTGATATGCATTTCAGAGCCAGGGAAATGGAGCTGACTGTGCAATAATGCAATATAAAAATCAAGAACACGACCACAGCATTTTACAGTTAGTTAAGGTCAGTTCAACTCTTGGTAAAACCTTTATAGCAAAGAAGGTCGATCAAGCCCTTATACTTACTGCTGAATCGGGGAGGTGGTCGTCCTCTTGAGAAAAAGAGCTATTAAAGGCTCTAAATGTTTCACTGTTCTGTTTGTGCTTTTCAATTGTTGCTTGAATGACCTGAGACAAAAATCCGAACAGACAGGAGAGTTACAAAAGCAGTCCTGGAAAAATCGTCTCATCAGAAGCGTATTAGAATTATCGTTTTAGTGAGCAAGCCCTAATATTTGTATAAATGTAAAAGAAACTTAAAAACCTTAATGACTAAGAATGCTACCACAAGCTCACTAATATTAACTCAAAAACCAAGAACGTATCAGTCAGYGTTTCTACAGGTCAGCCTTCAAGAACATACTACTTATTTCAGGACCTAGGGCTTTTTTTCTTCTTCTTTGACTGCACTTGGGGACTGCAGGAGTGAGAAATCCATCCAAAGACTGTGTGCATCCCATAGAGAAAGCAGGTCAGCAGCACAACCTCAGCAGGAGCACAAGATTCCTCCACCAGCTGCTCTGCCAGTTGGACTACGGAGCTCCCTCGCACAGCCTCATTCACTCAGCACCCCCAAAAGACAATTTTAAAAACAGAAAGCGCTGGCTGTATGATCATTTCCACCTATAACATCATGGTTTTGCATTACCTGAATCCATTCCCTCTTCTCCTCTTCTGTCCTGTAAAAACAGAAGAAAAATACACAGACTTCATTACTCTATGTTCAATATTTTCAGTAAATCAAATTATTTATATTTTCCATACATTTWCATCTATCAAGATTTTCACTTAGAGAGGCATTATTTTGTAAACATTGTTAATAATTATCTACCTTTATTAMCAAACAAAATAGATGCCAAAACCATGCAAATTATCATCGCAGTGAAATCCCTAAGCATTACTATCAACATYTTACACATAAAGCAAAGCAAATCARCATTAATTGGTTCTGACTTGGGACCGATTAATCTTCTTATATATGTTAATTAACTATTTCTGCTACCCACYTCCTCCTGACTTCAAGTTACATCACACCAGTGCTATCTTAT
Source organism: Eudromia elegans (assembly GCA_003342815.1). Classification (NCBI taxonomy): domain Eukaryota; kingdom Metazoa; phylum Chordata; class Aves; order Tinamiformes; family Tinamidae; genus Eudromia; species Eudromia elegans. Next base: position 5,735,234 of record PTEX01000011.1, on the reverse strand, counting down.
CCCCTAGRTACAGATTTCTGCATAAGCATTCCCAAACCTTGGAGAGCAGAACACGCACCATACCTGGCCTGCAGTTCCAGTGATCTCTTTCTTCCTGTTATTGAAAATGTATGAGTCACATTTAGCTTGGCAATTTCTTGGACCTGCAAAAGCAACAAGACTTGCTTGTCTCCATCTTATTTTAATCATTTTTAATGACTCCCAAATTCAACATTCATTGTTCGCAACACTTAGGGTGAAAGGATTGCTCAGATAAAACACAGTACAAGGATTGGAATGACAAAGGATCCTCTCCCAATTATCTGGTGATTAAATCCCAAAATCCATATCACCAACTGGCCCCATGCAGTGATAGGGGAGTAAGTCAGTTCTTGTCGCTGGCAGGTGACAACATAARCTTGCAGTCAAAGTGTGTACACAGTCACTATTATTTTAAACCTGCTTTCCTGCTTTCCATTATTTCATAATAATAAATCTAAAAAAAAAAAAAAGAGAGAGAGAGACTCAAACCTGCAGTCCTGCAATGTCCATTTTCTCTCGAACACTGAACTTCTGGCCTATCAGCCTCAGTTTTGGCACGCAGTAGAGCACCATGCTGTTAAACTGTAGCAGGGGAAGATGATAAATGCAGTGGTTATGGGCAGGCCAGAGCTCCAGAGCTCATGTTTTAGCAGTTCGGGACGCTGGGGCAGCTTACTCTAACAGGCAGCTCTCCAGGAGAGATGGAGGACTGGCAGAAAGCCCCCCCGGCTCCATAGGGACAGCATCCCGCAGGCCAGCCCCCGCTCCCTCTCCCCACTCCTTCCCGCGGCTCTCGGGCACCAGGTCAGCCSCTCGAAAGCCAACGAGAGTCTGTCTCCCAGCACAGCATGGGCGAGAGCTGCTCCTCCTGGCCAGCCCTGCAGCCAGCGGGCAACGTGCCCCGTGGGCACTTGGCAGGAACAGGGCCCTCCTAGGAGCCGTGGGGATAGTGCCTCGGAGCTGACAAACCATGGGCAAGGAGCGATGCAGGAAGAAGAGGAAGGAGCTCTCCAAAAGAAAAGCTTCCAGGGCTGGAMGCTGCCTGTACCGAGATGCGGAGGACGGAGAAGCACCGCTTCCCAGCACGGCTCTGGACATAGCAGAGCAACGGAAAGACTCACCAGGAATAAATACCTATCCTGTGCCGTGCCGTTCTTGGCTGAAAGCTTCTGAATGTGTCCTTCTTTAATGAGTTCATTGGCTGGGTTTACAATATCCTCCTCCCCGCCAAGTCGCTCGTAGACTTCCAAAAGCTTGTGCATCTTTTCCTGTAAGTGCAAAAGCCCCRGCATTGCTTCTATTTTATATAAAATCCTATAAACATTAAAACTCCTCTCCATGYAGCATTCATATTGATATAGGTAACTAGTTCCTCCACTTGCAGCTGTTAAATTAAGTACAGCAGCAGTTTTAACCTATCAAAATAAGAAAGCTGCTYAAATCCTGCTACTGAGTAATAGCATTTGGAAAGGTTTGGCTTCCAAGCCACAAGCCGAGCTGACACGCTCCAAATGGCACTGTCAGCACATGAGGAGAAAGGGAGAGCAGATGTCCATGCAATYGCACTCAGAAACATGCCCCAAAACATCTGTAAATCACTCCTGAACTCTTCTATAGATTAAGCTGGAATTTCAGGTCTTCACATACTTTGCACATTCTCCTTTGACTTGAAATATTTCATTGTACGTATACACCTCCCCAATTCCTGTCCTAACCTCAATTCCTCTGACCAAAGGCTAAATAAATAAATGCACTGCAAAACAAAATGGAAGTGGAGGGGGGAGAAAAACCTCAAAGCTGAGAGCTCCTAACAGGAGAGCTCCTGTCTGTGGAGCTGCTGAAGGCTGACGGCAGAAATGTTTGCAATGAAACATGCTCTTCTCAAGAAAACGTACTACGTTTGAACAGAAATAGACAGTTTCAAAACTGGATTTCCTGGGACGTTTGAAAATACCCAGACAGCAGCTGCCTCCTGCCCAAGAGCGGCGACGGGAAGCGAGGTCTCACGGCGTCCCCGCGGGGACCGGCAGCGTGRTGGGACGGGCCGCCCGCCAAGCCACCAAGAGGAACTAAAGCCGCTTCCCCAGGCTGGGAGAGCGGCGCACCTGGAATTACTCAAAGTGCTTCTACGCTAAAGAAGTCACACGTACATCCAGCCCGCCAACAGGAAGAGCGATGGAAAGACGGGGGAGAAAAAGATAGATGCTGACTGAAGCTAAGATGAAAATGCACTCGTACCTAAATTATGCTAACAGTCTAAAAGGCCGCACTAGAGAGCTTGAAGGCGAAGGTTCCCAAGCCTGCACTGCCTCTGTCTGCCCAGCTTTTCAAATGCAGGCAGTTTACCAAAGCTACTGATACACACCAAAACTTTTGTGCATTAAAACCAAACCAGTCCTGTAGGACTTGCACTGAAAATAACACAAATCTGCCAGAATRTCTTATGTCCAAATCTAGCTAGAACACCTAAAAGAAATCCAACTCTAAAGGGACCTAAGACATTTAAGTTAGATTTAAACCCTACTACACTGCATTTGAGTTCTCTCCAGTTTTACTTTAGCGAGACTACAACAGGGGAGAATCGCTGATTCAAGTGAACATTTCAGAAGACAGTCCCATGTGCAGTTTCCACTCACCATCTTGCGTATGGCGGCGTTCGAGTGGTTTGCTGCAGTAGAGATGAGCTCCAGAGACTCTGCAATTAAAGGCAGTAACGGTTAMATATAACATATTATATAAACACACATATATAAAAATCATTCTCCAAATTATATCTGTTAATAGTACAATTCTTTTCATCTCCCTGATCAGTGTTTCTGCTGTAAGACAACTATTTCAAAAGCAATTGTCCTTCTGTAGACCAAAGAGAACATTTATAAGCATTTGCATATACAATCACTTCTGTGGGTTTAGCTGGACCACACAYACCTAATCATTTATCCTTCTCTCCTACAAGTCCAGCCCAATCAAAGCACATGAGAGCCAAAAAGAAAAAAAAAAAAGAAAAAAAACCTTTTATGAATGAGCCTACTCTTAYGGTTAATTTAGGTTTCACTAAAGCCTTCACACGCATTTGAGGAATGTTTTCCTAAAACAGAGCTTGTAGTACCATAAGCTCTACTCAAAATCTTCCCAGCAGAATCACAAACCCCTCCAAACCAATAGAAGTCTATCTCTCTTCTTTGTGCCGATCAATTCTAATCTGTATTCTTGGAAGTCTGTAGACTCAGGACAATTTTTATTTTCCTTCTCTAACTCTTGCAAGGATGTCCTCCTATATTTGTATTTGGGCATAAAAGTAATTAAATAAAAAAATCAGAGTTGTTTCAATACACCTTTTTGTAGCAGCTAACATATAGCACTTTTGTTATTGTTTATTTGCCCACACCATCCTTGTTCGACACATCAGCCCTTTCCCTCTCCTTTCCAGGAGGAGCCCGTCCCGTTCTGTGCTGAACTGGCCAGTGTCTGGTCAGGTCACATCTCCATTTCTACAACTGGCCCTGCCACAGGTTATTAAACACGTGTGGGAAGGCAAAGCTCCCCCCATTAGCTTGTGTTCGTCACACAGAGAGGAGCTTACACGTACTTTCAGCATCTTTCCTGTCGGGAGACTCCTCCGGGAGTTTCTTTAGGTAGTCCTTGAGGAGCAGCTCGTACCGGGGGATCCGCTGCACYGGCTCCAGCATGTGATGCTGCAGGGTCAGGTTTCCGCACACCTCCTGTTTCTGCAGCCAGGACAAGCACAGCGGGGTTGGGGTTGGTTCCATCTTTGGCATTAAACACACGCTCATGTAGAGGCAGAGGCACCTAAGAAACCTCCTCAGGCTATCAGAAGTGACAGGTTTCACGTGGACCTTCACCCCTGGTAGATATACAGCAGATTTGCTGTGCTTCTGCACACAGTCTGCAAAATCTTCTCCCCATGTGGCCCCACACAGCATCTACATGTGGCAGTGAACAATATTTCTGTTTATAGCAAGAGAAGCAAATTTGTTATCTCTAAGTTTTACAATGCAGCTCTTCCCAGAACACACAACTGGCGTTGGAAGAACTGGAGATTCCAGGAAGGATGAGGACACACAGCAGAGCACGACCACGCGTTGCCTCTTGCTTTCTACTAACAATAATCCACTAACAATAATATTCTCCATTATTTTTTTACTCCTGGAATATTGTGAATATTAAAACCGAGCAGCAATAGGGGAGAAGAGAAGGAARTCCCTTCAGGACTCATGCCAGTAGTGCTAAGGTTTCAAGTAGGTCTTCTGTAGAAAGTCAGCAATGACAAAATAAGTTGTCCCAAAGGRAAAGTTTACCCAAGTTTAGAGACTTTACACCGCATATAACTTTCCTATAGGAGACAGAAATGTTTGTTCTGTGGTCTAYTAAATCATGTGAGAATCTGAAACACAGAAATAAACATTAAAACTAAAGTGGGGGGGGGCGGCTTAAAAGTGACTGCACAAGTAGAAAACTGACAAAAGAAAAGCCTGTAATAAACTCACCATAAACTCATCAATAGAGATTCAGCCTCTGTAAGGTGGATGTGAACTAAATACAGGATACACTTTAATATTAAAAGCATATGACCTTTGTCTGCAAGGTCAGCTAAAGAAAATTTCAAAATACTGCCCTTATTCATGTAAGTGATATTTGTTTTTRTCTTTTCTGATTTTCTTGAATTTAGCATAGCTAAGAATTGCTGATATCTTGACCTGGACAGTTATCCCTTAGCAGCTTGGGTGGAAAGCTGCAAATAAGCAATAAAACACAAATGGCAGAGTGGTCCTGCAGGATCAGAACAGGCTCCTGCCAAGGAGTGAATGGTACAAACCCTGCAGGACAAGTCTTGTGCCACAGAGCCTATGGCAGCTCTGCTGAAATCCAAATGCAGCTTCCAAATTATTTGAAAATAAAAATAATACAGACAAAACAAAACAATGAAGTTTAGCCGATTCTCCCCCATGCTTCTGTGATACCCTGCGAGGTTTGTTTTGAACCCATAAACACAGCCCAGAGCTTCCCAGAGTCAAATCTTTGCCTTGKGCAGCTGTGATCAACACCACAAGCAGAAGGCGCTGTGATATTGCTGCKCAAAGAGCCTATACAGAAAGAACTGCCCTGTATTTACAGGGTTATCAGCATGCTTTAGCACTGTCTCTGCCAGGTGCTGCCTGTTAACACTGCTTGGAGAGGCCTCGCTTGAGCACGAGCAGGAAGGGCCRGGAACTCGGGCAGGCGCCGTGGGGCGAGCGGAGCTCTGCAGCACCGGGCTCCGTGCTCTCCAGAGCCCCAGCCAGGCTCGCACAGCGAGSGGTTAAAGACAGGCCACGTGCAGCAGAGATCTGGCAGGAAAGGAGCTTTCCCCGCTGCTGCGGCTCTGCTCTGTGCTCCTCAGGACGGAGCTCCCGCGGGAGCCGCGCGCCRGGAAGCGCTGACCTTCCGCGGGGCCTCTCCTCCCGGCGTGCTGGGGATTGCTCCATCCCGACAGCTGCTGAGCCCCACAGTGCTCCCATTTCGGTCACAGCTGGGCTCCCTCCTCGGCTTAACCCTCTCGCTGCCAGCCCTCGCTTCCCAAGGGCAGCGCCTGCTCCCAGCACCTGCAGCGGGATGTTGGGAGCAGCTGGAGCTCCAGCCCRCCGAGAGGAGCGGGAGGTTCACGCAGGCTCTGGCATAAACAGAGCCTATAACTCTCCCTCCTCCTTCTCCCTCAACACTTCTCCTATAACAAGGGCAAAAATCCAAGCTAAGATTCCTCATCCAGAGCTGGGATCCTCCAGAGCTCAGTGCTAGCGCACCAGGCTCAGGAATGGAGTGGACCGACAACAGGGAGTGAAACCCAAAAAATTAGCAATAAGGGAGAGGAATTAAAAGCTTTTAATTGGATATGTTCAGTGTCAGAGCAAGAGTGAAGGGAGAGCGTACCCTGCACAAGGCGGGACCAGCAAGGCAGGACGAGGCAGATCACGGTGACAGTCACAGTACCCTGGCAGGACTGGGTCACATGCACAGCTTTTCTTCCCTATGCTGCATAAATATCAACAGAAAACACCACGCAAAGGGGAGCTATCCCTTACTCTTCCCAGGAAAGACCTCATTGATTTCTTCTCATACCAAGAGGGCAAAGAGGGACTGCATCAAGAATTTCTGGATAAAGAGAATTCAGTCTAACTTCCTCCCATTTTGTAACTTCCAAGTCTTAAGCATCACCTACGTGTTCAAGGTGGTAGAAAAAGCCACCTACATGAGAATCTGTGTCAAAAAGCAAAAGAGAAGAAAGCATTTTAGTACCAGGGCAAAACTGTCTTGCAGTTAAACACTATCAAGTGCACTGGAAGCAAAATAATAAAATAGATAAATAAACAAAGATTCAGAGCCATGTTAAGCCAATTATCAACACACCTGTATATTCTGGACAACGTCTTTGAAGGGTGAAGACCTCTGCATACATGTATTCACCATGTCCATTGCCCTGTCAAAGTTCTTTACATATTCTCCATACATCTTCAGAAAAGGAGCCAGCTTTTGTAGGATATCGCCTAGCCGCGGGTTCGTGTTCCTGTTGGAGAGAGACAGGTAAGTACAGAACTGGGGAAACTCATTAAAGAAAATTAAAACAGAGTCTCCCATGAAGTCTCCTCTAGAATACACAAAATCTAAACTACACTATGATGGTGCATTCTTCTTCATTGAGAAGTGAGTATTTTTAATAGTTCACAGAACTATCTATGGGGCCCAAAATAGTTTCCTTCTTTTATAATATTATATTTCCACTCTCCTAGGTTTGCAGTCAGAAGAATACTTGCAACGACAACTACCCACCATTCCTGTGTGATCCTTGTTTTGAGCTCAGGAAGAAGAAATTGTCCATGGAAACAATAGATGGAAGAAATATTTGAGAAGATGCCTGTTATCACTTCAGATGAAATACCTGCTTCTGACAACTTAGTGCAAAAAACCTGCATGAGAAAACAAGGCAGTAACGTAACATATATATATATATTTAGAAAAAAACAACAACGAAAAGCTAAACACGCTGACTTTAGATGTCAATATTTTAAAGCTGACTGCATAAGAAAAAGGCTACTTGACTGAAACTACTGAAGAAATGAGACGTCCTGTATTTGTAAGTGTAAGCTGCATGCATCCATCAGGCTGTGACAAGTATTTTCTCATATTTACATGTAACAAAACAAACCATTTCATTATTTTATGTCGCTATGTGAAACAAACAAACAAAAAACACACTATACTGAAAAAAGCAAAGAAGAGTCCATGGACTTCTAAGTTCTTGAAACTCAGAGTGAAGGGGATGGCAGGAGACACTGTCGCTGCTCACAGAGAGCGAGCACAGGTTATTCAAAACTGAGTTACCTGATCCAATAGATGGAGCCTTTTAACGTAGGCTTCTTCTGTATGGAGCAGTTCATTTGCAATGTTGAACAGCTTTTGGGGCTCTGTACACTGTGGGGAAAAGAAAAGAAGTTGGAATTACACATTCCTTTGTACGTGCAAACCTGACCTTTGCCAGCATTCCCTTTTCCAATCTGGTCACTGGACCAGATTCCCTGCCAACACAAACCTGAAGTGAATGACATCAATGCACACCCAAACCTGCTCCATATTCCTTTTCAAAGGATCTGCAAGCTGTTTTTGGAAAGACCATTTGCTAATGCAGTCAATGGCTGGCCAGGATGCCATTTTAATTCCTTATGGATTTTTTAACGAAGAACGGGAAGCATCCTCCAAAACTGGAAATACACCTAGCCTATTTACATGGTCACTGAGGCACTGGACAGCAAATCAGCTCTTGTCTGTTTTTAATTTGGGTCACATAACTGCAAAACTGATGGAAACCAGAAAAGACCCCTTTGGTCACAAACTTCAGCCCATGGCCAGTACAGAACTGCTACCAGCGGTAGCTACCAAAGAGTTTTGTGCTGTTCTAAACTCCCACCAGCTCCCTGGAAATAACTTTCAGCACCAGTGAAATGGTTCATATTCATTTAAATAAATAAATAAATAAATAAATAAATGGCTAATACAAAAACTGGAAGGCAGTTACAAAGTCTCAACTTCATTTTTCAGGCAAAAGCTATACAGATTTTCAGCTCTAACTACTTAAAAACATCTCAATTAGGATGACATAGTTTTGACAAACGCTCTACATCTTTGTAAAGGTCTAGACTTTAAACTCCATGCTTACAATCACACCAAAATTAGGTTCCAGAACCGAGGGCTGGTTGGTTGTTTTTTTTAGGAAGAGAAACATCTGAAAAAGGCATGAAGGATGATCAAACGTATGGAAATTTTACTGGGCTGGGTCTGGAAAAAAAGCAATTGGGAGCGAGATAAGAGTAAATGCTTGATGGAGCAGAGTATCTACGGCCTGCAGTTGTTCACCCTCTTCTCCACGGAAAAACTAAACAGCATGAGCTATAATTAACACGATCCTGCTTCAAGACCAGCAGACACTTCCTCACACAATGTGGGACTGAGCTGTGGAGCCCTTGAAGACGTGACCCAGCAGACAGCAAAGAGTTCCCAGGGGTTCAAAGAAGAAAAAACCCAAAACTACTGCAAAAAATCATGGGGGAAAAAAAAAAAAAGAAAAAGGGCCAGCTGAAGACTATTGAACACACCCAGAGGCATGTGAGGTTCAGGAGGTACCTGAGGCCACCAGCAGCAATGGAGTGTCCACATCCCTGTCTGCACGAGCTCGCTAATCCTGGTGCCTGGAGTTCCTGCAGACACGCACGGAGGGGATGGAGGCACAGGCGCCTGGAACGCACACAGGGCAGGGCTCCGGGATGCTCATTGCTAGATTAACTGTAAGCACCACAGTGAAAAACCTGGGCACTTCAATGAAGAACAAAAAATACCCAAATCCAGGCTGTTCCTGGGTTTGAAAAGGCACTCGTCATCTTTCCTTTAGAGCAATTCCTCTCTTTTTCTGCACAAGCTTGGATGCAGACCACCGTTCCACAAAGAGACTTTTGACACGTACATACCCCTGCTATTGAAATTATTTCAAGAAAACTCAATTTTTAAATTATTTTAACATGCTGCCTCATTTGTCCATATGATAAATATGGAGGGAAAAACAAAATCCCAGCCCAATAATGCTATGGACTTACCATGGGGAAAACACAACATATTACAGCATACAACAAAACGCGCTGCTGGCCCCTCAAGCCCAGGAACTACAAGGATCTCTCACTGAGAAGGAATTTATTTGCCAACTTTCCTGAGCACAGAAAAGAGGGTCTGAACGAAAAGCCCTGACGTAACCTGACTGGCACGCCGGCCACCATCAACATCCCTTGATTTGTTTGAGTTAAGAATTTGAAAAATAATTACTTTCAGCCAACTACACTTCTCCTGAAAACTAAACCTTTACACAGCAGAGGCACTTTTAACCTCCTGGCCCTCACCACCTGCAGCTCAGTTTATATTTCCCCCAAACTTGCTGACATCTGTTTAGACAGCAAGCAAAGGCTCAACAGAATTTTAGCTCGAGTCCAGCATAACATTTTTAAAGACCAGCTCCATTTTGAGGTGCTGTTTTTGCTGGTGACAGAGCTAGACACATATCTGAGCTTACCTGCAGCTTGTTCACCTTTCCACAGACACAAGATTGCAGCAGTATTTGATATAGCCCTTTAAACATTAACGTTGGTCCAGCTCTTCTGGTATTTGCATTTTGCACCATGAAAGGGCAGATAAACTTTGTTTACTGCCATTAAAGACAAAGCACAGCATTAAGCTTGATGTTTTACTGCAATCTCCACAGGAACCCAAGCCTGGCTGCTGGGCACCGGTGAAACACAGGCGACCCTGCTAATGGACACACCTGCAGAAACGGCCCACGTGTCCTTCGCGAGGCACGTGCATACAGCTGAGGTGGGATATTTGCTCCTCATACTGCATGGCTTTTCAGCTCCTCTGTTCTTTGTAGATATGCCCAACTTGGGCACAAACTGCTGTTCTGCCAAAGCTTCTTTCTGAACGAGTGCTCGGCACAACTGCAGCATACTGCATCTATCCCCTATGGGGAGAACACCACGGTAAAACACTTTGTGGCCCTTTTAAAACCCTTTGGCCGGATGAGCAAGAAGAGAAAGGAAGCAGTGGGTGTTCCTTTGGTGGCACAGGAAGCACCCGGCAGCRTGCGGCACAACCGTGGCACGATGCTCCCCTGCCGCGTTGCCCGAGCGCATGGCAGTACCTGTCCACCAAACAAGACAGCACAACACAGCACAACACAAACGGCCCCATTCCCCCCGAGGAAAGAGGAAGCATCAGCCAGACCGCCCCAGAGACGGGTGCCGCAGGGCTTGGCCCGCTGCAGCCTCTGCACCTGCATGGCCACCAGTCCAGGGGAAATTGGAGCTGTGAGGCTGATGGATGGTCCCTGGCCTGGGGACGCCGCTCACACCACTGCAGACACCGACCAGGGRCTGTGCAAAGGGAGTTCAAAGCAAAAAGGCAAACTGGGAGACTCAGAGCAGAAATGAGGCAATGCGCCAACGAGTGTTTTGCTGGTAAGTGGCCTTGCGCAAGCACATCCCCATTGCAAGAGGTTTTCATTGAACCTCATGAGGAAACTGCTAGGATATGCTAAAAATCAGACACAGTCATGCTTTAAAAACGCAACGAAATGCCACCAGTCCCCACCACAAAGAGCACAGAAGGCCCCAGAAAAAATACAGAAAAGCTTCCTATGCAAAAATGCTGAAAATAATATGAGAAAGCTATCCTGGGCTGAAGCTCTTCTCTCAGCATCTCCTCTTCCGTAGGTTAGCCAAAAGAAAACTGATGATGGGATAACAYGGTGGGATAACATTTTTCCGAATCAGTGTTATGATAAACACTGACCCAAGCAATTCTGCGTCCTAAGTAGTTTGCACGGCCTCTAAATATCACTGACTTAGGGAGGAAAACAAATGAAAACAAAAGAAAACAAAAGCTTCATAACCTGCTGCAGAATGGTGATGATTTACCATCATCTGGCACAGGCAGAAGTCCAGATGCCTCCACGCAATGTGAAAAGACGGATTACTTTGCAGTGCTCCCTAGTGTTAAATCAGGAAGTAGAAATAATAATTTCACTTCCTCTTCAAAACAAACTATTTTTACTTAGTTTGTTTTTTATAATACACGCACAGAGACAGCCTTGCCCGCAGGTCAGGCTTGGAGGACGGCAGTCACACTTTCCAACACAGGCTGCACAATGAAATTAGAAGCAAAACTCCAGCGAAGCCCYGGAGGATGGAAACCCAGCAGCGCCTGCACGGGGCCACGTGGGACATCGTTATTGCTCTTATTTTACAGAGCAGGTTCTCAGGAAGTGGGGCTGGTGGAGACGGACTTTTTTCTTCTCTTTYAATTTTTAGCAAGCATGCATTTTTCCCAGAAAAATATTTAAATAAGAAGCTGAGAAAAGGTGATGGCC
>PTEX01000011.1:5678058-5723431 GCA_003342815.1 Eudromia elegans | reverse complement strand
CCCCAGCACCACCACAGCACCCCTGGTCCCTGCTGACCTGGGTGCTCGAGGYGGGCAGGGGAAGTGGGGAGAGGTATCTGACCTAAAGAACAAAACTAATACTCAGCTATTCAAACTCTAATATCTTAGAAGGGTTGGTATTTGGCAGTAGAGCACATCTTAATCACACAGTAAAGTCACCCACCTAGGGCAGCCAGTTGGTTTGGAGCTGCTCCCTTAACCCTAATAGCAAGCTTAAATACCAGGCTCAAGAYTGGAGAAGTTAGTGCATTGTTTGCTTGCTGCCATTCTACACTATATATATGCAATATATAACTCTGATTGATGCACCTCCCTGCTCAAGCAATGGTGGCCCCCTCACCAGAGCCAAAGCTCTTCTAGAGATTGTGAAATCTGCATGGAGTTTCTAGAGGTTTAGATCCTCTAGGATGAAAAACAACAGATACAAAAACATAAATTACTGTATTTATGATCAAAATCGTCGAGGAGCGTGTGCCAGAACAAGCTTTCAAGTTTTGCTTTGATGGCAGCTATTACTTWCATGGTGATGGTGTCAGTGACACCAAAATCTGTCCTTCCAAGTGACGGCTCTCGGAGAATTCAGCCAGCTCTTGGCCCTTGCATTTATAGAGACATAATAAACACGTTCTGTGCCCATTTACCAAGTTTCAGGTGGCAACTACACCTGCTTCTCGTACATTGAGACAGTAAGTGAAAGTTCCTGGATAGGAGGGAGCTGAGTCTCTGGTACTATAATCATGTCATTCCATGCTTTCTAGGAGAGTTGTTCCTTACTCAGAGATCAGTACTACAAGAAGTATTAAGTGTTGTACTCTTTTGCTGAAGAACAGCAAAATTGTCAGGTGCTTCCATTTGAACGAGGATGGTATTCCCTGGAAATGCAAAAGGAGCAGCACGGCACGGAAGCACTGGGTGGGAAACACCGGTCCTGGGCGGTGATGTTAGCGACTCAATCACGTGAGCTGCGAGAGCCCAGTCAGAGGCAGGCTTTAGTAAAAGCACAGAGCAAAGCCGAGCCTGTTTTCTCCGTGCCTTTCTGAAGGTACGTTTGTCTCATCACAGGCGGCTTCCCCTCTTTGAAAACAGTGTCACCACAAACGGTCCTCAGAAGCCAAACTCCTGAGGATGAGTCTAAACACAGTTCTGAATGGCAGGACTTTATGCCTAGCACACACTTGCACRCAGATTTCAATGTTCCTTAATAACCATTGACTGATTCAATCCAGAAGCTCAACCMACCAACCAAAACAGCAACATTTTTGCATCTTCTGTTTTCTCTTTCTGGAAAATCTTCCAACCCACTCTAGCACCAGTATTTCTAAAAATAGCCCTCTTGATAAACAGATAATCAAACAAATCTGTCATTAATGTTATACAGCYGCAGCAAGATACACAACAGCCTGGACTACATTACTCTGTGTTCAAGGAAAATCTCCTCTAGCTGCAGTTTCTTGAGCAGTAATTGGATACAATTTACAGAACAGCTACACTCAGAACAATATCTTTGCATAGAAAAATATGTCAAACCAAAAGAAGCACATTTTTCCTTATTAAAAACAACAACAGGCAAAAAACCAACCTGCTAGAGGAGACATCACTAGTCCATGACCTTCCATAAGGAAAAGCCCTGACCCTGCAGGAGGCCCTAACCCATTAACACTTCCTATACCACTGAGACCCACTGAAAGCAGAAGGCCCTAGTAACCTGATGCTGAACCTAAACAAACTTAAACAAGAGGCCTCATTGTGTGAGTCTTTACCTGTAGAAATCCTTAATCAAATCTCAAAAACTTACCCCTGCATGGGATGGATTCTCTGACAGGAAGCTTTTTAAACCAAGAGTGGAAACTTTCTAAAAGACACTATCTAGGTCAGGAACCAGTTATGATCTGCATCATGCAGGAAATTAATGACTGCAATGATCGTTTGACAAAAAAAAAAAAAACAACCACAAAACAAGACCCTGCCCACCGTGTGAAAAGTGATGCAAGGCACCTCTGGCCGGGAGCCGTCTCCAGGCCACGGAACTGCCTCACCTTGTTGACGTCCAAGTACTCTAACTTTGGCACTTCCGCTGTCTCTTGCTCCTCGCTACTTCCTTCATCGATGTCGCTGTCCTCCTCCTGCGTGGAGTCCCGCTTCTGCTCCGTGGAGGGAGCCTTGGCACCCTTCTTGTCCGCATCCGTGTCCCCCGGATTCCCAGCTGCGCCGGGTTTCTTTTGCTCCGCGCCCTCTTCGTTGGGGAACGCTTCCCCCGCCACGCTGCAGGAAGGGCTGTCGATGCCACTGTCTCTGTTGGGGATTTTACCATTGCCGCCGAGCTCCGTGGTGGAGTCTTTGCTGCCGAGCTCCCTCGAGGGCTCTTTGCTCGCGTCCCCGGCAGCGCAGTCCTCGTGGCTTTTGCTGTCGCCTATGCTCAGCTCTTTAATCTTCATGATGTCTGCGCCGGGGAGGTCCGCGCCGCACGGCGCGTCCGGCTCGTTCTCGTCCGCTTCGCTCCTCTCGGCCGCCGAGCTGCCGCCCGAAGGCGCCGCGTCGCAGTCGCACGAGCTCGACTGCTTGGAGGAGTCCGGGCCAGGCTCCATCTTCAGGGCTAGGTTCAGCTGGTTGCGTTGCAGTATATGTACAGGTTGCCTACGGGCGAAGAGAAAGCACCCCGGTCACTCGCACGTACACTCAGAGGTTTCAGGAGTGCCTCAAGAGAGACAAGGCCYGATTCTCACTCGGTTCACGTTACACTTTTTACACCCCCGACAGCCCAGGGACACAAGGATGTGCACGTAAACGTAACATTTCAAACAATTTCAGATAAAAACACGTCACTTAGAGCCAAAAGTTTCACTTAGGGTCTAACACCACGAGAACACTCCATACGTTACCTGCAAGAATAGTTTCTTTTAGTGGTTTGCAGACAGAAGAATCATCTTTTAAACAAAGAATTTGGTTACAAGTCTGCTTAAACAAGAAATTATACTCTTCAGTGTGATAAATGACTCTTTGCAAGAGAGAGAACATTTCTGACCCACAAGAACACGCTACTTTTCCAGCTGAAAGACCCCTTACCAGGTTGCCCCTCGGTGACAATATGCCCTGAGACACAGCACAGTAGCTCTCTCTCCGTGTTTGTAACAAGAATCACTTAGCACAGCTTGGTCAGAGAGAGTCTTTAGGTTAATATTGTTTGTTAAAAAGAGTTGGCATTACAGCATAAAAATATCAAACTAGCTTGATGTTCTGTATGTATGCACATTTTCAAAGGAGATCTTATAAGATAATCCACTCCATGATACACTGCAATTTAATCACCCCCTACCTCTAAGCAGAAAGTTAACATTAAGTCTGACGCTTATTGAATCTTACATAGAAAACTCGTTTATTTTTAATCTCTATAATCAAGTTCCTATAATGCTACAATTCTGATATCAAGTCCACTTACGAAAAGCAGATCAGGGCTGCTTCTTTCTAGCAGAAAGTTTGCTAAATTCAGTGGGCCTTAAATTCCAAGAACTCTGATGCACACTARTAGTCAATGGAAAACATGCTCTTACACCAAATCCCTTATGCAGCCAGTCAAGCTTGCACTTTTGATAAAAAAAAACATCCTGAGAGAGGTCTCTGCATGATGACCAAAGCTTTCCTATTGTTCTATTTTGATTTTAAACGCCAAAAAATAGAGATTAGACCAGATAGCAAAGAAATATTTACCTAATACTTTCAAATTTCTCAATGAGCGTGTTGACTCCTGCTGAGATGGGTATTTCCTCCTCTTCAGGCACTAAGCTCCTCGACGACTTGGGATCAGCTGGTAGAGGCCGGGAAGGCGCAGGAGGAATTCTCTCCTGCCCAGGTTTGAGATGGACAGGCTTAGGAGGTACTAATAAAACACAGAGAAGAAAGGGGGGAATAAATCTCCATCTTCGTTACGTTAAACCGAGCCCAAAAAATCCACAGGTTCAAGACAGAACGAGGAGAATCCATCCTTGCAGCCGTCTCTACAAAGTCCACCGGTGCTGCTGCAGTCCAGGATGATTTCTCACACAAAAGCAGGCTGCCCTGTGCTGGAGGAAAACGCCGGGTTTCTGTTTTGCGCGCCTGGAGCTCTATGACCAGAGGCGCTAGGGCGCCCGCAGCGCTTCACCGCTTCCTCGTTACCAAACAGGATGCGCAGCTCACGCTCCGCTCTCGCCGACGCTCCTGCCGTCCCAGCCGCGCGGCCGAGTTCCCCTCCCGCGGCTTCGCAAAACTAAAGCGCTCCATTGAATTCAGCACACTCAACTAAAGCTGGAAGAGAAAGAAAAAGGAAGGAAAAAAACCCCCAAACCACCAAAAAATAATCCCGCTGTGGATTTCTGTGCCTTATATTTACTCGGCCAGAAACCCCACAAGCAGAATGCAACGGCATTGCTCCCTTTCATTCTCCCTCCCCCATCCCTTTTGTGGTGTAGTCTTCATAAATTTCCTTCCTCTTTCGGTACTACATATACTACMGAAATTAAATTCACAGTTTAAGAACGCAAACATTCTCCTTAAGATTTCATAAAGAGGTATAGGCAGAAAGCTTATTACAGTATTTTGAAGAAATTTAATAAAAAAAAAAAGTATTCAGAGCTCTCATATTGTTTGCGGAGTAAATGGTTTGGGAACTACGCAAGCAGTAACCCATGGCAACAGGTTCACCCGCCGTTACGGCTTCGTAGGGTGGAAGCCGCTTCACAGGGGCAGACCTCAGCCTCGAGGACGGGCACGCGGAGGGCGCGCTGCCCACCCGAGCGCCCGCGGCTCCGAGCGCCCGCGGCTCCGAGCGCCCGCGGCTCCGAGCGCCGCTGCCGAACCCTCGCTTGGTCCCGAACACCCGCCAGCACGCACGCGGGAAAATGCTAGACGCAGTTTGCCTTAAATAACTCCTTCAAGAGCAACTTTATTTCAAGAAWTTGAGATTTTTAATGGTCCATCTGGCACATCAGCATAATGCGATTAACATTGTAATGGAGCTTTAATTAGCAACTGTTCTGAATGTGTAATTTCATGGTTCCTTTCACTAAGAGGATAACGGACACGCCGGCACCCAGAAAGGCAGTGCCTGTTGTCCCCGCTCTGCCCAAGCTCCGAGTCTGCTGCAAACTCCACTCCCCTCCCAGCGCATGGATCACATGGATGCTCCATGTCCGGGGTCGAGGACGATGTGCCCAAGTCGGGGTGTGGAATGCAGCAGGGCTAAAYAGGGACATCGCTGATTGCAACTCAGCACCACCAGAACAAAATCAGATCTTCTCCTGAGTGGAGCCTTGCCGGGACGCTTGGACTGACCGTCAATATTGGTCAACATTCGGAACCCCTATCTTGAAATAGAAGTGCTCAATACTCAAGAGCTGAGACCAAAAATTCTGTGTTCAGAATTTACAAGAAAACAGGATCCAGCCGGCAGGCAGCTCTGCCTCGCCGAGGGACACATG
The DNA here is from genome assembly GCA_003342815.1 of Eudromia elegans. NCBI lineage: Eukaryota > Metazoa > Chordata > Aves > Tinamiformes > Tinamidae > Eudromia > Eudromia elegans. The sequence continues at coordinate 5,717,957 of PTEX01000011.1, read as the reverse complement.
GAAGGTAGAACAGGCTCTGCATGACGACAGGGGTCAYGGAGGGAAGATCTGCCCATGTGCACCGCAGGAAGGCACCGCAGCGTCACCGTTACTCTAGCTGCACGGGGACACCCTAACAAGCACGGGGAGTTTACAGGAAAAACGTCACCCTGAATGCAGCCGGTTTAATAAAAACAACACCCCGAAAGCAGCGYGTGGAACTGCCTCTGCCCTGGGACTCCACACGGGGTTCCTTAATTTTCTCAATTGCATTTTCCTGGAGAGGCAAGAAGGAAATATTTTCCCTCCTTTGCGGGCTCTGTAGCCTGCACAGTAAGGGGGGCAGATCAACTACACAATGCAAACAAGCCATTCTCAGCATACAAAGTCTATAAAAGGGAAGATAAAAATATCTTTATCATCTCTCCGGTTTGCAAAGCATCTTAAGTGCAGGTTTTTAACTATCATGTGCAAGCTGTTTGCGGACACTTTTTAAATTGCAAAGAAATAAARGGAATTAGTAAAATAACTGTTTACATTTCATGACAATTAAGCATCTTTCAGGAAGATGACTGGAAATCTGAGACCAAGGCTTGTTGCAGTGGTTCTGCAGTGTTGGACAAGTTTGCTCAGTCTAGCATAAAATTAGATTATTAGAACCAGATTTCAGACCAGAATCCAATTTTGGTGTACCGGGCCCGTGTGACAGCCACACTTGGACTGTGACTTGGYTCTTAATAGATRACATTTAGTAATATGACCAAACYCAACAGGCTMGAGTCTATCAAAACACYAGCAGCAGAGGTAGCTAATCAGAASAGCATATTACCTTTTAGTGCCTATTTTCCCTCATTATGAAATTTTCCTTAGTCTCAGAGCATTATGCTATATGTCAGGTAGTGAGATGCACCAAGCTCTGTAAACACACAGACCACTGCCTAGTGGAAGGATTCGAGCATGAACTAATACATCAGCTAAACATCTCAGACAGCCTTCATTATCAGAAGAGAAAATTCTTTATGCCTAGTTGTTTCGGGCTAAATTCCAACCCAAAACTCTGTTCATAAAGGCTTTTGGAACTGGAGGTGCAAGAGCTCGGTTTGTACAAAACCTCCTAATGGTGACCAAAATATTACATGTTTCTTAACAGGTTTTATTTTAGGAATTTACTATCTCCTCTGGGATTCGCATCTCATCTAACCCGGGCAGAATGTGGTTCTTCCCGACTCCTGTGTTGGGGATTGTTCCCCAGTTCCCTGTTCTTCTGGCAGCTTTGTGGAACCACAASCGTCCAGTTGCTACCCTAGGATATGACTGGTTTAGCTCATATTTCTCTTTATTTAAAATATACTCATTCCACTTAGGCATTTCCTGTTGCTACGCATAGTTCTTTCAATAAATGGAAAACAGATCCCAGTTTAAACAATAAGCTATTCTTACCTATATTCTTTAAAAAATTAATAAAGGATGAAAACAGTATTGCTAACTTAAACACAGACTTCACAGCTGCAYGAGGCATAGTAACAATGCAGGAAATACAATATGACAAGTAATCTGCTATTTCTGAATCAATTTCTCCTCRCAGGCTTCCCCAAGAGGTTACCTAAGATTGGGAAAAATGAAGATAACAAAACTCTGCTAGCTAAAACTGAACGTTAGCATATAAAACAACTCTACTTCATTGCAGCTTAAAAGTAAAACAATTCATTTAAAAATATTTCCCGTCGTGCCCGATGGAAGTTTCCCACTGCCGAGGAGACCAAGCCACTTGCCTTGGGGTTTCTGCAGAGGATGCATTTTGGCCAGCGGAGCTTTGGCTTTGGGCTTCCGTCCAGTTTGATGGGTACATTGCGTGGGGCTGATGTGCTGCAGCTCGCCGCATGCTTCCACCGCCGGGTTCGACTCAGCGTGGCACTTGATTTGAAAGGGAGCACAAGGGCAACCTAGGGAGGAAGGGAAAGAAAAGCTTCATATTTGTTTCCTTAATGCTGGAAGGTCTGTGCTTCCTGAAGGAAAGCAGGAGAGGGGAAGCAGGGAGCCAGGGACTCACTTGCAAGCTACTACAACCARTAAATTCAGTCTCTACAAACATGCCAAACTAGTTGATTAATAAGGCTGCAGAAACTGTGGTATTCATAGCTTCTACTAATCATGACTTCTTCCTTACAGACACCCAAAAGAAAAGCAAAATACTCAATACAAAAGATAAAGGCTGTTTCAGAAGGGTTCCTGCAAACAGAAATAACAAGTGCTCTAGCATGCAACAGCTACTACTTGGTAGAATAACAGCTAATTTGCAGCGAATTAGCCAAGTGTCTGCTGGAAAAAATGTTCCATTCCTTCAGGAGATTTAATCATTCAAGCTACATTTTGCTGCTATTTATTATTCCTTCTTGCATAAAATATTAACATTTCCTCAAAAGGCTTGAGTCTTGAAGATCCCATTAAGATATGATCCAGTGGGGAAAAGAGAGGAAAGAGTGATTAATATGTTTGCTTGCCTTTTAATTTAATGCTCTTCATTCATTTCTGTGGGCGCTGTGGAAATAATCCCATGTATCTSCTTTCACAGAGCAGTTAATGGATTTTCTAATTTGGGGTTTTTGGACTTGTGGCGAGGAGGTGCAGGCTACATGAAATCCCTAAACCAGCTTTACTGGTGTGTCATCATGAGGAAACTAGAACACTAATCCCTGAAAAATGGCAAAGAAAACATGACAAACGTTCTTCCTCTGTTCCYGTTTTAAAGCGGACGAGTCACCAGCATCCTTCTGCAGGGAGATGAGCTCCGTAACGTGGGAAATGGATTCATCTAAATGTGAAACGTGATCTCAGCCTTTCTGTGGTACATTCAAGAAGGAATGAGCTTCACAAATGCAACCTACTCCTGGCTAGATTTCTATTAAGATCAGAAAACTGAAGTGACAAGCACCTCCATCCACATCAGCTGAATTATCCTGGGTTTACATTAATGGTGTTAAATCGGGATGTGACCTTTTGGATCCAGACTTTGAAACCGGAGCCCTGCAGACTGCCTGTGAAGATCAGCCCAGGGCTGCTCTCCGACCGCAGGAACTTGCACAGCGGTACAGATTTTTATTTTTATATTTTTAAATTGGCATAAAATATTCAAAAGCTCATTTCACCAACAAAAAATAGATTCAGATGGCATGAGCCTGTTCACTGAGCTCTGCCACCCAAGTTCGTAACCCATCAATTCCTTGGTTTGGCTGACAGTTTTTGATGCTGAAGCTTCATTAGCATTTCCACCAAAATATCTGCTTTTCAGCAGATTTGAGACCTCCTATTAAAAATGCTTATAGCTGAAACGAGGAATTTATAAGCACCGGTGTTACTCGCGGATATTTCTTACGTATCATGAAAATGCAGCTTAATGCAGAAGGGGGGGCCAACAGATGAGCCTAAAGGAGCCGCCGCAGGAGGAGCCCACACGATGCAACACCCCTCGTGGATGCTGCTGCTCCCAGGGAGGGCAGCGGCAGCAGCGCCTTGTAGGGAAGCTGCTGCAACGTCTTGGTTGCTACTGACAGGCCCTCAGGACAGACATAAACTCGAATAGTTCCCTTGCACGATCCCTTGTCATGGGCAGCCATGACCACTGAAAGGGACCCTCTTCCCCGAGATCATTTTGCACAGGTTCAGCAGAAACCCAAGAATTGCTACTTTTTCTTTCCTCTTAAGATTTGATGTGGTGGAAGAGGCCCCTCAACCYCCCTTTTTTGCTGATAAATACTAGAGCTGTTGGTTGGCTATGTGCAAGCACATGGCACTGCCAGAGACCTCTTTTATATCCGTGTTAAACGTTAATATTGGGTCAGGTCACTGAAAAGTGCAGTGCTCTGACCCRTATGTTACAGGCCCACAAATAAGTTTTGGTCTTCTACTGCACAATTCTGCCAAAGAGTCAAGGCACAAGCTCCTTCGCTGATATAACTCAGCCCATGGCAAACGCCTCATGTAGACTGCAGCAAGCTCGAACTTAGCTCCAAAGGCCTCAGGATTTGTGCTCGGAGGCATCCGTGCAGCAAACCCTTAACTAAGCTTTCTACCACTTCCATTTAAACACGAGGAGACAGGCTAAAACAACAACAAAGTAAATCACCTTCTGGAAATACAGAATTTTACGTTGTTTGTCTTGTATATCGTGTGTACACATTACTGCTAAAAATAAAATTGCTGTCCACCTGCTGCTGGCACTTAACTCATTTACTGACACAGCACCCTAAGAGCAAGAGGGCACAAGGCAMAAAATAACACCAATAAGCACTTCAAAAGACGAAGAGCCTGGAAAGCCCTACGCACCAGCATCGTGCTGGCCTTAAAGAAGAAAAAGAAAAAAAAGAAAAATATGCATGGTTAACCCCACAAAAGTGGTTTTCATTCTTTACTTCATTTAAGCCAAGATCCTTCTCTCTATTCATCTCTGATGCGGCCCCTAGGGCTGCTTTCTGCACACAAGACAAAAATCCACTTTYTTTATGTGTTTTTTTTCCCAAGTGCTATAAAATGACCTTTGAAAACAAGATCTACTGGATTATTTCACACGGAATTCTCAGAGTAAAACCCATGGGTAAGACAGAGAGCTCCTGGGGGTTAGTGAGAGGAGAGGGGAGAGGGAACACCAGCAAGGTGCAGGCACGGCCCAGGTACCCCGAGCTGCTTCCGGAGACGGGATGTTGCTTTACAAAAAGCTATCAAGTTTGTAAGCCCAACTTTACTCACCTAAATGTCAGTTACAAGCAGTTTCTCTGTTCAAAACTAAAGCAAGAAGCGACCAGCAAAGATGGTGCTTCCCGCAGGTAATTCTTCGTGTTAGATTCATAAAATGATAGGTGTTTAAGGCTCTTTCCAAAGCAAAATTTAATCAAAACTCCTGAAAATGCCTATGATGAAGAGGAATTCATATTTTTGCTAAAATAAAAAGTTTGCAATAGCCTTTCTGACAAAATYCAATGGCACTGGGAAACCCTGTCACAACTCAGCAATACTCATGAATTTTAGATGACACATCCTCATTAAGCTGTTTACTCTCAGAAGAAAGAGCATATTTCTCTTAGATGTTGTCACAAGGTTTATACTGTTACAGTCTGTTTCTTCATTAGACATAGGTAAAATATAAAGATTGTAGGTTCTGCACTGAGCAGAGTCAAGGAAAGACCCGTTCAACCCAACAGATGAAATCTGTTCCGGTGACAGAACCGCACACGTGTCCCAAAGCACCTGGTGGCATTAGCAGCAGCCATCCCACCCACACGGCATCTCTCTGCCATCCCAAACAGCCCAATCCGGTAAAGAGCAATAGCAAAGCCATCGCCATAAACTTGCAGGCACAATCAAGAACGCGTTCTGTTTGAAAGCAAGCAACAAGAGCTGGCCCAGACCGAGATTCTATGTCAAAAGAGATGCAGATCACTTACTTGCACTCAGGCAGAGACCCCCACATTTTTCTCATTTGCTCAAACCCTAAGAACACCAACGATAAAGGAGAGCGGTTCCGGCTCTCGTGGCGCCTCTCGTGATGGTGGTGGGAGCGTTCCCGGCTCACAAAGGCTGCGCTCGCAGGAACCGACCTCCCCTGTCCCGCTTGCTCCGGTCAGGGGGGCCCGGCAACGCAGAGCTTATCCACGTGGCAAGCTCGAACCGCGCGGCTTTACGGGGCCGCAGTCACGGGAGGCTGCGCAAGCCGGCAAAAAAAAACCGCTCTGTGGGTCAAGTTTCACTTGTGCAGCAAGTCGGATGCAGATGTTCCAGAGCCCTGAAACTCTCTAACGCAGAAAAGACAATAAAGCCGGACGCCTCCAAAATTATTTCCGTTCAGATACAGCTCAACGGTGCTGCCAGGACGGGAAGGGCCCAGTGCCACCAGCCCTGACATGACATGGAAAGCGCGTGCGGAGGAAGCCACGTGTGCCGGGGCGCTCAGCGAGAGCCGGTTCCGTGGATCCMATGCACAGAGTCTGGCAGCTATTTCCCACACTCCTCCTCCCTCTCTGCCTGGTGGCAGCTCTCCTGGAGGAGCCGTATCTTGGGAAATGGTAGAGAGAGAAAAATCGAATGTAAAATTCGTCTATTTAAAGTGGAATGCATCATTTTAGGGCAAAAATAGTCCCCGGAGTGGCACAGAAGAGCTGCTATTTTGTGTCCTTACGAGAAAAATACAGAAAGTTCGCAAGTCCTGCCAAACTCCTTAGTCTGAGGTTTGGTAAATTGAGTTTAACACACTTAAAACAACAAAGAAATATGGCCACAGGAGGATTTTCACAGAAAGAGGCAAACGGCTAAAATAAACAAGCACAAATCTGCACGCCAAGGGCAGCCAGCACTGGTGACCTCCCCAGAGCAGAGCTGCTGCTCGTGGCTGTGCTGGGGATCGCTGAGCTCCRGACTCTTTCTAATGCTTCAGGCCAAGGCACCCACTTTAGTGGATGTTTCTSCACATGACGGAGAGTCACGGCTGTTTTAAAGCAAATTATTGAGTACTCATCCAAAGAATTCAAGGCTTTGCTAGCAGGGGCAAGCTCTTTAAGCCCCTTGCCTTTCACTAAAGGCAAAAAAGACATATTCATATATGACATGTATTAAATATCTATGATATTTGCTTTATCGCTGATAATTCTGCTGTTGACTTTAGAMGGGACCAAGGTTTCCCTGTTGGTGATCACTCTGTTGCGTGGTTCTCTGCTGCTACACACGCACGTAACACTTGGTACCATCACTGCCTCTCATCACAGCATTGTTCTCATTTCCACRTCCTGGTTAACACAAGTGCTTAACAGAGCAATGTCTATCCCAGGTCACTGAATCACACTCAAACCCTCCTCTTCCTCCGAAGCAACTTTGCCCCTGCCCTGCAGCTGTGTATTACTCCACAACAGTTTTTGAAGGAATGATCAGAATTAGCTTTTTCACAGACCCACAGCCTCATACATCAAACACAGCTCTTGCCCCGTTAGCTTTGTACCCTGGGAGCAAATTAAACAGCCTGGTGCCCCAAGCCCAAGACTCACCACGCGCATTGAGGGCCCAGCACAGGGAGCAGGATGGAGAGCGCCCAGCCCAGGCAGATGCACTCGCTTGTTCCCACCTTGGTCACTAGCTCTTCTCGCACAGACGTTGCTAAGCTCACAAACTGCTATCAAACACTGGCTATAAAAGTGATTCCTACCCATGTGCTTGTTCTGTGTTTACGTACTATAAATATGCAGGAGAAAAAATATCCGTGGGCGACAAAAGTGATGAGCTTCAAACATAATTCTCTATTACAGCCCTACTCCAAAAGGGTGTATAAACCAAATCCCTACTGTGATCTTTCCACTTACACAACAGAGAAAAGACAGAAATACAAATGTTTTTTATAAACCCAGATGCTAGAAAAAAAAAAATCAATACACATGACATGGAAATTTAAACCAAAACAAAAAGAAGCCAAAGACAACCAACCCAAACAGGTAGGGTTTTGGAGCCGTGTCCCAGACGACGGGCCATCCTATTGTGCAGGCAATGCAGAGAGCAGAGCTTCACACGACTGCTCACGCTTGCACCAGCACCTGCTGAGACGTGATGCAGGAGAAGCCCTAGCTACCCTCCCAGGGCAGAAAGGAAGAATGCAGCATTAATCATAAGGAAGAACATTTTTCYCCTAGCAAAAAAAGCAAGGGACGTTTTCTTCCTTTGCTTCGTTTCCAACGAGGGTTGGCTTGGCAGCCAAGCCTCCTTCTCGCAGCTATAAAACCAGCAGATAAAAGGGAGCAAAGACTCAGTTCCTGAGACAGGACGTTAGAAAGAGGCTGTTGGACTGGAAACACAATGCTGAGAATCATCTCRAACAGAACAAGGCTATGCTCGCTTAGAAGAAAAATAAGAAAGAAGCCACAGTAAAGCATCGCAGAGCATATTCCCTCGTCAGAGCTAACAATAGGCATATTAAAACCTCAAAACAAAAATATTTTTTTTTCCTGTATAAAACAGGATGTGGTATCCCAGTCAGCAGTTGGTTACTCTTGGTCTTCTGGGGTTATTAGTGACAAGAAATGGAAAAAGAAACAAAAAACATAACTTTTATTTTAAAGCCTAACTGCGCTCCCTGTTACCACAAGCCAAGGCCAGTTTCCTTTCCCTCACAGGAGCAGGAGGTGGGAAGGTCGTCGGGGAGGAAATCTGCCCTCTCTGGGTGCCCAGGCAGACACCTCCAGACGCCAGCCGCTTTTGGCTAGCGAARCTTCCAAGAGGACTTAGAGCTGGCTGGAGTTTGGGGCAGGGGAAGAGCTTTTCTAAGTATCTGTATTTGTTGTCCATTCTGCCTTAATTCAAAGGCATTATTTCTTAGCTCTGATAGCTGATAGCTCTTTTTTCCTCTGTAGTGTTACTATCTGAACTATCCCAACTGAACCGCTTGCTTCCCTCCATCTGCAAAACAGTAACGATCAAGTTCTTCCTTGCTGATTCATGGCAGATTCGTATCCAAGTGGTTCGTACTTTTGCTCTTTGCTTCCATCCTCACCCAGAGCAAGGAGACTTTGTCCAATGGAGACTTTTGCTCTTTGCTTCCATCCTCACCCAGAGCAAGGAGACTTTGTCCAATGCCACAGCAGTTCCATAACGTTTCAGAGCTGGTATACATCAAAACAGACCCGCTCGCAAACTTTTGCAATGGAATTTCAAACCTCAAGTGAAACATATGCAAGGCACAGAGGAAACAGATTCCCAATTAAATTAAAAAGATAAAGCTTTAATTTCTCAGTGCAGTGACCTCATTTTCAGCTCACCTAMGTTCCTTAATTGTCTCAAAATTTACAGTCTGCCTGTTTTCCACAAAGATGATCAGAAAGCAAAAACTGTGGGACATGGACTACCTCCCCCCAGCTGGAAGGCAAGGTTAAGAACCTGTGTGACGTATCAAAATGAAAAGGACTGGATAAGAAGGCAGGATTTAGCCGACTTCTCCCCCTGAGCAGCATAACTGCGTGACTCGAGGCTAAACTCACAGGCAGAGCAACCTCCCGCGGCACCAAGACCAACAAGTAAAGGAAAAGGAGAGCCTCTTCTACCCAGTAAGGAAAGCAGRTTAAATGACATAAAGGTTGCAGACCAGGAGTGACAGGGAAGGGCAGGGAGCCCGGGGCCACATCAGCTCCGGTGACACCGCACATGACAAACCCAACCAGAGGGGCTGCTCCCAACACACACAGCAAATCCAGGAGCCCCAGGTGGAAGTAAAACCACATCCTTCYACATCAGGAACGCAGAGGGTGCCTCCCTCCATCCCTCGCTCCCTCCCTCCCCTGGGGCTCCGCGCCGGCTCCTCTTTTCCTGGTCGGTGCCTCCGCTCGGCTTTGGCGCCCAGCTTTGCTCATGTGCCCGTCACGGGGTGAGCCGGCGCGTGCGTGGCCGGCCTAGACCCACACRGTACCTCCTCAGACCCAGCGCCGACGTGGCGCAGCACGTGGCTGCAGCCAGACACTCATTCCCACCACTGATCCCCAAGGCAAAGCTGTCACCTACAAACCAACAGTCCTTTCGGACCCGTAAGGCAAGGGCAGGGGTGATAGAAGGGATGATGATGCCACCAAATCCACGATGGAGACACCCACGCAGAACGGGTCCGCAGCACCCATGAGACGTCCTGCTCAGACGAGCACAGAGCATCTTTTTCTTGACAGGTAACAGGTTTTCACTGTGATGAAAGAGTCCTGATTTATAATTACAGCGATTATGCAAATYGAAGAACATATTTCAAGTTAATAACTCTCCTGAGACCTCACATCTGTACTGGCGTAACACGGGAGCTGCAACACCAGAGCAATCCATTACTGAGAAACATAAAAAGATTTTATACAGGGTAGACACAAACCAAATTATCCCCGGCAAAGCCATTCCAATTTGCTCCTTGCATGTGACACATGCCTGGGTGATGGAGTGTTTTGGGAAATCTTTCCTAAAACAAAGAGGAAGAGGGCAGATCTGCAGCTCCCAGGTTATCTATATGGGGGAAGGAAGAAGCAGGGAAGAGCATCACATCGCTCTGCCTCCAGTGCTTTACAAGATGAGCACAAATCTAGCGACCAGCCAGGTACTAATCACAACAACGAAGATCTCAGCCTCCATTTCAGAGTCATACAAAAAGCTTGCTGTGTTTCATTTCCCATCCTACTACAAGCTAGTAAATTTACTATTGCATTTTTTGCCCACGATGCAGGCGACACACAAGCCTCTTTCACATTGCTTAATTCACACGCTTCTGAGTTTTCTTAATGAGACAACTCTCAGTTAGCCAATACACAGCATAAAAACTATCCTCCACTTAAGATTTAATGACAACATAATGCATCTCCAACAGTGTCCCAATTAACTGGCTATATTTTTAATCTTGAAATATTTCATTAGTTTTAGTAAGCTAGTAATTACCCTCTGCTCATTTAAAAGTCTATTTAGGTACTAAATTAAAGTAGGTAAAGGCCATGAGCTTGGTTTCTTTTTTTGCTACCGAACTGAGATGCCACCACTTCTCTGTGGCAGAGGAGGCTTTTCTGTTATCATGACAAGCTGTCACTTCATACTGTGCAAGTTAAAAGGCATCAACTTCATCATTATGTATATTCATCACTGTACATGTTCTCTTCCTCTGTTATAGCTTTCAATTCTAAAATATGCTGAGATTTTGGTCTACCCTCTCACCAAATGCAGCTTGCAACTAGCATTTTCAAATAGTATTGCATAGATAATAAAGGTAATTATAAACTATGTTACTTGCCCAGGACCTACCTGAATACATTACACGAAACACCCCTTACTGCATRGCACTCCCTGTTTCAATAATTACTGGTTTTCATGAAATTTTTGCCTCATTAATCCATACACTCCTTGATGAAGATACTCTCTGCATGCACTCTTGCTGGCACAGCTGTTTTGCTAAGGAGAAAGGACAGGTGGAAATAACGGAGGGATAGAAAGGTGTTTGTAATAAAAATGCAGAGGCTACTAAGAAACACAAAGGAAAAAACAGTGGAAAAAAAATTATTTCAAATAATGAATGGCTCTTATGAATTTATAATTTTCATCTTTTAAATTCATTGACAACTGAAGTATAATTAGTTTGTATTGGCACAATTGCCCATGAGATAATGGTAGAAGGTTAAAACAGTTACGTTTCATGAAAATTTAATGAAAATTTAAAATCATGAATTATGAAGTTTATTCAGAGAGGGGAAGACCTCAGCATGGCTTAAGAACACGGATTATTTCATCCGTTAGTCGTTCGTCTCCTCCTTGACATCGAGCTCACGCGGTTTCAGCCGCCCCAGGCAAAGCCTTTGGGCGAAGGAGCCCCCCAGGAGGCCCTCACAGCCCCGCGAGGCTCCCGGCACCGAGGATGGCTGCTGGCCCCACCAGACCCGTTTGGCTCCCTGTGTCCTCCCTGGCTGCCAGCCCTGTGAGCAGAGGGAGCYACTGCAGCCACCGGCACCTTCCCGGGTGCGGGAGCTCTGGCCGGATACACGAGGGCCACGGACAGAGGAAGGGCAGCCCCTTCCAAAGCACAAAGCCTGGCTGAGGGTGCGCTTCAGTATTTAAAACTCGTTTGTACTAGGGATCACGAGGAATATTGGCTACCCCATCTCCTGATCCCTCCCTCATCGCGGCGCTCACAGCACGGCTTGGATAACGCTAGGATGACGATAGGGACCAATGGAAGAAACTCTGGTTAATCCATGTGCTTTGCTGGCCACGGACGGGAGAGGATTTATCCTTGCCCTATAATCCACTTTACCTCCAGAAGGAAACAAACAAGTAAGCGGCGCCTGCCTGGGGCTGGGCTCCCGGGAGAAGCGCATGCCGGGTCGAAGCGAGCCAGGCCACGCTTCGCAAGGGCCGTCACGGCAGGTCCTCTGCTCAGGGCTCCGTTAGGAACGGCTTCAACACACACAAATTCCACACCGCATCCGCGGTGCGTTTTCACTGCAGGGCTCCTCCTCTGGTTTGCAAAGCGGATACAGCTTCTAAATCCTTATCTTTCCAAGGAGATATTTAGGAAAGCCGCTCTTTGACCATAGCAGTAACTTTCCCTAGCAGGAAACTGCCACTTTCGGCTTCTTGGCACACGAGAAGGCAACAGTCCTTTGCTTGTCTTCCAGCCTGCAGCCCCGTCCTCCCCRTGGCGCACACACAGAGCCCACGATAATTCCCTGCTTGTTCTTTCTCTCCCTCAAACAAGACATTTCTGTCCCCTCCTCCCAGCCGGAACACGGCGGCTGTTCCGGGGCCAACGCAGCCTCGCACGGCCAGACCCGCACGGCGGCCCCTTCCCGCTGCCCGGCGGCTGCTTCTCCGCGAGGCCTCCCCGACTGCCAGATCGGCTGCCAGGCGGGGATTCCCCGCGCTCCGTCCATCCGCTCTGGAGCTCAGTCTAACCTTGGCCTTTAATGTTTTTGCACGCCTCGGTTTCCAAGTATAACCCAGGGAAGGTGATGCTCCTTGTCCAACGGAAAGCCTTAAGAAAAAATCTGCAGGTTTGCATCAACAGAAAGGCACTGAGCACAAGACGCACCTTACAGAGACGCAACGTGAATTTGCAGAGAACGTATTCAGTAAATGCAAGTGTGACCGAGTTCAGTAATACACGGCATATAATTTGGTTGCAATCTCTGGGCCTTTTCTAGCATCGACGAGGTAGGAGATTCTTAGTAAATGTTTTAGCAATCTTCACATTCCTTTAAAGTCATCTGAAAATATGATCAAATAATGTCTGGATTCCAGAGTGCGTAGTAGAAAGTACATGCGACTGCCTAAACAAGTGCCCCAACCAGAGACGTCCCCCAAATACTTCAGTTCAGTGATTTCTTTTGATGGCGGAATTACAAAGGTTGGATCACCTTAAATAAATAATGCACTCTAGCTGTCTAAACCACCCAAAACAATATCAGCAACAGCTTTTTCATAGCAATTACTATTCAAGTTTTCAATGTATTGTAAGTAAAGGTTCTCATTCTTCGCATAGTGTAAAATACTTTTTTTCATAACGTTTTCAGAATCATTAGTATGAAAGCTAGAGCCATAACAGTGCGTTAGCTTGTGCAAATACACAATGGCAGTTCCATTAAGCAGCATAAAATCTCAGTCTACTCAGGATTTCGTCAGAAATATAAATGACAATATTTAAGCACAGTATCATTTCAAAATCAGTCTTTCAGCATTTGAAAAAATTTTTTTTAAATCTGAATGTTTAAATCTGAACAGATTCTTCCTGTTCAAACCCCACCTGAGAGGCAGCTTGGAGGGCTCACGACGCTGTGACATTTTACAGGCAGATAAAAGACTGGAGCTGATACCCTGGGGAATGCAAAGCTAACAGCAAGCTTGGTGGATGGAAAGGGATTTTTGTTTTGATTTGATTTTAAGATTAACTAGTATAGGTGGAAAAATGAGAGAAGCCATCTTCAGGATTTGTTCCATCCCTCTCCACAATTCATTTCTTAGCCCTGTCAAGAGAGAAAAAAATCTCTCTCGCAGATGTAAACTGCTCTCTTTGCTGGAGATGAATGTCCTCTGCTCTCCACAAAGAGGACTGTTGTAACCACCTGCTACATGTGAAATATTGAATAATCCCCGAGTTGTTATTTACAGTATTATCTAGAGCTACCTCCTGCACAGCCATGGATCCATCTATGTGTGTCAGAGGAACCGTTCTCTCAACGGGAGCTCTAAGATTCCCTTTGGCCTCACCACCAACACCATCAACACCTTGTTGATGAACGGGTGCGATGCTGACCTTGTGTTTTGGGGAACAGGGCCGGGGCTTTCAGCAGGACAGCTCCTAATCTGCACACCGCTTTCTGTCCATGGAGCTGCAGGTTTTCGTGCAAAACCAAACACCAAAATTGTGCAGAGAAGGACACTTCACCCACTTTAAACACTGCAGCTGAACCTGTTATCCTCACAGATGCTCAAACACATGCACTTAGAAACACTGTGGAGACGAGAGGATGTGGTCAGGAGGCGCCTGGGATGGAGAGGAGCGTGCGCTGTTCTGCTCCTCGTTATTTACTCTGCTCAGTCACCCAGCCCAGGGGGAACCAAGTGTTGGCTGCCGCTGTTCAAAGCTTTGAGCATTTGCCTGCAGAAAGCTCCAGTGCACACAGCTTCATTTTTGAAATGCTTTTCTATTGACATTTTTCAACATGTTTGTTTATTAACAGACAGCTTTCAGCAAACACTGTATGTGCCTTCTGACACCACGGATTTCATCCCTTCTCCCCAGGCATGGTTGAAATCAGCAGCAAATGTGTGTTCCGAGAGACCTCCATGTCCCTAGATTTAATTAAGTGGCTTAGAAATAAAGCCATTTCACATTAATTTAATGAACAGATCTTATCGTATTTGAGAAAGCGCTTTAGTCAGCTCTCGGGCATGTAGGGATGAAGCAAATGCTGAATCTTCCCTGCTCTGAACAAAATCTCACCCCACCTGAACCTAGGAATGAGCATTCATCCCAAGTGCGGAACTCTGGGCACACAACGTGGGACAAGCGCAAGAAAAAATTAAGATGTATTCTTTAGATAATTAAGCCTCCAACAAGCTCAGATGAGTATTTCTGGCCTCTAGATTGTTAACTTCTATTTCTATATTTTAAATAAGGAGCAGCTACCACCAGGATACTCCGCTTAGGATAGGTACATGAGCCTGCTGCTAGGAGACTGTGTATGGTAAAAATGGCTAATTTCCATATAGAAGACAGAACAGTCTGATAAAACAAGGTTACAGACATTCCTAAAAACTCTCAGGGTTTCAAGAATATGCTAAATAGAGGCACGCTCCAATCCTGCCTCCCACGCGTCTTTCTCAATTGCAATGAGAGAGGCGTTTGATCGAGGCAGTTATGCCTCTGTGTTCATCCATCTTTGCTGAAAACCCCTGCCAGAGAGAAAAATAAAAAGTAGGAAGACACACAAGTTACTCCTGCAAAGTATTTCCTATGCATATTTACCTTAAAGCTAAAAATATAGATAGATAGACAGATAATTAAACTGGCACTAAATTAAAAATGTCATTAATGGGACTGTTTCCCTGTCTTCCCCTGACATTTTAAATTTAGCTTTCTAATTATCAGGGCAGGGTTTGGGTTACTCAGGGTTTAATTTTCACCCTAGCTGTTATTCATTTCCTAGGAACGTTGGTGACATGAGTGTAGTTTGAGCAATTTTAAACAAAGCCGAGCAAAGGAGAATTCAGTCTAGAACACAGACAAGAAACTAATCACCAACACAAAGAATTAATTATCGAGAATTATTTCCATTGAATTAAAAGCTTACAAATTTTGACATGTTTAAAAAAATACGTATGAAACAAAACCAAAAAAATAAACCAAATCTGCTTTCAAAACGATTCTTTGCATTTTAGACACACAGCCACTTTCGGTGGTCATGCTGGCGCAGCAAGCATTTAATAATTTCCCTTACGTAACTTCATCATATTTTTCCCATGTAAACGTGGGCTTTGCCATAAAGAAGTCCTCCTAGTGCAGCACTGCCAGCAAGTTCTTCTCCTAATGCTAACGCTCCTCTGCAGCCGCCTTTCTGCCACCCCTGAACATCTGGTTCACAGCCGTGTCCGCTAGAACTCGAGCTACGTTCGCGTCCCAGGACGGCAGGGGGATGCGGAGCACCAGGTGTGACTCCTACCGTGCAGACCAGGAGGCCACGCGAGAAGGGGAAGTGGTTTTGATGTTGGGAAGCAGCAAACCGCATGAGAAATGCCGCGGTTTCGGCGGGGCTGCCCGTGTGGAGCAACGCAACATGTGCCACGCAAACACCCCCTGTGCTCCCCCGAGCAGGGCCACAAACCCAAGCCAGGATCTATGGGTCATGACGCCACTGTAGGACATTGGATTTTGTAAGCATTGCCCCAGCGCAGAGGACACGTTACTCATACTTGAAGTTCGCAACACATCCCATAATTGGGAACTCCACTTTGACGAGCACTCTGGTGAAATAACATGATGAAAAACACAAATAATGGTTTCAAAAAGCCCATTCAGAGCGCCATTATGCTCCCTGTCTGGCACGAACTACAGAAACACAACCAGGAACACAAAGACAATGGTAAATACAGTCAGAACCCCCAAACTGTAGTGTTACTACTAGAGCGAAGCCGTTCTCCATCATCGCCACCAATGCAGGAGCCACCAACTGTCTGCAGTGCTCAGTCTTTCCCCAGTCACAGCCCTCCATGACCTAAATATCCACCGATTAGGACTTCCATACATTTAACTCTTCAAGGGCCCGTCCTACGATGAACTGAACCTCCTGCTCTCCATGCAGCTCCTTGCACACCACACTCAAGGACAACGGCCACTCACTCCATTTTCACAGGAAGACTCCCCAAAACCATTTCCACACCACCACACCACGCATTCAGTAGTGGAAAGACACAGTAAATACTGTGCTAGAAGGCAGGATTTAACACAAAAGCAGGGCACAGATGGTGGGTCTGCGCACACGGATTTACGTTACACTTCACGTGGTCTACCAAGAAAAGGAGTCATCCAGCTCCCTCAGCACACGCACACTGGAGTGTCCCCGTGCTCAAGGTGTTTGCCAGGTCGATACACTGATCCAACTCTGTGCTGACGCAGCTCATCCCAGGGTGGGATGTGATGGGAAAACAGGCTGTGCTATTGGAGGGAGCCAATAGGACCACGGGAAGCACAACGTGGAACCGGACTCCAAATGCTGCCTGCCTTGGTCCAACCTGTAGTGTCCTGTGCTCTGCAGAGCCTGTGATTTAAATACAACTTTTTTTTTTAAAAAAAAAAAAAAAATCATTACCAATAAAGTAACCACAGTTGCATCAGCTGGCTTCCTCAAGACCATGGGATTTCAGCTGGTCACTCAATACATGTAACCCAATAATCCAATTGTTTCTGATGAGCAGTGAAGCAATTCCTTCAGACCTTACTATAGTTTTTGTGGCAGGGGCATTTTGCTTGTCACATTCACATTTTTAGTGGAAATGAAACTTCAACTTACCTCACACTTAAACTAAAATGTCCTGTTTTGACTTTCATATGGAATATATAAGCATAAAATATTTGAGAGGAGAAGAAAACAACAAGAAAATGAGCACAGAACAATAGCTCTAGAAAAACAGAATTCAATTTTAACAATGAATTGCGAATTTCTAAAACAGAAAGGGAGGTGGGGAGAAAGGAGAAGGCATCCTGTGTCCTGGTGGGAATTCCTGGACCTAGGGCAAGGATTATTCCATAAAGGTTCTTTGTGGCAGCCTGCAAACCAGCCCCGTCACCTATTAGGGGAAGCCTGCAAGCAGTGCCAACCTCTAACACAGCTTGTTCCAAATAAGACACTGCAAAGGAACCCCGGTTCTGTTCTGTGCCCAAGAAGACTGAAACCAAGTTTTCCTCATCCCACTTCCAAAGGGACAAGCTGAAGAGGTGGCCAGGCAGGGACTGCCGTGATTTTGAGTGAGTATCCGCAGGCTGTTAAAGCACTACGGCTAACGGCAAGCCACGAGCAGGAGGGATGGGTTGGTTGGGATTTCCTTAGAGAACCAAACCTGGCTCCCACCCTGGGAACAGAAGGGAGTGATTTATTCCCAAAGGCAACGCAGGGACCCTCTTGGCTCAGCAAGAAGTTTAGCTGGCACGATTAGCACATCTAGCCCCAATATTTCTAGGTGCACAGAGTGGGTAAGAGCCAAAAGGAGTGATCAGAGCAGGTCACATCTGTTCTTTTTCTTTGCTTTTTCCAAATTCCCGCCTTTCACACTTTCGCCTCTGGCGTTTAAGGTAGGTTTCTAACTTTAAGTTTCTTGAAAGCAAGATATGAAACCGCAGAAATCTGCATAACTCCCTCCCTCAGACTCCTGCTCTTGTTGTTCTCATCGCTGATTTATCTCATTGCTTTGAGCCTCCGGCTCAAATGAAAACAGACGAATTTCCCAAGCACGCCAGCCTTTCTGCACAGCTGCTGCAGCTTGGAAGAAGTCTAAGCACTGCTCCGGGGGGAAGGGAAATTGGCTGGGTCACACAGGCAGGCACCTCTTCTGGGTCCAAGAACAGGGTCCAGCCCTACAAAGCTCTGCATATTCCTGTTAAACATCATTGGAGATTTAGCCGAAGCATTAGATAGAATTTATCACTTGTGTATTTTTTTTTAAAATCATTACACTATTACTTAGCAGGGCAGCAAGCCAAACCATCAGTTGGACAGGGATGAAGGGGAAACCTCCAGCTCTTCATCTCTCGCACCAGGCAGGTACAATATAGGACATAAACATGAGTCTCTGTCACCTTGTATTTGCTTTTCAATTGGCTTAATACTGAGACATGTTCGCAATGCTGACACGAGGAGGGGCAAGTCCATATGTTCCTGGAAGATGCCAGAGATACGACCCTGTTCCTCATACTTCATGCAGGATAAAGCACAGTGATGGTCACAGCGATTTTTAGTCCAACGTATGCCATTTATAGTGGGGGGCTGGAAGAGCAGGGGGGGGAACCGGCCCGCTTCCCTCCCGGCTGCACGGGCGGGCGTTGCACACTTGCTCACACACGGGCCGCCCGTCCCACGGGGCGCAGCGCCCAGCACCACGCACAGCTCAGCTCAGCACCAGCCTTCCGGGCTCAACACCAGGCTCCCCAGAACCGTAACTGCCCAAACCCTACTGCAGGTGCCGGCAGCCTCGCAGGGATCCCGCCTTTGTTCCACAGCACGTTATTTTCCTAAACACCTTGTACATAACGAACGGTGTTTAACCAGTAAACCTCTGCACGCGAWTCACCTTAAGGGCTGGATGTTGTTAAGAGCACAGAAGCAACGGCAGCGGCAAGACGTTCCTGCAGGCGTTTCAGAGGGCACCAAGGACAAACRTTTAGAAACAAGAGCACAGCGAGGAGGTGGAGGGGGGTCTGACGGAGGTGCCGTGGTGACTGCACGGCCGTTGTGCAGTGCCGGCACGCCGGGGAGCCGCGTCCCGGTGCCCCCCCAGCCCGGCACCGCAAGGGACACAGGAGCACGGGCAGCCCGCCACGAGGCAGGCGGGCGCAGCGCGATTCTTGCACCGGGCACCACTGCCGAAGCGCTTCGATCAATACCGTGATCGCACTGCAGTTCAGGTCCCGTGACAACGGGAAAACTGCAGCGAGCAGATTTAAGGCCAATCAGCTGTCCAATGATCACACAAAGCGAGGACACCTTTGGAGATGTTTCTGACAACTGTTGTTGTAGGCAGACGTTTCTGCTCGCGCGGTGTCCAGGCACGGTGCCTCACAAAGCCCCGCCAGCCCCCGCGTGCAGATGCTGCCACCGGCAGCGGGTTCCTCTCACTGCGCACTGCTGCTCCCACCCACCGCTCACCCCGCACAGCAGCCGGGCGAGCAGCCCTACCCCGCTCAAACGCGAGGACACCCCGGAGCCGCGTGGGAGCGGGTCTGGGAGCCATGCACCGGAGACACCACGGCATCCACCAGCTCAACAGCCCCAAAAGCTCCACTATCGGGGTTTAAACCACTCGCACAGCGCTAAACGCCACCAAATACACCCGATTCTGCCCCAGTAAGAGCATGGCACCCAACGCGCCAGCATCTGCTCARACACCATTTTCCAGACGATACCTGAGGAGACAGGAGAGCCGCCGTGGAAAGCCAGGCTCTGCAGCAGACGGCGGCACGAGCATCGCCCCCAGCACCACCCCCAGCCTCGCTCGTTAATCAACGCACGAAGCCCGGCCGGGTTTCCTTACGGAGCAGCGCGCGGGCTCCAGGTCCCTTGAAGRCTGCCCGTGCTCTCCGGCTTTGGGGCCTCCCGAATAGCCCCAGCGCATCCAGATCCGGCGCTACAGGCGCTGCGTGCGAGCATCCATACTCACACGCACAGCGACGTTCCGGCGTGCACGGACGCGCTCCTCGCGGGCGGGCGGGCGGCAGGAGCTCGCCCGGCCCTCACAATGCCAGCCCCGCCACGGAAGAGCACAAGTAGTTTTGGGGCCTTCCCGCGGTTTCCATGGAAACACGCGCGGAAGGGGAGGGGGCTCCGCAGCGGCAGAGGCTGCTGGTGCACCGGGAGGCTTTACCGGGCGGGAGAGGCTCCGCCGGGATCCCACCCACGCCGGGAAGAAGGGGCTGCTGTGGGGGAACGGGCGCAGCCCCGCGGGGATGGCACGGGAGGGTCCCATGGGAGGCGGGGGTAGCGCTCCYGGAAACGAGTGCCGTGCACGGGGAGAAGCCGCAGGGCCCGAGAGGAGCTTCATCCGCACGCGGACGTTCTGCACAGACAGGAATTAGCTTCAGTTTTGATTGCAGATTGGTTGACAAGGACAGACCTGATGCAGAGCTAAGACTGGCAAGGGTGACCAGTTTCAGGAAAGCRTGAAAGGGAGCGAAACGTAAGTTACCTGGTCCTACAGCACCGCTCAAGGCACTGGAGTTTACGCTGGGGATGGTACTTGAGACAACCGTGCCTGGATGCACCAGCACAAAGCTGCGCCCGCGTACACRTAGTCTGCACTAAACACACCCTTAAAGGCTTTTATTCTCATTAGCAGGAGAAAAGGACTTGCCAAATACACAACACAGACACCACATGTAATGGGGGAAAAATAGTAATAATAATTAAAAAAAACAGTTTCCTTCTTTGAGACAGAAATAAAGGATGAAAGTAACAAAAGTCGACAAGTGCRTGGCTGTGTGTTACTATGTGATCCTTTTGCAATCTGCTTGAAGCTCTCGGTTATAATTGTTCACACTCAAAGAAATGCAAAATTAATCTAAAAGCTCCCAGCAATAAGGAGATCGCTGATAACCTCTTGCCAGACAAAGAAAAAAAAGAGACATAATTAAAAGAGGAGAGGCCATTGTCAAGCACAAATGAACACCCAAGTCAAGCACCCAGCAGAGCCCTGATCAAGGAGACACCTGGTACTTGTTGAGCACTGAGGGCTGCAGTCACCTGCGAGCGCTGCTGCCCAGCCAGGCCACGGCTCCGTGTGCGGCACTGAGACCTGCAGGGGATGCTCCACATGCAGCACTGAGACCTGCTGGGGATGCTCGGTTTGCAGGGCTGAGACCTGCTGGGGAGGCTCCACATGCAGCGCTGAGACCTGCCGGGGACGCTCGGTTTGCAGGGCTGAGACCTGCTGGGGACGCTCGGTTTGCTCAGTGTTAAAAGCCCCAGCAGTTTCACGCAGCAAAACTCACCAGAAACCCCCAGAGAACAAAGAGGATCATTCAGGCCACTTGGGAACATTCCGCTAACGAGAGAGGCTTTTGTAGGCACTAATAATATTTAGCTAAYAAATACATTTAAAAAAAAAAAAAAAGAAGAAGAAGAAAGAAAGAAATAAAGAAAGAAAATACAGTTGCCATTTTGTCCCGGAGTTACACAAGTGCCCTGGCTTCCCGAGCAAAAGGGGTGGCAGGGAAACAACACAGGAGCACCCGCGCTCCTGCATCCGGGTGAACGCGTCACTGTAAGACATCGCTGATAAACCCGTTTATACCGGTGAATGTGCTGTATTTAACTGCACCACGGGGGGCAGATCACACCCGCGGGCACCTGCAGCAAACACTTCAGAGCGGGTCCCAACGCGCGGGCCGCCCTTTGGGCTCCCGCAGAGGCGCGAGGAGCGGCTGGGTTAGCRCCCGGCCGCACTAGCAGCAAGTGTATGGAGGGGTGCGCAGAGCCGGGTCCCTTCCCTTTCTTCTCCTATCCACTMGCACGGGGATTAGCGCCCTGCCGCAACTAGCAACAAATGTATCGAGCGGTGCGAAGGGCCCTTCTTCTTGTAGCCACTCGATCGGCAACACCAGGAAAGTGACCAGCACTTCCTGGAGGTCCCTAACCCTGGGAAGGCACCTCTRTGAGCTTCCTTTCTCCTCCCAAAACCAGGAGAAAGAGAAACTAAAAAGGAAAGCAGCAGCAGAAACCAAACGACTTGCACATTTCTTTACACTTGACTTTGCAATTTCTCCTTTGGCTAAATTTATCAGGATGAAGAGTCATGGACTCACTTCCTCCAGGATCCAGCGCAAATCATTATTAAAGCAGGGGGTTTAAATGGCCTGTGACTTCATACACACACAAAGATGGTCTTTGTGTGGAAGGAAGCACCGTGGGGTGCTCTGAACCGAGCCCAAACCAGGCCGAGGCTTTACATACACGGGGATATATGTACCCACCTCAGCAACCATTACCTTTAATAATCCAGCCCTTATGATGAGGTGATCTGCTGCTGCTACACAAATTTAATCATAAAAAAAAAARAAAAAAAAAAAAAAAAAAAAMAACCACTGTGTGTTTTAAGAGCAACAGGAAAAAATACTTGTTCAATCACCCAGTACAGGGAAAAAGTCGAGCAGCAGAGACCAGCCAAGGGCGTCTCGACAGCGTGTGCTTGTTTGGACACCCAAGGAGCAGGTCCCGAATCCATGGGCTGCTCCAGGGGGTTTGGGGCTGCCGAGGTCCCCCAGCAGGAGCAAGGCTCTGGGTTGCCCATGAAGCTGGGGTGTCTCCAAAAGGAGGAACCAGGAACCTCATCCGCTCACCCTGCCCCATTCCAGTCAAGGGGCTCCGGAGACACGAGGAGGCAGGGAAATTCCTGCGGGAATCCCCTGCGGAAGCACAGGCAGAACATCACTGGCACTGCACAAATGGGCTCCCCGAGGAAGTCAGGGTCTAAGGAGAGCAGAATATAAAATAATGCCAGAAAAACATAAAGGCACACGCAGGGGGCAGACACTGCTGAAAACATCCTGCCATAGTAGCATTTTGTGCAAGAAGAAACAGAAAAGACAAGGATTCTGCCATGCAGATCCACCCGCACTGAGCAGGGAGGGTATCCGTCCAGGAGCTGTGCCCTTAGAGGGTTTGAATTCATCTTTCCAAGCACTTCCAAAGAACGCAGGTGCCACAGCCAGAGCTGCAGCCCCCGGAGTCTCTCCCGCAAGCAGAAAAGCACCAGATCGGCTTTCAGAGCGCTTAAAAATCGCTCTGCAAAGTATCCCTGGGCACAAGCAAAGAGGCAGGTGGGCTCCTACACACATTTATGCCAAAATAACATTGGTTCCAGACCAGCAAAAACAGCAACAGGCGAATTTCTGTGCAGAAAGCAGCACTGTAACTTAGACGTTGTGATTAGAATAACAATTTTGGTATGGACCATTACTCTACTACTGATGTATGAAAAAATACTTTTGCATTCAAAGTTTTATTCAGCAGTTTTTGCAATCATTTGCAATGTGCACATTTTCATGTAAAACAAATCAAAGTTGGTCTTTCCCCCCTTCCCTTTATTTCTCCTTGTAAAGAGAAAGGTCACCATTCACCCAACTGTCCATTTTTCTACAAATGACCCCGTTTCCCTGCCAGGAACCAGCAGCAGCACACTTGTCTAGCATGGCAAAGCAGCACGTATTGCTGAACCAAGGCGAAAGTTTAAATTGCATTGCTGTAAAGAAAAAAATATATATGTAGGCAGTCCTATTAATTTTGGTATCAAATTAACTAATTTGGTATCAATTAAGAAAAAAAAAATTCAGTCGTTCTACAAAGATCTGTAAACTCCAGCCAATTCCAGCCTGCAGTTTGCAGAGCCTTCATGTTGGATCCTGGAATGTGTTCAACCACAATTAATCAGTCCTAATGATAATCTTATTACACCAAAGACTTTTCTGCCCGAAAATCCCAAGGCACTTCATGCAGCAACGTTTCCACCGACACAGAATCAAATATCAATTACAGAAACCCAGACGCCTCCCCTCTGAGCAGGCCAAGCCGGGGCTGCCTTCAGGAACCTCTCAGATCCTTTTTGATAGGAAAGGGAACAAGTTTTACACTGCACCTCCCATCCCCTTCATCAAGGGGCCTTTAAAAGACTCTGGATCCCTTTTTAAACAGGACGAGCCCCTTGGCTCTTAAGAAGCGCAAGGGGCTTTTCCACGGGCCCTCGTGGCAAGCCCAGCACAGCAGCTGGCTCCTGGGCTCGTCACTCGTGCTCTTGGGACGTGGCTCCTCAGGCCCCCCAACACCTGCAGCTGCAGCTCAGGCCTCCCCCTCCACCGGGACTGATCAAGTTGAGCTTCCACAGCTCTTTACCCAGGGCTGAGGTTTAGCATCAATAAACTTGTCATGCTCCTCATCCTCTGGTTTAACCTAATGCTCAGGTACTGGCGGCAGGGGAGGCGGAGAGGTGCAAGGACCTACATTAACCTGTGCACAGGATGAAAGAGAAAGCAGAGCGGAAACCCATCACTGCTAGGTCGAGATGAAGGAGCCTTTCTCCACCTTCCCTCTGCATTCTCTTCAACTTAAAACAAACAAATTAAATAAATAAAAGCAATGGACCTGACAGTGGGTTACGTGGCAAAAATGTGCAGCTCCTCACAGGCAGCAGCACTTACAGACCAGCAGCTGTGCAGCTGAAATACATCCTGAGCTGGGGCTGCTGATGGAAACAACCTGTCCTTAATTTTCCCAGCATTAACAGTGGGGCAGATGTCGAGCATGGCTGCAGTAACCAGTGCAGAGGGACAAGCGAGGCCCTTCGGAGGGGCACAGTCACACAACCCCCAACATGCAGGTTGGGGCAGGAGCCGCGTGCGCACCCCTCGAGCAGGGCTCTGTGCAGCATCTGTGGAGCGGGTGCTCTCCGGCCCTCTGGCAACACCGTTCCCCTGTATTTCTCACTTACTGCAGCTTGTGTGCCCTTTGCTAGCTGTTCAGAGAGACAG
This sequence comes from Eudromia elegans, assembly GCA_003342815.1. Lineage (NCBI taxonomy): Eukaryota > Metazoa > Chordata > Aves > Tinamiformes > Tinamidae > Eudromia > Eudromia elegans. The sequence continues at coordinate 5,693,221 of PTEX01000011.1, read as the reverse complement.
CAACAAGTTGGCACTAAAACTGGTAAGGTAAGAAGTTTCTGATATATCAGATTTTCCCAGCTCATTTTATTAAAAATAAAACAATATAAAAACAAAAGCAGGAACCAAAGTAGAGGTTCTGTAATTCCCCCACACATTCATCACCCCTTGCATTCTGACAACTGCGCATTGGGAACGGCAGTTTCCGGGGCCCAAACACAGCCCCGAGCACCCAGGCCCACCAGGACACCCCGTTGGCGGTGCCAGCTCCTCGCTCCAGGCGGGAAGCGCTCGGCTCGGAGGCTTCCGTGCTTCCCCCACCTGGCACAGCTCAGCGGAGCCCCGGACGGGGCCTCCCGGCATCCTTGCGCTCCATATGCTCCGGGCATGGTCAAATCCCAAGCATTTCAAATGAGTTACATCAGGTTCAGCAAATTACTATTTTCTGCCTGGGCAAAAAGCGCTTTACGACATTCCCGGTTATCACACGTTCTGTGTGTCACAAAAACCCAAGGTACCTCTCAAAGCAGAAACAGCCTGGCCCAGGATCAGGCTTTCCATGGGAAGCAGCAGCAGCCTGGCTTGCACGCTAGCTGCATCAGCAGCGCTGCTTGCGAGAAAACCTCCTCAAAACACCAGAGGAACCTGGGTGCTTTGGAGCCAAACACCCGCGGGCCAGGCCACGTCCCTGGAGAGCCAGGCAGAGCACGAAGCTGCAACAGGCTACAGTGTTTCACGGGGACCCTGCTTGGTGTGAAATGGGGCCTCCGAGGTGTGCCCACCAACCCAACACCGACCCTCGAGACACCTAAAACCTCCCAAGCACCGAGTTCAAACTGCACGAGCCCACGCAGACCAGCGCGGTCTGAGCGGGAAGCTCAGCCCTGTTTAACTGCTCCCAGGCCCTCTACCAGGGACCCCACTTGGAAACCAGCACCCTGCACGCCACGTGGCTCTGTTCCCTGAAAAACAAGTAGTAAAAGCAAGCGTTTTTAAAACTGCTCTGCAGGAATGGACCAGGCCACCCCTTCCAAACAGGACACAACCTACAGAGCACAACCAACCTGCAGCGTCTGGGCTCCCGCTTCAACCCCGCGTTCAGCAGGAGCGTTGTTTCTAACAGCAGCAACTCAGACAATGATTGTGATCGTGGTTTTATCTTCTGCACATTTTTGCTCAAAATCTTCCTAACATAAAAATTGTGGGGGTTGATATCTTTTATGAGCACAAGGAACAGCACTGTCACAGCATACAAGTTTTTTTTCATACATATACATAAAGTCTCACAAGTGCCTTAAGAAAACAGTTTGGAAACAAAGCGTGATGAAGCTGAGGAGGGAAATCAACTAAACAAATATAGTATTTTTAATCCAAGAAATCATTTATTTTCTTTTAATCTTCAAGCATCAAGTGTCATCTGGTGGACTGATACAGAACTGCACGGGAAGTAGCAGCCCATACAGCAGGGACACACACACCAGCAAGGCAAGCAGAGAGGCCATCCTCACCTGTAGCGTGCAACACGTGGGACAGCCGAGGCGCCAGCCCTCACCAGGTGCCGGCCATCACACTGCCGGCAGCACCCCGGCCCTGTACTGCCTTGCACAGCTGGAGGTGTGCGGAGGACAGTTCCCTGGGGCTGCCTCTCAGCAGCGCTAATGAAAAGCGTGCCCTTGCCACCACGCGCTGGCACGCGCAAGCCTACGAACCCGGCACGTCCCTCAAAACGAAAAAACACGGCAGACATATGTGTAAGGGGGGAAGGGTTCCTGTTTTGGAGCTGGGAAGGCTCCATATGTTTCCAGATAAGGCACTAGGAAAAAGGGAAAAAAAAACACCCTTTTTTTTTTTTTTTCTGTAACCTGAGATGCTGGAGTAACTGCTCGAGAGCGGAACTGGAGCCTTCAAGGAGAACAGCTATCTTCAGTGAGACGTCAAGCCTGTTTTCCCTCAGGAAAAAAACAAAACAGGCTTCAGATGTCTTAATCAAGGCCGAAAGGAGCGCTGCAATTCTTTACAGGAGGCAAATACCGAACCCTAAGCCATGCTTCCTACCATTTTTTGTTCCTTTTCAACACATATTTGAGTCTCCTCTCTTTAAACCAGGACTAACTACCCCTGACAACACAATTAAAACATATATCCTTCCTTATCAGTGAAGTGTGGGTAAGAGGCAGAGCCAAGGAGAGGCAAGAGACTACAACAAAATCCCGACAAAACTACAGAGGGAAAAACAGTCTTGCCGTAATCACCACCAGAAAGAGAACAACTTGCCACAGCTCCAACCTTTAAAATATTTGTGAACTGCCGTTTTAGAGACCCCATTTATGAAATACATATTTCCTGACCTTGATAAGCGAACCCTGGGGCAGACGCCTGTGGGAAATGCTCCGGATCAGTTTTTAGGAAGCGGCAGCGCGTAACCAAGTCACAAAGCAGAAGCCAGCGGCTATTGCCCGAGCCGAGCCTACGGCTACCGCTGCGGGCCCCAGCACGTCTCCATCTAACGCCCATGGAAGCACTTCAGCACGGTGCCTTCATAYGCCGGCGGGGACCGCAAACCCTGTGTTTAGGGGCACGGAAAGAAGCCGGGAGGTTTGAGGGAACCAGCAGGGATCCATCCAGAGTTTCCTACAACAGCCGCTTTTTCCAGCGCAGGAGATCTGCGGTCTTGGGAGGACTCACTCGGACGCCAGGCTCTTCCCCACAGGCAGCGCAGCAGCTCCCCGCTGAAGAAATCCTCGCTTCCTGACAGACATCTTAGGGATTCCTCACGCACGATTTTCCCTAGCGTTGCCTTTGGAGCCGTTGCCAAGAACGCCGCCTGCCAGCACAGTAGTAGCTCGGCTCGCAGCGCGAGAGGAGGGGGAAAAGCCACTCCAAACAAAACCAGCAATTAGGAATTTCCTGCAGCGGCAGCGGAGCACCCATGGGCAAGCAGCAGAAAACGGTGGCATCAGGAAGGACAGCAGCGTTTTTCCTGCATCAGACTTGACTAAGGCTCCGAAGAACCCAAGACCACCTTTACGACAGGAGTCAAGGCTTTCAAAGCACTCTGGTTGAAGAAAATCATTGCAAAGCTCCTTTCTTTAGGAGAACCCAAATCCTCCCATTTTTTAGAATGCAGCTTCTTACTTTTCCCAATACCCTTGTTAAACACGCACATAACCCAAGCTACTGATCATAAGAGAAAATGTCCCAGATATAAAAGAATGATCCGATACCTTGGATTGTCGCTGTTTTTCCTCCGGTCTTCTTCGGATTCACTAAAATAAAAAAAAAAAAGCCTTCCAAGTCCCAAATATCTGGTCGTCCCAGACGAGCCTATGCTTTTCAGTGCTTTTTGTAAGCAGAGCTGTATATAGGTCTTCTTTGATTCATTCCCACTGTAATGAACTCACCCATCTGACAAGAAAAAACACAAAAACAACAAAAAAAGTTCTGTTCCTACATTTATTTTCTCAATGGAAGACCAGGGTGGAGCAGCCAGAAAGCAGTTGTCTCTAACACTTCCTGCTTTTACTGACCAAAGTCCATCATGCCACCCAAACTATAAAGTCCGTATCAAGCCTGTAATTAGAGAGGATGGAAAAGATAATAGAAAAACAACTTATGATATCCTGTTTTTCCTAAAGATATCGGTATGTTAAAGAAAATCATTAACTGTTAAGCACTCTTGATCTTGACCACGTCACTGCTTTGCAATCTGTATCCTCAAACACTTTAAAAACAACCCAGGAATTACCCAACATCTGAACACGAAGGAGCTGCTGATGTGGCTCACAGGAACTGCAAACTCAGTGCCTTGCACAGCTTTTACAGAGCTCTGTGCATTCTTATGACCTAAACTGTACCAAAACAAACACCGATATTCTTGCAGCACTTAACATGCAATGGAATGAACTAAAGAGAATGCTCTTTTTTTCTTGAGAGGCGCTGATAAAAGTTTTATGTTTTGCTGTATTGAGTCTGCTTATTCTCATCTAGGCTGGCCACAATAGCAGAAAGTGTTAATATCATAGTTAAAAATAGTAGCAGTATTTGKTTTTGAGGTGCCATCCTGTTAAACACAGAGTTAAACACAACTGTGCAGAAAGTATAAAGCACTTCATTAACTATAATAATCCTGGCTAGGTGATTTAAGGCYAGGGTATGCCCTAGTCTACAAACCCACTTCTAATAGTGGGTTAGCTAACCTGATCCCAGATAATAATAATTGTTCGCTAGTGGCAATCCATCCAGTCATAATTTACTTTATAACATACATTACATAAAATAAAGCGGAGTTCATATTACCACGGACCTGCCCATTTGCCCTGAATGGGACTAAGATATTCCATCGTGTACAGAAAAGATTATGTTATTTTCCAAGACCTTCTTTAAAAAAACCATACCCACAACCACTTTTAATAAAGACTTTGCTGTCCTCACAGTCAGCACAACCTCAGCTACTGCGGTTGTTCCTCAGCCTGCTCCGTGTTTTCAGCCCCAAACAGCAAAGTCCTGACAAGTCTGCTCAATGGAAGCTTTGCTCCCGAATTCGGAGACTTACGGAATAAAACAGTCGTTCAAAATTAAACACAAGAATATGTTATTGTTATTTTTCACACGGTCAGTATGACAGAAATTGAGAGGAGGAAAAAATTCAAAGTGTCTGGATGCACCTTTTTGAAAATCTACAGCAGCTTGAACGGCTTCACAAACAGGTTTGCCTGCTGGAAGGTGAATACTCTCTTTYGGACCAAATATTTAGAAAAGAACTGTGAGCATGGGAAAAACATCCTAAGCCCAGAAGAAAGTCATATACACGATCGCTCTCAAGAAAGGATCGTGCTAGAGTTCAAAAMCGAAATCTAATTTAATGAGTTAATTTCTATAGTCAACAAAAGTTGCATTGAATCCGATTTCGGTGCTTGTGGATGTATAAAGACCATGTGCAGGAGAGATAAATGGGTGGGCCAGACAGCAGCAGACCTGTCCCRTTCAGACCAGCTCCAAACAAGCGACCAGACACTCACGATCTTTACTGAGCATGCCACATATCCCAGCCCCAGCGCAGCACCAAGTCCCGTCATTGTGCGACTCCCACAAAGGCTTCCGAGCGCTCCCAGGTTCTGCTTGTAGAAACCCACTGCRAAGGCAACAAACCCTTCATAAATCAGACTTTATCACAAACGCCATTAAATAAACACAAAAGTAACAATGCAGAAAAACTGCAGACTTCCACTTTTTGTTGGTTTTTGTTTAAACAGACCAGCTCAAATCCTGCAATTGTAAGATCCAGCATGAAACTCTCAAAAGGGRAAAAAAATTTGACCATGCAAGTTCATTCCAAGCACCAGCACCAGGAGGTTTAACTGAAGAATCAAGAGGTATGTGCAGTTCTGAATAGACCGGCAGAGTGCCAGGATGGGCACAGATTCAGAGGCACCTCAAGTGTCAGCTAAAAGCAAAGCAAAACATTTTAACCASACACATACGAAGCCAAACAGAAAACATGATGATCTACATTGAGTTCCCTAACACAGAAAACTCAAATCTAGTCAACAAAAACAGTCTTTATAAAAAAAGGCTCCTTATAAACTACTACTTATTATTATTATGATTATGATTATTATTATGGACATAAAACACAGTACATAGATCGCATTCCTTCATGGGATACCTTTTGGAGAGTCAACTATCCAACTGCAACAGGAGTTTGAACATCCCCACCAGGATTTCCAGCCACGTCTCCCTCTTCGGTAAGCGCTTTGGAAGGGCTGCCCTTTCTTCATGGGCACGCGACAGGCCAGGTAATGCCAGGCCTGTCCCAGCCATCCATGGCCTGGCCATGTCCAGCTCCAGCCCCGTCTGCCTCTAAGTGCAAAAACCCTTCAATCATATTCCACAAAAAGTGTCTTCAGGCTTTCAGTGCAAATGACAATTTGGCAGTATTTTGGAAATTGCAATGTAAGATATTCAGAAATCTTTAACACATTTCAGATTAGAAAGACGGATGTGAAATGCTCATCTAGCAGCAGGAACATTTATCAAGCGTGTGTCGGATCCGACCTCCTCTTTTCCTCAGCGCGCTCCCGGCTGGGGCTGGGAGCAGTTTTGCACGTGAGGAGCATTCCCGAGAGGCCTGGGTGCCGTCAGCGCCGCACTGGGACCCCAGCACGATGGGCTTCATTATTTACCCTGTCCCCACACCCACAGCTCCGCAGGCTACACCCACAYGCTGCAGCCTCCGACGGCTGGCCTAGTGCATAATGTTGCTTTTTCCATTGCGAAATAGAGGACTAAAATGCCCTTTTTGGGAAAAAGAAAAAAAAAAAAAAAATAGGTATACAACAGTACGTTCATGTGTTTAACTCAAAATACAACCCCACATGCACACACGCACACCTAAACYCTGCACAGTGAATCTAAAAACAGAAATTTCAGAAGGATGTAAATATAAGCATGAACATTTGTGGTCTGGCCACAAGAAGGACGTGAAGATTGACACTAAGCTAGCCTCTAATTGCAAAAACTCTGCGTTTCTATTAATTTGTAGCACATCATACTACGAACCAAGAAGATGCCACGACAGAAACATGTCTTGGAAGGAGGCCTCAGCAAGGGAACTCTGAGGACGCACGACACCACCAGCCTGGGAGACAGAGAGTGGGATGGGGGACAGAAGCAGGGAAAAGGGAAGAAGCGAGGAGGAGAAAGAGGAGGAGGAGGAGGCTGCCTTCTCRCCCACGGGGCTCCTCGGGCACCCTGGAGGGGGACAGCAGGGAGCTGGGATAAACCAGACAAGCCACTGGAGGTTTGAATTTCAGCTGATAAAGCTGATGGAATAAATCAGAGAACAGGAGAAGACAGGGTCACCTAATGAGTTTGGCAGACCTGGAAAATAATTTTAGCAGCTGGCTTCTGCACGGCTGAGAAACCCAACTGGTGCAGGCGCARAGCACAGGTTGTGGACCAAAAGAAAGACTCTTGCTATTAAGATTTAAGTTCATTAGGCACATTTCACCATCCCATTCCCAAATTACAGGCAACAYCTACAGCTCTCGAGTTTCCAACACGCACGGGACAGAAGACAGAGCATCACCTGACGGAGGTCCTGSCACCATAGCTCATTACTGAGATCATGCTTGAGCTCTGACATTGGTTTTGTTTCAAAGCTGGTTTTCCTTCACAGCACATTCTTTCCTGCCCAATATTCCCYTGCAGCAGACACTTCTGTTCCTCCTAATAAAAATAAAACCACCTTTTCCATATAGATGAGACAGAGCAAGCAGCAGRAGCAGCAACTCCTGCTCCTGCAAGCCCACGTGTGACATGAGGACTGCTGAAAGAACCACTGATTCCCAGCTCAGGACAGGCACGGTCCACAGGAAACACACTAGCTCAGGAAACACACAATACAGGCCCAAATKCAGCTTGCTGCCTCGATGCATGCCGAGCTACTGCACTGGAGATGCCTGCAAGGCTTTTCTCAGGAAGAAGGAGGGTTACGTCTTTAACGGGTGTCCAGCTGATGAGGACGCCGATACTCGGTGCGCCCAGCGTGGCGGGATTGGTGCATGGTACACGTCAGCGGGAGGCGGCCGTCCCGCGGGATTYGGGATGCGCTGGCAGAGGGAATCCTGCTCGGAAACGGGAGCGCCGCGCGTGCCCGGCACCGCTGCGGCCACAGAGCGTCGCAGCGCGCCGAGCACGGGCGCCCGCGGAGGCGGCACCGCAGGGAGCGCGCTGCTCAAGGGCAGAAACAGAGCGACTCGGGACGCATCACCACACCAAAGGCACGAAGCTCTTTTCTTGTCCCAAGGACTAAAAACCAGGCAGGGGGACTCGCCGCAGGATACTGCTGAAGGGTATGCAGAGCAGCACGCAAAAAACCAACACTGCATCTCCCCCGCTATAAAAATAGCTAGAGAGAGAATTCTAAGGGCTGTTTGGGTTTTATTTTTATTTTGCCCCTAAATGTACAATTAAATGTATAATAGCAGTCCYAAATGTGCTCCATCCACAAGAAAATTTCCATTTCAGTGCAGATTGCTCCTGGGARTTTATAACCACTTCTGCTTTAGCCTATAATCCAATCTTTATGTAACTGAAGTGGGGAGAAAACAGAATAAAGCCAACTCTTGGTGCTAGTTCTTCCATAATTATTTGTTACAAAATTTTCCACATCTCAAGTGGCAGCTGTGGCCACTGGCACAGCTTAGACACTGGGCTAGACTGGTGGTTAACACAACGGTTCCTATATCCCCARTAGGCACTTCCACAGTTTCCCTGTCCCAACACGAAGGGGACAACAAGGGCAATTTTAAAAACACCTTTCAGGGCTTGCTGGGAACTATAAAGGCATGAGGCTTCCCCCAAGCAATGGGAGCAGCCTCTGCGCTCCTCCACGTGGAGCTGCTTCCATGGCCACCAGGCACGACCACGAGCAAGGCCGCATGTCCCATGTCCCCGCGGGGCACCACAGCCAGGCGCACATTTACTTACGAGGGGTCTTTCTGTCCATCAGTGGGTCACCTGCAGCCACGTGYAGATTCATTAGCACCCGAAGAGCGGCAGGCAAGCCGTGCATTCCCTCAGGGAAGCTCAGGAGAGCCTCCGGGAAGCGCAGCGGATGTCAGGAGTGTGTGGTGAGACCTTCCCAGGTGAACCCGCCTGCTCCTGGACCTGTGGACATTTCCCAGGTGGGAAAAGAGGGGATCTAAAGAGAAGAGCCCTCGCTGCTCCTCCACATGCGCTGCCAAYGTCCCGACACGCAGCTCGGCACGGACGCAGCCAGGGGCACCACCTTTAACCAGGTTGGCTGTGGCAGGGCCTCCCATGGGAATGTCACCGAGGGGGTGGCCTCCTGCTCCCCGAGGGCAGGGATCACCCCGGGGCTCGGGGCAATGGCAGCACCCAAGCAATGAGCACGTGGAGGGGGGGCCCTGCCAGTGCTCGGGGGCAGCGCTCCGGAGCGAGACRGCTCCGCTTTGGCTGGCACTTCCCATGCCTCTGTTGCTCAGCTCCCTGGACAGCTCTCCCTTCCCTTCTGCAGTGTCCACAGCGTGTTTCCAACACGGGTCATCTACAGGTCTTCTCTTCTACAAGCATCTGACTTCTTGGCTTGTTTAAAACCCTCTTTCTTCACAATCTCCTCCTATCTCACCCAATGCTTTTGGCACTTCATTTACTCTCTCCTTTGCTGTCTTTGTGTCTCAATCTCCCCCTTCTACTACTCCATCCACTTTTAAGTCTCACACAGATATTTTTACCCAGCCATTTGAAGCTTTGGGTGAAACTCAAATCACAAACACCGTCCAAATGCAGAGCAACAGTAGCAGATAACCTGATACTTCAGGAAAACTTACTCTGGGTTACTGCCCTGCTTGCAGAGTGACAACTAAAATAGGGTGAATGGGTCATTCCTACCAAACATGGTGAATCCATATTTGGAAGCCTCTTCGTGCCTCCTTTCCCCTCTCCTTCCCCAGCTCCAGTGTTTAGTACAGTAACTCTCACCCTGCCCAATGCCCCAAATGATTGCTGAAGTAGCAGGAATCTCATGAATGTAAATATTTGCTCGGGGTTAAGTTACGAAGGGAGAATTTCTCCTCAGAGCCTGCAAGCTCAAAAAGGGAGAAGAAAGAGGGGCCAGGATTTAAAAAAGAAAAGATGAGGCCCAGTGTTAAATTCCTTCATCACAGCTGGACACCTGGGTGATTTTCTAAAGTCYGGAATGAGTGCAAGAAGCCTTTGAGGTGCAAGTGATGTCTAGGTGTCTCTTGGCCTTCCCAAACACACTGAGATTGCTTTTTGGTCTTTCAGAGGTTAAACAGATTCTTCCATAGGAAAACTGCTGGCTCCAGAAACCTTCATCCTCGTCCCCTCTGCAATGGGTGGGGGCGTTTGCTGCACACACTGCACCCGAAYGCTCTGTCTCCACGTGTTGGCTTCCTAATAACAGGCTGACATGTCAGTCCAAAGTCTAAGTGCTTTAGCCTTATGCATTAACTAGCTAGATCAATGAGTATCACAAAGCAACTGCAGGTACACTTGAAGCATTGGCTCTGTAYGCTTTGTTTCAGCTATACCCAAAAYGCTTTGGGAGAAAAATGGCAAACATGAAACARGACTCACTCCRTCATGAAAGTATTCTCTACTCGAATGCTCAGTAAACCAAGAATTCCTAAGAAGAGGCATCAAACCAAWCTCTGAGGAAATTCGAGAAGAATCACAACACAAAGGAAAAGATTCATCATTTTAAAATACAGCCTTAATAATCATTCATTCCCACGGTGAAGCTCACAAGGACCTAGAGTGTTTAATAGCTCCTTGTCTCTCACAACAGTTTCCTGTAGTCTGCTCCATCCTCCCTGCAAGCGCCTTGAAGATTGCCATCCACAGAAATGCCTCTTCCTGCTAGGAACGGGCTTGAAAACCATGAATTGTACATTATCTCACTCACGGGCTGATGACAGCTTCTCACTCAGTGCAAAAAGCTTGCTTCGAAACAGCAGCTGATACTTCCCTTGAAGTCTGATGCACAGCCGAGAACTCTGAACATTTCTAAAAACATCTCGAGAACGGGCACAGTTCTTGCTTTGAAAAACAAACCCGGACTCGTCAGCGCCACCAATGCACCCCACAGCCCTCAGTATTAGGAGCTTTATCACAGAACAGATATCACATTTTATCCCTTCTACAGTATCTTTAAGCTGCCAGTCTACTGTCAAAGAGCTGTTGGTTTCTCAAAMGTTCATAACCAGAATACTGACCATACCATGGATGGGGGAAAGAGACGGAAGGAAGAAAAGTCTCCTGCTGATACACATCCAGGCAATCCTGAGCTATGTGCCCCATGCAGCAAACAGGCCCCACCGCTTCCCTTAGTGCTGTCATCTCTCCTGTTAAATTCTGACCTCTATCACAGTCCAACCACGRTCGCTACCTGGACACTTTGCACCATTACTCAGTGGTGCTTCCAGCTCCATGGGCACCGGTGCAGCCCGTGGGGCAGACCCTACAGGAGATGACTGAGGTTGCCCTGTGGAGGTCTCCTCCTCTCCTCCGCCTCCTCTCCTCGCTCCTCGCCCACTGCCCTTTCCATAACCACATCAGCAACTTTCTGTGGCGCACTAGGGTGTAAGCCCAGGCAAATAATAAGGAAAGAGCAGCCCACAAAACAAGGAAGTGGCTATTTACAATAAAGTCAAAAATATGGTTGCATTTCATAGGGAGAAAATTTAAAAAAAAAAAAAGGAAAAGTAAGGAAGGAAACGTGGGCACAGAAATGTTTTGAGAGGTGGTGGTCGGACGTCACAGAGGCTTCAGCTGGTGCCAGGTCACACCTGCATGCACTAGGCCTGTCTCTGGTAACTACTGCCACAACTAGCAGCAGCAACAGGTTACGGATACCTGAACTGGCACTTCCCACTTCTCTTCCATTCTCTTCCTAGCGGCCGTACTGACGAGGGCATGGAGAGAAGCAATTCCTGTTCGTTCCATCTACCACAGTAYGGGGCAGCAGCTCTTTGCGCTCCCCTGCTCTTGAGAGGAGCAGCCACCAGCATCTCCCAACTTCGGGTTGGATGAAAAATCTCTCCCCAGGAAGTGAAGTCCAAAGAGATGGAGCATCTTAAGGCAGTGCGAAGTGCAAAATGCAGATGTGGCTTCTTGAAACCTGGCTCCTGKGGGAAGGCTGGGGGGCGAGGGGAGGGAGGACCAGGAATTTCCGAGCGCTTCCCCRTCACCTCCACTGTTGTTCGCCCAACAAAGCCCCGCTCAGGTTTCGCTGCTCCTGAGCTCCCAGCTCCAGCCRCCTCCCGGGCACTGCGGCTCCCATCCGTGGGGCTCCAGGCCCCACCCCACGGCGGGTTCAGGGTGCAACGCTGGGGGACCGGGACCGCCCCTCACAGGCGAGCACAGAAGGGTTGGCAGGACAGCACAGGCCAGTCCTGAGGACAGGCGGTGGGTGGCTCAAGAGCCGCCGCGCCGGGCACAGGGCAGGCTCAGATCCACCATCCCACTCCCAAGCCCTCTCTTCTCCCACTACCTCCCGTCACTTTATCTTGGCATCTCCAAAATTCTCTGTCTCGCTTCCCACATCTGAAAAATAAATTAAGTTTTTATTTAAAGAAAGCTTTCAAATATTTGGGAGAAGCTGAAACAGAAGAGAGATTTTTGCAAATGGCATCAATATTAGCCATTCTGCCATAGTTGTAAACCAAGGTCTCACAAGTGAAACATTTGTTTTCACATTAAAATTTGATGACACCAACACAAACAACTACCACAGCAGTTATTTCTGCTTTTAAGCTGCCACACTATGTGCTCCTCTCAGACAAACTATCACCTGCATAATTGATAGTTCAAGGCTCTAACGCAGGATATGCATCCAGCCCTGCAAGTGCCAAGTGTTCATCCATTAGATTCTACCAACCCCCTCTTCTAAATAGTCCAGCTTCTTTGAGTTTTCACTATTTAGTGAGTGAAAAATATTTAAATAACTACAAAACATCTCGAAGAAGTAACTGAGGCTTATTCAAAACCACTTTTAATGCTCACAGCTCTGYTTTAGTAGGAACGAGTTTGCAGAAACGATGCTAATCCCATCGCAGGGGCACTTACGCCCCTGTCAAGGCTCATGTGGACTAYGTAGCCTCACTGACACTAACCAAAGCAGGACCATCGGCACCAGCACTACCACCAGCCTTCATCTTGTTGCAACAGAATCCTCCAACGCAAAAAGGTGCAAATGATTTTTCTTAAGAAATGCATTTTGAGTGGGRAAGGCCCCGTCGGTCAGGAACATGAGCATTCACCCAGTGTCTACTGAACTGGCCACTTGACGGGTACACAGACGGACAAAGTTATCTCCAACAATKGCCTAAGGAAGTCGGTTGCTGATTCTCCTTTGAAACCCACCCATTTTACATGGCATTTCAGAAGATGGCAACTCCTAAAGCTCCCCATCCCACAGAGCCTGCTTGAGAGCAAGGCTTCCCCAAACCAAACACATGAGCACCCCAAATCGCAGAGCTAGGTGAATGACACCCTTGGGATGACTTGGAGAAGCCCGGGGACAAAGTGGTTCATAAAACACTGCAGTGCAAACAAGGCACAAATAAAGCCCGAGCTCTTTCAGTTGTATCTTTCCAGTCCTTCCTTTCTGGACTTCAACAACCTGCTCCTTGGCTGCCAACCCAAGACGCTCTTCTCCCTTCTCACTCACCCTACCAAGCACACCCTATGGAAGGTGCCTCTGGGATCCTCACCGTTATGTTTTAATTAACGATTTTTAAAGATCTGTTTGCATGTAACCTTCTTCACTGCACCTCTGAGATGCTTCAAGACCAAACAAGCTTTCAAGTCCCAATCTCTTCGAGCACTGTCACTTCAGCTGATACATGACAAGGGACACGCAGAAGATCTCAGGACTCTGGAGGTCTCCTAAGCCTTTGCAACCTTGCACCGGATGGACCCAGCACTGGTGTTTGCACGTGCATAAGGAGGCAGAGCTGCCCTGGGAAGAGAGCCTGGGTCTGCAGACATTACAGACACACATCTAGGTGCAGGGAGCTGCACTGAAGGGGACTGGAAACRCAAACTCCAACTCCATGGAAGAATGATTTAGGTCAAGACTATGCGAGCTGAGAGACTTCCTCAGAAAAGAAATCTTTAAATAATACATATGGAATCTTCTTGTATTATTATTATTTTAYCTCTACTTTGGGGAAGTATGTGATCAAAGCCACAAGAGCAAGCAAGCTTCTTTTCTACGGATTTGGGGTAGATGACCACACTCTACAAGCTGCGACTCTGAGAACAGAAACCACGCTCTCCTTGCAGACAGCCACAGTGGACAAAACTGCACAACCGTGCGATCTGGGGGGTTTTTACAGCCCCTGCCCCCAGCACCTAACTCAAGAACTGCAGCCCTTTCTGTAGCTGGCGCGGTGGAACGGCTCCCACGTGCCCTCGCGGCTCACCTCGGAGCACGGCTCTCCACGCTTGGCACCCCGCGACTCCAGGAGACGCCAAAGGACAGACCGTCCAGGCTCCCGGGGCCAGGGCACAGGGTTTGCAATGCGCACGGTCTTTCCCGGCTCATCCTGGCCTTAAATACCCCAAGAAGCAGCAGTGCGAGAAACTTAGTATTTTCGAAAATAGACAATTTGTTTCAGAAGTAGGAAGTCCTTTAAATTCAGTGTGGTTTTTGTCATCTTTCTCCATCTTCACCAAGCTAGRGAGATACACACTATGAAGAACTGTGCTATAAAGAAGCCCACCCAAGACCTAAACCAGCTTGCTTACTTGGGGGMACGGCTTTATCAGCACATCTCTGCTGGTTTGGGTGCCACCTGCATTCCCAGAACACCCTAACCACTAAGACCAGGCTATCAGTAAAAATACACCTCTTATAAAGAGCACAAAACCGCCGTTATCGGCACATTTGCCGCCACACACACTGTATTCATGCTCTGCACCCTTCCAGCTTGGGCAATGAAGTGAGCGCGGGTTGCTGGCTTTGCTGAAGCAAACACAATTATTTCTCATTGTAGAGCCATTTTCCTTTGTGTCCAAACTCCCCAGCRCTCGCGAGGGAACCGAGGCAGCGCRTGTGCCTTTAACACAGCTCAGCCGCCCTGCGCCTTTGGAATGGAAAATGTGACTTAGGTGCCGAGGTTCAAATGCAGCTACGGTGGATGTATGCAGCCAATTCTCCAAACACGAGTCTCGTACGGGTTTTAGGGGGTTTTTTCTTTTCTTTTCTTTGCAGGAGAATGTGGGGCTTGCAAGAGCCAGCCAGCTCAATGCAGCAGAGCATTATGGCTCAGAGGTTTCCAATTTGCAGCCAGAAATGGTTTACATTATGAAGCACTAACAGCTCCAAAAAGGTATTCAAGAGAAAGAAAGAAAGAAAGAAAGGGGGAAAAAAAGAGAGGGGAGAGAACTTGGCGTTTCACGAGCGCCTAAGAACGGACCGGCAGGAGGCAAATTTGATCTCCCCGCCGTTAATAACCGCCCTGCCGAAACAGGCGTCCAACAGAACCGGTTTTACGTGGTTCGGGGGACTAAGAATAGAGCCCGGCGGGGCTGGGCACGGCGGCACCGCTCGGCTCCGCTCCGCTCCGCGCAGCCCCGTTCTGCTCCGTTCCGTTCCCGATCCGCTCCGCTCCGCGCAGCCCCGCGCGGGGCC
>PTEX01000011.1:5666060-5677353 GCA_003342815.1 Eudromia elegans | reverse complement strand
CCCGGAATGGCGCCCGAGTCCCCGCCACGCGCAGCGGGCGCCATGGGGGCGGCCGAGGCGCCCGGAGCGGCCCGGGCGTCGTGGCCTGCGCGGGGCGCGAGCRGCCTGGGGCGCCCGGGCTCTCCACGTGCCCCTGCGCGAGAGCGCCTCAAATACCCCCAGAGCTGCCCCAGACTCYGGCCTCCCACGGCCCCTGGGCAAGCCGTGAGGGGCGCTCCGTGCCCGTCACTGCTGTAGCGCTGCACGCTCCGAGGCGTCGCCTTGGGCGGCTCTCGAGGAGCCTCCGCAGCCGAGCCCAGGGCACGCTGCCCCTCGGCCCGGGCCGGAACACCGAGCCGTGCTGCTGAGGCGCTCCGTGCCCGCCGGAGCGAGCGCGCGGCCCTCCGCATGGAGCCGCTCCCGCGAACGCGCCGCCCTCCGCACGCGGCACCGGGATCTCCAGCGCTTCACACCAGGGAGAGTCGGCAACACCGAGCAAAACCACCGCATCCAAAGGGCAGTTCTGGAACGAGTTCACAGTAAAGCCAATATCAGACCGTGGGCTTTGCTTTTGGCCAGGTAGGGTTGCAGCAGAACGCCTCTGTAAGTTTCTCCATGTCTMAGTATCGGCTGTTCTTCAACCAAGATAAGCACCAGGGAAGGAGTAGATCAGCAGCAACAGAGGGACCTTTTCTTGGCACTCTGCTGGGTAGTGYAAGGATTAAACACTGCTGAGTAAACAGGCCGGCACTACCCCAAAAAGCAAAACAGCCGCAGAAGTGGTTTGGTAAGAGGAAAGTTACACTTCCCCCGAACACTGTGCTTGGTTCCCACYGCTCCTGGAGAGGCATCCAGTCCTTTAAAAATTTGGGAGACAAAACCCGGCACGGCCCGTGACCCTGGATTGGAGCGCGGCGCTCGGCCCCGCTCATCACGCCGCGGGCGGCCGCCCGCGCCCGGCCACGCGCAGCCCTTCCTCCCGGCTCGGCCCTCGTGCTCTGCCACTGCTGCCCTGCTCGGACCCCACGACGGAAGGCGCAGCAGGAACAAGCCCGGCCTGTCGGCGCCCTGGGCCCTTCTGCAATCCCCGGCCTGCGCCTCAGAGCAGCCACCAAGCAGAGCAGGACCCGACCGCGTGGCCTCTGCGCTGCGCCCGTGCCGCTGAGCGCCCACGGGCCAGCTGTAGTGAACCTTCTTCRCAAAGGCAAGCCGCAGTTGGTACCTGCACATCTTTCCTTCCTTTACGTTTTGAAGCATTGGACAGTATCAAGGGAAGGTGCCCTTTCTCATGGGCTATTATCTACTATTTTCAGGCATTTGCTGTTTAATGCACACACATGCAACAGTAGAAGGAATTGGTCGATGTGGTGTAAGCACGTGGTGGAGTTTGCACAAATGCTTGTCCATTCACCCTCCAAAATGAAAAAAATAGTTGCCTGTCATAATGCATTAACATTCTTTCACAAGAGCAGCTTTCCCAACATGATTTAATTCTCCCTCACGTTAGGCTTTGCAGCTAAATGAGGATTACCACTGCATGTCTGGGAAAGACAAATTTGAAGAGGGTAAAAATAACCTCCTATACATTTAATGAGACACTGGAGCCCAAGCAGCTACGGCGTTAGGAGTACGTGGTTTTGTCTGACATGCTTTTCATATAGGAGTTGTGTTGCATGTTGTGTTCCCTTCCGGATGATGTAATCCCCAGGGTGACCCTCATGTGCTTTTGCCATCATATGACACTCCACTGGACGTACAAAGTTCCTTTGTGCATAGGCTCCTTATTTATAACCCCGGCAATTTCCATCAGAGCTTCTCTTTTCTGTTTGAAGACCACTTTTCATCTGAAGATGCGTTCAGACTAATGCAACATGTCGTCTAAGTATTTATGCAATCTCTTTTTCATGAATCTGAGTCCTTTCAACTGCAGAGAAAGAAGTACTGCTTTATTTCTCACTAACAATGAAATTAAACCAGCAATTACCACAAAAATGTAAAATTTATTACTATGTTGGACCTGGTTCAGTTTCTTTCACTTTAAAGATATAAAAAGTAAAAGAAAAAAAAGGATTCACCAAAGGTGGATTTCAAGGGGAAATATTTTTAAGCTTTCAATAGTTTCTTTTTTTTTTAATGATACCTTAGGTAAAAAGAAGCTTATTCTATATTCACTAATAATAGTTACAAAAGCAGCCCGGAATCCAGTGAAAAACCAAAGACAGAAGAGAGACAAAAGATAACGAACTAGAGGTAAAACTAAAGAAGTCCTCCCCACAGCGCACCAGGTTTGGGGCTGCTTTTATGCTCTGGCAGAAGAGTTTTACAGCAGAATGGGTATTTACTCAATACCCAACGGAAAATATTTTATCCCTACCTCACAAAGAACTTGAACATAAATATTTACCGGGTGTTCTCAACTAATGGTAGTTCTCCTTAACATCGACGCAGTTCAAATCCCGGACTTTCTAGTCTCAGAGGTGTCTTCATTCGGTAACTTCAGAGTTTCCCAGATAAATGGATTGGCATCGCCGTAAGCAGTTATATCGGCGTTGTTCCCGGGACCCTCCGAAGGCAGGAGCAGGAGGCTCACAGAGCAGGCAGCGCCCGGCCGCAGTGAGTCAGGTTCTCCCCTCTGAGCCTGGTCTTCTCCTACAGAGTCCTTGTTGGTGTCCCCAGAGCCATTCTTCATCTTTTAAACCCTGACTTGGGGAAAACAACAATCCTGTTGCCCTTAGGTTACAAGGCAGTGAACGTCCAAGGGGCTGAACTTCAACGGTCCACTTGGTTTCCTTTGCTCTATTCTCTCTGCCGTGTCTCTGGTGTAACCAAGGATAGCATCCTTGATCATAGGTGGCCTCATCATTTATATTTGGTCTACACGTGATGGGACTGTCCACCCCAGGAGAGGAGGGTGAGCAGAGGACGCCCACGGGCTCCTCAGCTGGAAGCACCTTCTCTCGTGTCTCTGCTCACCGGCCGCAGCCCTAACAGCCAAGGTAAACCAGGACAGAGGAGAGCAGTGTGCAGAAACCTCTGCACGTACTGCCGGCTGCTGACTGCGGTTTTGCATTTATATTTTTAGATTACTGTAMGCTGTAGACTTGTCAGACATGAATATTCATCTGCAGAATTAGGGATGAACTCAGTGACTCAGAGGGCCCTTTCAGCCCCGTGTTTGCAATTTGTTTTGCATCACATTATACAGTAGATGAGGAGTTAAAGCTCGTCACCAGTTTGATTAAACATTCCCAAACAATTTTGACTCTCAGAAAACCCTCCATAACAACATCTGCTCTGTGAATTGAATCATCTGACACAAAGCAGATAAACCGAGAGTGGTGTTTTTCAAAAGCAAAATTTCTCAGGAAAACAAACTCCATTATTCAAAAGTAAAAGGACACTGCTACCTAAATGCTCTTAGCTTTAAATGGGGCTTAGATTACATCTTTCTGGAGCATATTACTTAACTATTTAAATACCTAAAAGTTTTTATATTTTTTTCTCCAGACTTACAAGGTTTCAGTAATCTAAAGTCAGTCCAATTCGGGTCCTGCTGGTCTACACCTTTGATTGGAGAGGTGCTAGACCTGGAGTCTCTGTCACACACAGCGGACACCACCTTGCCTGGACGCTTCCAGGTTAGAGAGCTGGAAGCCCCACRCTGGCCTGAGGGAAGCGGGAAGCGTTGAGCCCAGGGTGTGTGCGATGGCCCCGCACGCAGCCGCGTTCCTGATCAGGAGGATGGAGCTGTGGGGCTTCATTTCTGTCATCCCGGTCACTGCTAGTCCAGGCTCTGAAATAAGCACCGACTTCCTTTGGATTTTGATCAGGGCAGTGTCACATCCTTTCCTTACGTTACTTTAAAGCTGTGCACATCAAATTAAATGCATGGTAGGTATTACTGTGAGTTACCGGGGCTATGGTTGGCTAGCGGTTGGGCAGGCACTCCAGGGCGAGCCGAGCTGCCGAAGACCAGAGAAGAGCCCATGGATCCTGTGAGCACGTGGGGCTGATCCTGGAGCATCGTGCCCCGCGCCGCGTGGGGCTGATCCCGGAGCATCGTGCCCCGTGCCGTGTGGGGCTGATCCCGGAGCATCGTGCCCCGTGCCGYGTGGGGCTGATCCCGGAGCATCGTGCCCCGTGCCGCGTGGGGCTGATCCCGGAGCATCGTGCCCCAAGGGGCTGATCCCGGAGCATCGTGCCCCGCGCCGCGTGGCTCTGGTTCCAGCACGTCAGGCCCCACGGAGTCACCACGTCACACGGCTCTGGTTCCCGAGCATCGTGCCCTGCAGAGGCACCGCGTTGTGGCCGTGGGACCCGCTCGCTTGGCTCCCCGCTGCAGAGCTGCCCAGCCGGACTCGCTCCCAACGGGCCCTGCCAGGCTAGGGGAGCTGGCAGGCCAGGGCAGGGCAAGCGGTGGGGAAGGACTCGGGACACGAAGTCGGAGCTTTTAGCGCAGAACAAACGCGAAGAGGATTCGGGGGCTGCTCTGGGCCGCGCGCCGCGGCCCCGGGAGCCGCCTGTGCTGCAGTGCCCTCTCGTGGCCGCCTCGGAGAACAGCTCCGAGGGAGGAGGAGGAGGAGGAGGAGGAGGAAGGAGCCCCAGCAGGGGCAGCGCCTGCCCCAGGACACCGCGCTTATCCCCCGCGCACCCTGCACCGCTTCGTCATGAAGGGAAGCACGACAGATACGGCTGCCACCRGGAGACCTGCCTTTGGAGGGGTTCTTTACAAGAACATACCCCGAATTAGGAATTAAAGAGTTGAAACACATGAAACAACTTTTTTTTATCAGGCGTCCCATCCCAGGGTTCCCAGCCAGCCTCAGTGAACTTACTCATGSTTTGTCTTATAAAATATTGTAACGTTCTACGGCCAAGACCTCAAAATCAGCCACYGGCACTACATTTAAGCATTGGCATTTGGACCTGCGCAGTATTTTTTTCTGTTTAGGGATATGGGGAATGGATTGCTTGGAAAGAARGGCACAAAAATCACCTCCTGCTCTAGCCCCAGCCCCACCCCTGCTTAGACTGCAGCCAAGGGGCTCCGCAGAGCTGAATGCAACAAGGGTCAGCCGGGCCCTTCACAGACCTGGGATTAACAGAGCACAAGGGGACAGAACCRGCACACTGCCTTGGCAGGCAGGAGCTTCCTTCCCTCCACGCACAAGGGAAACAGTGCAGACCTACGGGGTGTCCAGCCATGAGGAAAAGACCCCAGGAGGTGCCTGTATTGACCTGCAGACAGGCTGTGCCCGYTGGGCACCCTGTACACATTCCTGCCCCCTGCCCAGCTTTGCACCTGGGCTYCCTCCCACTGCTGCAAGAGCTTCTTTGGGGTCATTAAATGAGTTTTAGGCTGCCCAGCTGYACACTGGGGCCGTTGTCTCTACCTGAGCACATCTAAAGTGCCMAGGGAAGGTCCACCCCAGGCCCAAGGCTGGTGCTGAGGGCTCCTCTCCACGGTCCTGCCCAGCCCGGCCTTCCTGCCTGGTGTCAAACAGTCAATTCACCTGCTTGCACTTGACRACGAGGCCCAGACAAGTCTCTCTGTGATCAAGCTAGCTCCAATACCGATTATTTAGAAGAAACATCTAGGTACACTTTTGCACAGAGTCAAACCGAAGCTCACAAAGGGCAGCTGCAGCCCAGGGATTGACAAGGGCAGTCGTGCAATCAACACTCAAGAGGACCGGGCCGCGCACCAGGGCCCGCTGGCGCACAGCACGGAGGAGCTGGTGGCCCCGCTGGCCGGAGCCTCCTCCCGCAGCCACAGCCGCAGCCACGCAGGCCTGGCCAGACCCTAGGACGGAGAAACGCCCGCTATTGACCAGACACGACCCGCATCGCCAGCTGCTTTCTCCAAAGCGAGTCGTCCCTCGGCTTTGTGCCAAAGCCCCTGCCCACGGCAGCCCCAGCTGCTCCCGCAGCCCATCCTGCTGCCCCTTCTTGCTGCATCCTTCGCGTTCTTGCAGCCCTCCATGCCCAGCTCCTTTCCCCTTTTTTTTGTCCTTCCTCCGCGGATCCTCTTTCTCCTCCGGTCACCTCCCCTTCTCCTCAGCCCACCAAAGCAAGAGATGCAACAAGAAAGGCTTGCTGGCCCCACCTGGCACCATCAGGAGCCACCAAGAGCTCCGAGCAACACAGACCCGTCTGGCTGCAGCGCCTTGGGGCCGTCCCTGGGAGAAAAGAGCCCAACCCACTGCAAAAGAGACAGTAACAATGACAGTAACAGTAACGACTGCAACCATGAAAGAAACCATSGGGCCTGTATTCCTTCACCCTCCCTGCGCCACTGGCACGCGGGAGAGCCTGGAAAGGCTGCTAAAGCCAACTCCGTGTGTTACATCTGGTAAAGCCAACTCTGTGTCACCAGCTCTGAGGAGCTGCCCCAGCACAACAGGAGGCACCAGTCACAGCAGGGCACCCTGGAACACAGCCCGCGAGTCTCGCGGAATAAGATGCTTTTCTTTCCGCACCTAAATAACAAACTGCTGGTTTACACATGATGCCTGAAAACTGGATTAATCCACTTCCAGTCGGTTTGAAGGAGATCAAAACGGMTGCATCATGGCTGCACCCAGGTATCGGAGGGCACCCAGTCGCAGAGGTGTCCGAGCCCAGAGACCCCGTGAAGAGCAGGAGGTCCCCACAGCACCTGCTGGACCAAGGCCGGCCTGGCTGACGCAGCTTCGAGACACGAGGCCGAGTCCCTCGGAGACGCTGTGCCCTGTATCCTAGGGGAAAAGCTCCACYTGCTTTTGCTCGGAGAAGCAGCGACCCCCCGCCCCTTCCTGGGAAAGGGCAGCACCTCTGTCCCAAGAGAAGTGAYAGCAGCAGGACGGAGCCATCTCCGAGGGCCTGCACGTGACCCGTCCCTCCCCGCAGCCAGCCCTGCATGCCTGCTGGAAGCTCGGGCGTGCCAGACACCAGCACCTCCTCACACACRCTCAAAATAGCCATCGGCTAGCTGCTTTCAGTATCGCTGTGCGAGCATGCATTTTTAAGCTCAGAAAGCTGACTGCTACTATTTTCAGCACATTTACATTGGTCCTAAGCATTGATCTAGCAAGGAGAGCTTTTAAAAGACAAGAATTTCAGTGGTTAAGTGTAATTTTTGTAAATTTTTACATRATTTTAACATCTCCTCTAGCAGGATCTCCAAAAGCACCTGTGTCTGTAAGGGAGAGTTAACATCAGGGGGCATATGCCTTTCCCCAAACTAACACATGGCATCCCGTGAGCCACCCTTCAAATGCAGCAGAAGCAGCAGCCCCCCTTCACCCACTGCGCTGCTTCTATGCAGAAAATGCCAAGCTCAGACATCAAGCTCGACCATTTAAACGGGTCTGGTTCCCTCACATCAACCTTACAGGGAAGGTAAGCGCAAACACTAAGCGCAAAACTCCATAATCCCACACAAGTGCCCCAGCAAACTCACACTTCTGGGAAAACCACAGCGACCCTTTCTGTTCCCCTTGGATAAAGGGTAGTTAGGATATTTARTCAGCCTCACCCCAAACACAGGACCTCGAGCAGTGAAAAGGGGGACTTACCGAGACAAAAATCACAAGAGAGGACGYGATTCCTTTTCTCTTTTATTGATACTGCCAATGTGACTACCTTTACGCAGGCAGATTGCTTTCCTACAAACACATTTTTGCATTAATTTGGGAGTAACATTTTGCCCTTATGCCTCCTAAGGTTACCCAATTAACACATAGTTATGTTTTAATAATCACTTTCCACATTTCTCTCTTTAGCAATGACATTTCCTTTTTTCAGATCTGTGTAAAGGTTACTTGGCAAGAATACATGCATATGACATTAAATGGAGACCAATCCACCACTAAAAGGTAATGCACATAAAACATAATACAGTACTTCGACATCATTTCAAATAAATACCCACATACAAATGTAGTAATTTTAAATGCAACAATATTTCTTATGAATCAATACTGTAACAGAAGTTGGAAATATAAGTCCCCACATCTAGGAATAACAATGCTTCTTCCAGCAAACAGAAAGCTTTTCCCCCTGACAGTATTATTTCAATTTGTACTCTTTTTGYGGAGTGGGAAGGAGTGGGAAGGCTTCCCCCCAACAAGTACCAATTTAATCATCCACGCGCGCCTCGGCGAACGCCCCRGCGGGGGCACGGCTTGGCGAGGCGCCGCCCGTTTCTGTTTCCTGAAATCACCATCATTAGATACAACATGCAAGAGAAGGTATCAACGTCCCGCCTTTCACATCTGCAAACAATACTASGGTTAACTGCATCCACCACCGCACGAGGCTACTGTAACACCAGGATTCCCATTCCGTCCTCTGTGCTGTAACCACAAATGTGTTAACACATCTTGCTCGTTTGTCCGGTGTGAGTCCATTTGGTTCCCAAAGTGTATTCCGGTTTGTATAGGCTTTTTTTTCTTTTCTTTTTTCCTTTTTTTCATTCTTTCTCTATACCCCTGAATTTGCAAAGATTTGCATGATGAAATATCATTGACTAACAGAATTTTTTACAATTTCTTGTATATATAATCTCTATAGTAAGACTACCCATTAAAAATGTGCGAAAGGGGAGTTCACTTTGCACTTATTGCTCCGTGTCTTTCCTAAATTCCAAAACGGCCGTTTCTTTTCTGCTTGTATAGACTAAGCTGTTCTAAGCTTCTCCCTTAAAATTATTAAAGGCACTACTGGCAATAATTAATGACAGAAAGGCGCTGAAATATAACACCCTATCATCAACAACTTTAGATTTTTTTCTTTCTAAATGTACCATAATTTGGCACAATAAAATGAAAAAGTAACAAAACAATTCCAATTTGGAATTTAACTGGTACAGTTGTAGAAAATTCTGTTAATCAATAATACTTCAACTTCCTAAAACCCAGGAATTCTGGAATTCATAGGTAATACTACTACTTTAATATTTTTCAAGTGCCCATTACTGTTTTAACCAGAGCAAAGTCAAGTTTTCTTCTTGTTACATTGAACTATTCCTAAGAATAATAATATAATATGAAAAAAACCCCAGAATTTGAATACCCTGGATTTCTTAATGAACATGGCAGTTAAAAAAAAAATCAGTAATTTAAACATATAAAGCTTAACAATTTCATAATAATAAAAAAGCTGCTGAAGCACAGCACACGTATAGTTTAGCAGAGCTCATGGTTTTTTGTTGAAACTCTTTCTAAACACAGTCTAGAGCCCCCCCAAAGTCTCTGCCACATGCTGATGTAGAAATCAACAATCACAAGCCCAAATCGGAGAGAAGCTATGAGCACAAACCACTGCATCTAGATAAACTCTTCTACATAAGGAATTCAAGAAGCTAAAGTAAAATATCAAAATATCAAAAGTGCACAGGTTTAACAATCAGATAAAAAATGAGCATCTGCAATGACATAAGAAATTCCCCCATCTGGACATTTCTAGTAGATCATAAATGAATATGGTGATCATTACTTTTGAAGTAGGTTTCTTCAGCACTTGTAAGGGTTCTTACTGCAGCAGCACTTATGGGTAAAGCTTGTTTGTTTTATCGCTTGAGACATAAAGGAGAGTTACAGGTAGTACGGAGGGAAAGGAGGGTTTTTAAGGTTAGGTAGGGTCAGTCAGATCCATTCTTTGTGCAACGGGCTACCACTTTTAGCCACAGTGAGAGGCTAAGAATGCCGTTGCACTGTTGGAAAGGCCTTCTCCAGGGACTACTCTACAGCTGAAAACGGAAAAATAAAATAACATTAGAAAAAACCAGTATTTATTTCTTAATTAACGAACTGACAACTTAATAACGATGTGCTGCGAAAGCTCCATAGCAGGTTAGTTGGCTGAGTGTCTGTTAGGGAAGCAGCGGCCGTTTTGGCTTGGGTGCTTCCCAAGCTGAGGAAACGGCGCTTCGCGGGCTCGGCCTGGAAGCGAGAGCTTGGCAGAAAGAAGGTTTCTTACAAGTACTGAATAAAGCACCGGTTAACAGCAGCGAATGTGTAAGAGATCTCAGGGAAGCTTTAGGTTCTTCCAAAACATGCAGGTCAATGCATCATGCAGGCCAGTGCGGAGAACAGGRCCATTGGGAAGAGCCTGCTGGCAGAGGTAGGTGATGGCTTAAGATTCCCATGCGACATCCCAACCCACGGAAAGTGCAACGGAAGACTTGCACCAAACCAGCGTCTCCAGAAATTGTTAATCAAGAATTACAAAACTCAGACAGAGTCATCATCTTAATATACAAACAGCAGGATCAGGTCACCGTTGCTCATTTCTTTCTATAACATTGTACTCAAAGAAGTCAAACTGTATCCTTGACTAGCCCAAAGAGCAGTCAGGCTTCCTGGCTTTTGTCTTTTKTTTGCTTGTTTTTCTTTTAAGATCCACAGAAATGAAGATGGAAATGATTACTAAACCTGTTGTGCTAATRGCAAAATTGTTCATATCTGGAACTGAACAGCTGAGACTGAACTGATAATCACTGTTTGATGACACTGAAATCTTCCTAAAAAGTTCCAGTTAACTCCAACTAAATCCTACCAATGAATTCACATTCTTGAATTTACCTTTCTGCCATTAGTATTTTGTGACAATACTGCTATCAGGGACATGGAAGCGGTGAAAAATGTAGGAAAGCTCCCTACCACAGCAGAAGCAAGATGATAACTGTTTCTATTGGTACAAAATGCCTGCTTTTACAAGGTATTTTGGAATCACATGTGATRCAGGAATGATGAGAATTAAAGGCCTTTTGGGAGATTGTGCAGCAAAGAAGAAAAAGCAGGACTGAAAACTGCTAAAAGATGTCTTGTTTGTAAAACACCAAGCCTGCTATTTAGCAATATTAAAGCTCAAATTCAGAAGAATTCAATCTTTAAAAAAAAAAAAAAAACACCAAAAAGTAAAGTAATAACATTTGCACAGACGCTAGCTGCTAAGGCCAGAGTTGCCTTTTGTCTAAATCTCCCATGCAGTGATGTTTGGGCAACACATTAGATCTAAATCACGGGGGTATTTTCCCCCTTCGGTATTGGCAAACGCAGGCCTGGCATTCGAGTGTGGCTCTGGAACATCTCCCAGCCCCTATCGCGGGTTCCGCCATCCCACCGGATCTCTCCCCAAGTCTCAGCACGTGGATTTCTGAAGACTTYGACCCTCACCAACACCTGGGCAGCCAAAGCCCCAGGCGGCTTCCCTGCCCTGGGGAGAGAGGCTGTGCTCCTTATTACCCTCTAGGAGCACAGGGACAAACCAACAGGGCTTTACATTGAAACAAACTTTCAGGCTAGGCACTTAAAAACTGCTATTAAAAAAA